>OW679195.1:145559021-145755952 GCA_940337035.1 Agriotes lineatus | reverse complement strand
TTAGCTGCATCATTTTTCCTAAAAGGTAGAAACGAGCGTCAAATTTCATCATATGTTTTAGTAATTTATCTGACAGATACGGCACGCACCCGTTTTTCAGTGCCTCGAGTTTTGAATAAAAAGTTACGCTTAAGCGAAATCGAGAGCGAACTTACCATTTTTATCCATGGCGACCAGCCCTTGGCCTCTGCGTAAATGAACCCGCAGCTGGAAAAACGAATGTTGACGCAACGCCGTTTCCCGCCGCCTCGTCGCATCGTCCGTGGATGTTAGCTGAAAGGAAAACAACTGATGAGCGAATTGCATCTGATATTGCGGAGCCTTGAATTTCCTGTTTGCATGTAAACTTCTAAACCTGGATTACATACAATTTAGGTAGGGTAACTTGTTCGTCAACAGAAATGAATACTGAAACTAGTAAAATTTAAAGCGACTACGGTTTCCTTGTTAACTCATTCAATATTTGAAATTCTGAGAAGTAGCAGTTTAAGCACACATGTTCCTTTTCATATTCTGCATGGAGATATCCGAAACCGCAATACCCGTAGGTAGAAAGTTATGTAAATAGAAAAATCTTTACATTTTTGAGAGAGTAGTTCAAGTGAATCAGAGCTTTCTGTAAATTACTTCAAAAACTATTCACAGTTAACCTGTTAACCAAGCTTACAAATATTGTAAAAACCTTACGTTTACTCAGCCAACTACTTCAGTATGCAAGATAAGATCGGGTTGTTTATTTTCAGTATTTTTTAATGCAGCCTTGAATAGAGTTGATTATTCTTATAACTACTTTCTAAACGTGTCCGAAGAGATTCTACCATAAAGGGCTTATTTATGAAGAATATAGTAATACCACATACAATTTCAAACGAGATTTAACCCAGCTTCACCCGAACTCAGGTGCAGTAATTAATAATCTTTCGATATACACGATTGCGTATTGTAATAGTTACTTGCAAAATAATTTAGTGAAGTTTTGAACTTGTGCAGGAGTTTCCGTCATATGCGCCGCGTGTTTGCTTCTACATTGGTTTTAACAATATGCAGAAGGTCAGTGTTTCAAAAGGGTGAAAAAAGCATTAAGGACGATACGACCGTGTATTGCAGCATCATTCGTGATGCGACACCTGCAGTGGGCACTTCGATCATTTGTGCTGCCGAATTGGGCCAACGCCCAACCAAGTAGATTCAGTGAGCGCCTTTGAAAGAACTAGTTTATCGGGCCAGGTCTCAGCTTAATCTTGCGAGTCCGGAATATAGTTAGCGCACCTACAGACTGCCAGCGTCTCCAGCGAGGCGTCATAATCCTGTGAATCGCACAACGTCCACAGTGGACATTTAGCAACGTAGGTGTAAAGCTACGGATTGGCGTTGTTAAATGCAAAACATGTGGGTGCTTTTCACCGTTTGAAAGCAGCGAAAACAGCAGTTTGCATCATATTGCATTATATTGCATCGGCTTGCATCACAAAGCAAGAGACGTTTTGACGCATCCAAAAGTCACTGCTTTAACTCGCGACGTCAAGCGACAACTAGCAGCCTATGTGTATCAGATACAAGGAGAAGCGCCGCCACTTTCACATTCCACGCAAAGCCTGAGTTCGATGTATAACATCTTGGTGGCGGACTTGCATGCAGCTTAATATTTGCGTATAAGAGGCAGTTAATTTGATGTTGTTTAAATGTAAATGCATTTCTATGTTTAGTTTACTTGTAAATGCGTGTAGTACTCAGCTAGCTCCCGTAAAATATATATTCGTAATTAACACAGCTGTGCTTAGAAATATTTTAGGGTGTAATACTATTTTTACGGTTTTGTATGTGTATTTAAAAGCCATTATAGAGCTACCGGCATAAATTTGGACACATATGGAAAACTTTCTATAAGGTACCCATTTATTAAAAAAAATTATTTTTGGTAAAAGTTTCCTCAAAGTCAAAATGAACTTCTTTAAATATCTTTAAATTACTGAAAATTAAGGTACCGTTATTCTTGAAAATACACAGTACCTAATGGCATTTCAAAAGTTGTTTATATTTGAAAAGAGGTGTCAAATACGAAGTCACAGCTACTTACTCGGAAAAAGTATTTTTCCTTGTTTTTCCTATTCTTTGCTTGCCACCCTGTGTATTACGAAAAATCAAGTTCTTCAAAGTTAATATATCATTATCGGATACAAACATTTTGTGTGTAATTAAAAAAATTCTGTTGGGGTCAAACAACGTCGGACTTACGCAAAAAGGTAGGCGGGTGCACTGTTGCCTTCGGGCATGAGGTTGTAGATCATGAGGCTAACTTGCTTTCTTGAGACACTTAATGTTGTCTAACTTTTATTTCCCTCGTCTAAAAGACGAAAAATCAGCTTCTAAAATTTCTTCAGATCGTCACAGTTTAGGGTCCCTATATGACGAGAACAGGTTTTCTCAATTCCGTCTGCCTGTTGCTGGCATAATTGAAAAGCTATTTGTTCGAGGAGGGCCAATACTTTGCAGCAGAATATATGTCTATCTGGCATAAAAGCGAGAAAATTTCGGACAAATATATACAAGGTAAGCTCCTTAAAAAAAGAAATTTTGATTATTTTATTTAATTGAGAAATAATTATGAATAATAATTTGCAAATAGCTCAGGCATTACCCTTGACAAAAATAGGGCCCAAGTAAACAGGGTAAATATTGTAAAAGAGACAAAAGAGATCAACTATAATTCGTTTTATTAAAGGCAGGCGCATCTAACAGATGCTACGTAAATACGGGCGGTTTGCTTGCAAGCCACAGCCAAGCGTTGAATTCGCATTCGCAGACGTTGAAGTTGGATTCCCTCGGCTAGTAATGTTTTTTTATTTGAAAATTGATGTAATTCGCATTACCAAGTGTTTCCTTTTATTGCTTCAGTATTATTACGAACGTAATGATATTTTTACCTTTAGTTTTCCTTTATATTTGCTTAGCGTCATAACATAAGCTCTACAGATTTCTGTGTAGATTTTGATAAAAATAAGTATGCAGTATACAAGAACCCAGAATTATTTTGAGAAACTACGTTATATCTGTTTCGGGAATATAAAATTTAAATTAATTCTCAAATGGTATTAAAATATTCCCTGTCATCATATTTAGGATAGTAAACTTGAAACTAATAGATGAAAAACATAAATACAGATTTTAAAAATGTATATTTAATATTATTGTCCATGACTTTATTATAAAGCTTTCTGTGTCTCTGAGTTAGAGAACAAATGGCAAATGGTTGACTTGGAGCTTCTTAAAAAACGAAAAATATAATATATTAACATTCACAAAATATAGGAGTTTTTATGTATGTAAAATGGTATGCAAAAAATGACCTCCTCTTTTGGAAATGCACCGAAGCTGCACGAATTTATTCAGTATATTCCTTTTGTACCAACAGAAAGTTCGTGGTCTGTTTCGATACTCTCCATATTTGAGAAAATTACAAAGACATGGTATTGGAAAATATGGTGATTTCGGTGACTACAGCCAATAACCAACGTAGTTTTCACAAGAGTCTCAAAGAAAAACATTGCATTTTGTTCTTTAATCGCTGTTCAAAAATAGCAATAGATATCTGAGCTTCACTCCAAATGACGGTCTACGTTTTTTAGATTAAAATTACAATAACTTTTATCTTCGTATTTATAAATACAGAAATAGCTAATCTTATGACTATGTGATAAAAACATATTTTCATGATACTATAAATTTGTAAATGTTATTAAAGTTACAAAGTAATAATACTTTCTTGAATTGCAAAGAAACTACAATAATTGAAAAAAAATATATAAAAGTTAGTTGATTAAGAAATGTTTAGGAGAGGCTTCTAAATTTAATGTAAGGGTACATTGACTTGCATACATTTTAAAATAAAACTTTCTATTTAAAAATTAACCAAATTAAAAATAGTTTTTGACACTTTAATAAACAGTTGGAAGGTTTTAATTACATATATTTATACTAATGAAGTTTTAGCTGCTTGTATCTGCTATTACTAGTTACTAACGGATGGCGGAAAATGTATGACCTGAATTGAAATGTCTGTGACTTTTGAAATACCTAAATTTCATTTTGTTGAATTTTTATTTAATATTTTATTTATATATTTTCATTTAATCAAGTGTGGAAAATTAGGTCGGCAAAATGTCTTCCTCCAGCGTTAATGCAGAATGACTTCTCCCAAAACTTCTGGCGTCATCTGGTCTATTTCTTGTTCAATGTTAATATTCAAAGCGACCAGAGTTTGTGGCTTTCTTACACTTCAGATAGACTCAGATAAAGTAGTCTGGAAGCAGTCGGTGCCTGACAATTGGTAAATCTTCGCCGAAATTCCCGTTGGCCTAGAACCACACGCGAATTGTTCCGGAAAAGCTGGGACAATTATTTTTGTTATATAATTTTTAAGATCGCGGTGACATAAGTCGTCATTTGCCAATTAGCCGCTTATCCCTATTAGGTCTAGAGACCCTGTATATGCTAACTATATACAGGGACTCTAATTAGGTCATACATTTTGCGCCACCTGTAGGTTAATATTGTTATCGATTTTAATTTACAATTTCAATAGTAATTGAAAAAACGTCATCCCTAATGAACAAATAGGTAAGTGATCCATAATAGCATTAATATTTTATTTTTAAGGTAAATTCTATTTAATCACTTCCTTTTACAATAAAGGAAGTACTGGAGTCACCCCTAAAATTCTAAATTAAGGTTTCAACAGATGTTACCGTTTTAGAGTCCCCTGAGCCAAAAAAAACATGTTTTTGTTCATTAGTTTGTCTGTCAGCCTATGTGTGTGTTGGTCTGTCTGTCTGTGAACGGAATATCTCAAAAACGAAAAGAGATATGGCGTTGAAACTTCATATATAAGTTTTGTGTAGTATGTAGATGAGACAGCAAGCTTTTGAAGAAAATCGCATAATCGAAAGTATGGTGTTTACTCTTGTGATTTTTTAGTTTTTTAGATTTTCTCAAAAACGGCTGATGTGATATATGTGATTTTCCGGGCGAATACCTTTAAAATGGGTTTCTTTTGTTTTTTTTATATTTTTATTAACTCCTATTTTAAATAGAGAACACCCGGTATATTATTACATTTTTGAATTCAGCTTAAAATTTGTCTCTTCAACTGACGCTCTATTTTGCACGGTTTCTGTAGAATTTGTAATTTTTGACAGTTTTTGACAAATGATTTTAGTTTCTTAGTCGCGGGTTACCAGTTTTGTAGTTCCCGCTGGAACTATTATGCTGTTTATTACTGTGGAATTAAGTTCAGTAAAATACAACGGTTTGTGGAAAAAAATAACATTTCTTTTATTTCTTTAGAGCACATGAACAAAATAACACATATACAAATTCGTTAATATTAATTTAAAATACAAATACGAGTTTGAGTAGCCTGGTTTTCGATACTGAATTAATTATTAATAACAGACTTTGCAATCTGACCTCAGTCCTCTACTCAACAAAATGTGTACAAGTCGGAATATGCAGAAAACGTGATAGTAAGTCAAGTGATATTACGCGGAGTGAATAGAGGGCTCTGATGTTACGTAAAAGTAAAAGTCAAAGTAGAAGTGATTGAAAAACAAGCTACTTGAGTTTTATATAAAGTGCCCTGAATGGAAGGGTCATTCCCTATTCTTTTGAGTACAATAGGACTGTCCAGCTAAATTCCCTTTTCTCTATTGTAGCACAAAAAGTTGAAATCGTCCGTCGAAAAGGACGTTCCCTTTCCGAGCGTTTAAAACTGTATTGTCGACCGGGCTTAACTTTCCCTTTTCCACTGGTTTATTGTTATTTGGAACAAAAAAGGGTTTGTTGACCGATATTCCTGCGTTTACGACATAACCCCAGCTGTGCTGAAAATTGCATCGTAAACGTTTAGACAAGTTAGTTTTGATTATTCAACTCGACGACACAAATTAAATTTGATATTTTTATTTTTTTTTTAATTTTATTTTGGTACTCAGCCAACAGCCGTTAGGCCAATTATAGGCGTCGCTGTACATTTTACAGATGTTTCGTATTGCACGCATACAATTGATACTTTCTCAAAACTGACACAACGCGAACTCCACTGATTTATTAACTTCAGTTTTTGGTGCCCAGTTTTGAAAACTAAAATTTTAAGTAATTTTGATGAAACTGTCAGTTTTTTGAATTGGGATGTTTAATAACAATAATAATCTTCAAGTTAAACGTTGAATGTTTGAAAAAATATTGGTAAATAGCTTATTTCAAAATGCATTTTCAACTGTTAATATTTCAGAGGAATGATTGTAAAGATCTTTTTGTGATTTTTCCCGTACTCCGCTAATAGTCCCCAACGACCCCTCCAGAGGAAATGCTCCATTTTTTAATCACCCTGTAGCTGCGACGCAGGAATACGAAAGGTCGGTGTTTTGTGGCGCAGGTAGAAATTGTCCAGTCACTGGTAACACTTTTTAAATTTGAAAATTTATTTAATTTATTAGAAACGTGAAGATATTTTTACTCCTAACTTAATTTGATTTTTATGATTATTTAGTGTCACAATGTCGACGAGGGAACTTCTGGGTAAAGCCTTTTACAGATTTTTTGCATAGTAATCATGAAAGTCGTCTTTTTTAACGAAAAATCGTATTGAAATTACACTTTTTTAACCATTTTATTGAAATGTCAATTTGACAGTTGTAAATTGCGAAGTCCTTTTCGACTAAATTTTCAGTTAAAAACACTACGTGTACAACACGTTTTGAAAGTCCCTTTTTTCATTAATTTGCTTGATTATATGACTTTTCACAGTAGTTGTACAAATTACTATTTCTCAAAAAATGTAATTAGTATTTTTATCGTCATCGGTGTTGTTATAGACTATTAACCAAATAAATTTTAGTATCGTTAAGAGCATCACTACCGCATTGAGTGAGATAATGGATATTACCGCACTCTTTTTATATAAAAAAAATACATTGATCCAGAATTTATTGATGAAAATAAAATATGGAACAATACACGTTTGCTTATGGCACTTAACGAGGCCCCGCAGAATTCAGCTCACCGTCTCGTTTTGACAATCAAACTCATTTCGTTAAGATGCTCATAATAAAACTTGTATCGTTAATATCTATAACAATTTTAGTCAGTAAATTATCAAGTAACTTTATTATTTCAATAACACAATACCCAGAATAGCCTGCTGTTACCATCGCTACGCTTATGATTACAAATAGATAGTAGCAATCTTTCAATACGTAGGCACAATAACAATTAAACGTGTATTTAACTTGATTAAAAAGTTTTAACCCGTTAATTCAAAGTTAATACATATTAAAAAATAATAAAGTTAGAATTCGGAAATAAATCTCGGCTATACAGTACAGAATATGTAAATTCACTGTTTGCTTTCCGGTAAGGTTACATTAATAATTCATATCCACAGCTCTATTCGGCGTAAAAGCTCTTTTAGTTTTGCTTTAAATTTGATGTAAAGCAAGTGGTGTTAAATGCAATGTCATTCTTTTATGTTCGACATTGAAAGGGCATATCCGGTATATTTGATATGTTTTCTGAAACATACAGAGTGTTTCTTAAGCCGACGGTGTAGCTTCCAGAAGTACATTTTAATATAAAAAGCAGTTTAAAACTCCTCTAAGGGTTTCGCCTCAAACTAGTATAATTTTCTTATAAAGTAACATTAAATATTTAAGGAAACGTTTTGAGAGGAGCTGAATTTGTTGTAAAATTGCATGTTATTAAAGGCAAGCGGTTAACAAAAGACTTAAAATCAGCTAAAGCGATTTTATAAAGTGCCGTTGGCTTGATGCTTACGACATCATTTTGCAAAACCAGGTTAGATACTTTTTTCGTTGACCGCTTGTTAATTTCAATATTAATGAATTATTTTTCCTAAAAAGGGATAGATTAATAGACGTCATCAATACACTGTTTTTGATTAATACACTCTTTTTCATTAATCAACTGTTTTTTAAAAAAGGATGGATTAATAGATCTATTAATACACTGTTTTTGATTAATACACTCTTTTTCCTTACTTAATTAACTGTTTTTGTGATTTTGACGTTTTGATGATAGTTTGCATGGAGGTTAGTTGTATTAATCAAATTTTTCGCCACAAAAAAGATTTTGCGGTCAACGAAAAAATTTTGTAATCAACTCGTGTGTTAATGGGCGATTAATAATCTCAACTATTTAAGGCACTCACTCGCTATCGCTCGTTCGTGCTTTAAACAGTTTCGATTATTAATCGCCTTCATTAACAACTTGTTGGTTAAATAACTATTAAGTCTTTTAAAAACATGCCGCTTTACGACAAATTAAGTGACTCTCAACACTTTTTCTCCAATTTTTAACGCTGTTTTATAAGAAAACTACGGATCGGAATCAAAAACCCTACAGGAGCTATAGACTTTTTATGTTACAATGTACTCCCAGAAGTCACACGGTCTACTCAAGAAATACCCTACATAATTAATAGTTATTTGTACAACTAGTTTTGACAGTCATACTATTTTTCATGAATTTGCAGTTTGATTAACGAGGGCGAAGCCTAATATAATTAAAAAATAGTAATTGTTTCATTTCAACAGATATTTAAAAATAAAATATTAATTTTGAATTTAAAATGTTTCTAGTTATACAGTGTGTCCGGGGATTAAGTTCACATAAGATGTAAATGACAAAATATTTTCGACTTAGATGTTAATATTCTAGGAATCGCCCCTGCTTGTTCTCAAACTAAGATTTTGAAAAAATCAATCAAATTAATTAATGTACAGGGTGTTTTTAGAATCGATTTTAAAAAATGGCTAAGAGTAAACTCCTTTATTAGTAGAGATAACAAAAAAAAGTATTAAGAAAAATTGTTTAGAATTAGGAGCAATGGTAGACTCTCAATTTTAAGACAAATCGGGCTACTTTGATTTTGTATTGTTTTTTTTAATTTTAAATACCGACATACCTTTTATCGTGGAGGCACTCCATTATTTTTTAACATCTTAGTTCATAAACCAGTTAGAGTGCCTGCTTCAGTCACGATAGAAAGTATGTTGGTATAAAAAACCAAAACACATTATAGAAATCAAAGTAGGCCGTCTGAAAATTGAAAGTCTGCCATTACTCTTAATTCTAAACAACTTTTCTTAATACTATTTTTGTTATCTCTTCTAATAAAGGTAGTTATCTCTTGGCCATTTTTTAAAAATTTATTCTAAAACACCCTGTATATTAATTAATTTGATTGATTTTCTCGGTTTGAGAACAAGCAGGGGCGATTCCTAGAATATTAACATCTAACTCGAAAATATTTTGTCATTTACACCTTATGTGAACTCAATCCGCGGACACACTGTATATTCTGACTTATTATAATCATTTGTGTAGGTTGCAAAAAAACAGTAATTACTTATTCAATACATGTTCTATTTATAACACATTTGCTTTATTGTTTGATAATACATATAACTGGACTGATTTATCCTAAAAATATATTGAAGGAGCAAGACAATAGATGCTTTTGAAATCAATGAATGGATAATAAATGAATTTCTGCCTTCCAGACTTTTGAATGAATAGCAGCATGCATGCAAAGAATTTCATCTATGAGTATGAAAAATTAAATACAATGGTTTTCTTTCATTTGAAATGAATGCAGCTGCATCAGTTTGCTTTATACAAAACTATAATTTTATTTTCCAGGAATAAACAAATGATTCTGGATTCTGAAGTAACTTTCAGAAGTGTTGATACTATTTTCATAGAAAAGACAAACCCGACATTTGGAATTTACGCAATAAGACGTCTTTCCATCAAAAGATGGTTTTCATCCCACACTCCCGTCACGTTTCATACGAAATGAACTAATTTCTTACCGCCATGTTTTATTATGAGGGATGTTTATAAAAGCTACTATTTTATTTACTTTATTTTAAGTCCTGTAGTATGGTGTTCGTATAAAGCTTTAGTTCAACCTCAAACATTGTAAAAGCAAATAGTAGTTAACTCTAAAATTACAGTACAAGAATGCTTCAGGAAATTATGAGGATACAATAATCTTGAGCAGATATTTTATATGCAGCACTTACTAAATTTATTAAACGAATACATGAATCTGACGCTAGCAATTTTTTAATTTAAGATTTAAAAATAAAGTAACCGTATCGCCTATAAAACAAAAATGTAATAATAATAATATTCTGTTATAATAATAGCTATTTATGAAACAAGTGCTAAAAGTGAATGTTTATGCACGAGACATGACGTAACATGTCGAGTTCAATAACACTTTTAGCACGAGTTTGCATACAATATCTTTTCTACGACCTTAAATTTACCGTTATTAATCCATAAATGTCGATTTAACAAAGGTTTGCATTTATGACAGTTATAATTTATGTCATAGCAAAGAGGTGGCCGAAACCGGCGCAGGTGACTGTTTCTGCAACCGGCAGTTGTCAAAGTTAGTTATCAAAGGTAATTATAATAATACACATTTAACTTTATTAATAACATAATGTTGTAATTATTTAAAAAAACACTACCTTCAACAAAAGAAGTAACTAGAATAACTTTATAACCTCACTTCCAGTTTAAAATAGGTAAATTCAAAACCAGCTGATTTCACTTTTAGAACGCAGACGTATATACGTCATTTTTAGTTCAACAAGCTATTGGTAAAATGCCTACTTTTAGTAGTGGTCGTAGAAAAATGCAATTTTTATCTCTGCACTCTGCAAATATTAAATAAGAATTTGGTTTAACAACTACAGAAATTAATTAAATATATTACATAGGGTTCATTTGGTAAAAAATATAAAGGTTCACAAAAAAATATGCAGAGTGTTAAAAAATAGGTGACTTAATTATAACTTATTATATAACTCACCAAATAATAGTATATTATGTTATTACGAGCAAAAGTTATATTTTATGTGGCAAGGCTGGACGGGTTATCTGCCGAGCTTGCGAGGCAGATAAGTACAGCCGAGCCACATAAAGATACTTTTGCTCCGAATAACATATAGTATTTTTTCTTCAAACGTTTTTATAACAAATTATTTACAACTTTGTGAACAAAATTCGAAGAAAATTACTTCTCTTACCGTCAGCGGCAGATAAAGTCGATAATATTATCTGCCGCTTGGCAATAAAGTGACAGTTTAGCATCATCAATCCAGCAGTATAATGCCATATTTTACTGCCGTTTGAAGAAAATAGTATATTATGATACTAGTGTAAAAGTACGCCTTTAAAGCACTTGCCACGAGTTTAAGAGCACGACGCGAAGCGTTGACATCCAATTTTTTAATTCAACGTATCTTAAGAATATAATTTCATTACTTCAGGTAATTATTGATCAGTCATTAAATGGTTTACATTATTTATTATAAATCTTTTCAGATGCGTTTCATAATCTTCAACACACTACACTAGTCTAACCTTATTAAAATGCTCTCTGGTACTAGTTGACAGCAATTGTCAATTGATTTAAGCTTACAATCAATTTTCGACATCGTATTTTACTTATCCACGTGTTATTTTAATGTTACTTATCATTTTAATCTATAAATTTGGTTTAAATTACATTTTTGCATATTTGTGTAGCCTATAGGACTGCATTAAAGTCATATGACTTTAGAATAAAGTTAATTGTAGTTCAAATATAGCTTTATAAAGTGCAGTGCGGACAGTGGCCATATTTTTCGTGGGCTCCTGCGATCAATTTTATGTATAATCGCCCTGTCCATTTCAGTACATGTGTCTTTTCAACAATGAAAAGAAGAAGTACATTTTCTTGTTCCTTATACATGTTTTTTAATTACAGATCATGCATCTGTCCGTGCATGTCTTTACTTCTTTACTATTCTACCTATCGTTATGACAACTAACATATAGTAAAGTGACTTATTGTCATGTTTCAATGAAAAGAAACTATAATTTTAGTCGCATAATAATTGAGAGTTCCATAGTTAGTTTTATTTATCAATTGCAATCCAAAGAATATCATGTTAATAACATTATATTATTATCTAGTTCTTCTAGCAATTATAAATTTAATTACATATGCCGAAGCACAGAACAATTACAGTATTCATGTATAGACGTCGTTTACAACTTACAAAAATTTGAAGAACATATCGCATGTAGAACAAATCACAATACTTTACTAAAAGAATTGTCAAAAAGGTTTGAGTGAATAAAATAAAACTTTAAAACAAAACTATTAGAGCTGAATATGCTAATAACACGTAAAGCAGGTAAAGTATCATTACTTCAAATTTATTTTCTTTTTTTTAGCAATACATTTGTTATTATAAAGTCGTGCTACATGAACTTTTTCAATAACGCAGACATCTTATACATAATGTTTTCCAATACGTGGTCAACTTTGTAAACGGTAAGGTACCTCTCGCTAAACTTGAGCTACTTCTATATTTTAGCTATTTTCCTTGACTTATTTTAGAAAGACTATCTCTTAACCCTTCAGTGCACACAAATTCAGATCGAGATCCTGGACTAGATATATATCAACCCCTTTTTCCAATGAGAATTATCTTCCGCGAATTTCCTTTAAGGGCAAAAATCACCAAAACTAGCGCACTGCTAAGTCAGGTGAGAATGGCGGATATTTGTTTTTGCAGGATACTCTTCTTTGTTGGAATTGTAATAAACATTTCAAGTCAATAAGTTTTTAGTCGCAACTGTCTTCTTTTCATTTAATTTAGTTGCAGTAGCCAATGGTAAATTTGTATATGCTTTACTACAGATGCTGAATAAAACTATTTACAATATTTTTTAAAGGCATATGATTATACACGATTTATGTGTTGTAACAGTTTAAGTTTACTAATAAATTAATGCACTATTATAGCATACCTAGCTTTATAGCGTCTATTTTCTTAACGGCAGTAACGTTTATTTACGTGACAGCTATATCACGAGTCCTTCTCTTTTCTCACGTTGAATGGAACTTCTTCCTCACCGAAATAATCTGTCAGCTATCAGATATTGGCGATCATCTGGGCATTCATTAGTTTATTCGTATTAGTGCAAAACAATTCTGTGTTCCAACAATTATTTCTTTTGTAGTACCAATAGAAGCAGCCAGTTGCATTGTTCGTTTAACGTGATATAGTCCAGGTATTGTAATTTACACGTTTTGCCTATATTTATTTCTATAGACATGTTCATTAAAAAAGTCCATAAGGGGTGACTGTGGAATTTCAAACGTATGTATAATATGTTGGTGGCATTGTAAATCTATGTCAAATTCAAGGTTAGCAGGTTAGATTTCGCGTCAGTCTGTGTCAAAACTGACAGAAAACCTAACCTGATAACCTTGAACCTGGGTAACTGTGTGCCCAGTTAGCATAAAATCATAGTGACATTCTTCCATTGTAAGTCGCACTGCTAGCTCCATGTTTGATCAGCTGTGATAACCTGATAACACTGCATCGTATGTCACCTTGGTTTTACAGTGGTCTTGTTGATGGCTGTTATTCAATGTTTTTCATTTACAACCTGACGGAATTTTGTGATGTTTTTAGTATTTCTGCTCGTTGATGGCCGTCCTGATTTTTCGTAGTCAATGGAATTTTCCCTTCCCTAAAAAAAAGGTTATCTCACTCGTAAGCTACTTTTTTCTTCATATTACCCCTATAAATCTTCACTAATGTCGCGTGTAACGTTAAACGATAATATGGAGAGTATCTGCGGGACGAGGGGAGTTTTAACTAAAGATTATTTTACAAAGAAGCAGTAATTAGCGTGCGGGCCTTGCCCGAGTGCGTACGTGCCTATCTTCTGGCGCGGGGTCGGCGGCGATGTGGATTTCTCCATATGAAGGACGAAATAAATACAAGTGACTTCGACAGCCTAGCTGTAAATAATTTACTGCATATCAGTTCTTGCGGAGGTTGACAAAGCAGCGTTTGTTGGGGCAGACGCTTTCTCAAGCGTGCATTAAAGGTGTATTTGTGACGTTTCAAATATTGCGTGATGTCAGATGACCAAGCGTGGCCTCAGCCAGTGCGAGACTTCCCCGCCAAATTCCAGTGTGGTTAATTTCCGTGCCTCACGCCAGTCAAGTTTGGATGACCTAATCCAGGGTGAAATTCACATGCGACATAGCAAGTTCGAGCCTACTGTCAGGTAAAATGTTTTTAGTTTATAAGCAAATAGTAACCTATTCCGCGGTGTGAGTATCGCGCTTAAGAAATGCGTTTACGTACGCTAATTGTGTTGATTCAAGTGCATGCAAGGGCAAACAGAGCTACCTCCAAGACAGGTCCATCTTTGAAGACATTTTGACATTTGTGTTTTTCAAAGACAAGTATGTCATCGCTATTTCCAATGCTGTTTTATGTATGCTGTTTATTTACATCCAGCTATCTGGCACCTAGGTATTTCTAGGAGTTAATCTTAGGTTTCTTTAATTTAATTTTATTTTCTTTTTCTTTTTGTTTTGAAGTAAATAGATTGTGTAAACAGATTGTGTGCATTGTTAGAAGTCAGTTTCAGCTACGAGGTGGAGTTATTTCGAGTTTTATGTTTAGTTTTGACAGAAACTGACACAAAACCTAACCTGCTAACCTCGAATTTGATATAGACATACAGTGCCTGGTTTCCAGCTGACTGCAGTGTTGCCGTATCATTGGAGTCTTCTTTCGTAAAAACTCAATACGATGGTATTAATTATTTTTTATCTACAAAAGTAGGTGGTTAAATGCTTCAAAATTTCGCCGAGTTAAATATCAAACATGTTTCTTGCCCCCAGAAAAAATTGATCAAAGTGGTAAGAAATATATGCTTACTGTGATCGAAAATGTTACTTATTTTCCAAGTTAAATAGGGAATACCGTGTGTAATGGCATTTTTTTCATTAATTATTTTCTCCGGTTCTAGGTGGTCAATCTCTCCGGAATTTTAACAGTGTATTCAAAAACTGTTTACCGATACATAGAAAAAAAATCAACTGTGTCTTAAAAAAATCGATACCTCGTGATAACTACCTTAAGGTACTCATCATGTATATATTTATCGAAATTTTCTCGGTTGCATGGCAGAAAGGCATATAATCCCCATGCAAAATATCGTCTTCTAGCAAGTAGTTGTTTGAGTTATACCGTCAACAGACAGACATACAGACACAGAGACAGATAGACGGAATTAAGAAAGTCTGTTTTTCATCATCTAGGTGCCCTAAAACGTGAAGATCTGAAGAAATCTTGGAAGGTCATTTTTTGCTATTACAATACCTCCTTCGTCTTTTAGAAGAGGGAAGTAGAAAAGCAAACCGCGTTTATTTAAAAAAAAACTTAGGGATGCATGTGAATACTAGAAAAAGGTAGTTTGGATAGTCCAAGATCACCAGCAAATTGTTATAGAGCAAAGTGGAAAAAGAAATAACTTGGCATGTGTAAAAATTAAACTCCAGTTCTTATAACACAGATTTTTATATTTAAAATAAAATTATTAGTATTTAATGTTTCGTGTTAGTAAACATTACTGACTATAGCACTTACGATTGTTTAATTAAACGCAAGTGTTTCCGGTTGTAATCTAGCGGGTTTAAATAAAGTAATATAGTAAATCTGTGAGATGGCTCATAAGGGAATTGCAAAATAACATCAAGTAATTACTAATAAAGTATTATGTATATTTTGCAGCTAGCTAGTGCCTATTAACTTAACTGCGTTAGTTACGAAACTATTAAAAAGTGAATTACTTGTTCGCCACACTAATGCAAGTTAATTATTTAATGGTAATCTTATAGCACAATTATTAAGGTTCCATCAAGGTACTTAAAATTTAAGATTAGCATTACAAAACCTCTTGCAACCCTTTTTAACCCCTTTATCATCTTTCGCTGTATTAAATTTATGAGCGCCTCCTCGGCTTGGCAATCTCGCAATTCCTTGTCTTTTCGCCGGTTCACAGCACTAAATTTAAGAGCAACTTCTAGCCCGCTAGAGATCAGATTTGGGCTTTATCGAAGTCTTATTATTTATTCAGTCCCATCGAGTTGGCATCCCAACAAGTTTAGCGGTCAAATGTCGAAAAAGCTTGGAGACAATTTTATGAGAACTTTCCACTATTATCACGCCAACGTAAGCGTTTATTAACTGCTTAGAGAAAACATTTGAAAGTTTGTTTGGTAGCAGTGCTTTGGACTGGTCGTAAATTCAACCGCCATTATGGTAGTTTTATTTATTCCCTAATTGAGGTTACTGAATATACGTATAAGCGGGAACCCTGTTAAAGTACTATAAAAAAGCAGCGTAACAGTAAGTACTAACCGTATGTAACATCGCGAAGCTTTTATGTTTAATTTATGAGCGATATCACTTTGTTTTATTTAGCAGCGTTATGACAAAATCACTCCCCACATAAGATTAATTTTGTCTTTATTTAAAAGTTGTACTACTTCTGATAATTTTTATTAAATTAGTTTAAAAATTCACAGTACATAAAAGCAGCAATTAACATAGTAGATGTTCATACTTTTGTTATAATTGGAGTCACAAAGAAGTAGATTAAAATGCTAATTTTTCGAAAGAACAAACAAATGGTGGAAGGCCTTCAGCTAAACCTTCAAAACAGGGTTTTGGAAAGCTGCCCAATGCATGGAAATAATACTACCATAGCCTTATTTCTATCTAGCTCTGTTTTGTATCCAAAGAAAACTTGAACATGCACATACTGCTATTATACGTTGCATTCTGAATGCTCAGTAGATTTATTTAGGATCTATTCCCTTATCTCTTCATCTAATCAGACAAACAAAGAATTTGCAATGTTGCTTTGTGTGACATTTTGTTCAGGAACGTCTAAGTGATAGATTTCTGTTTCAGGCAGAAGCATCTCCTTTTTATTCCAATAAAGCTGAGTGTTAAACATCCCTCGTCCATTATATGACAAACGTTGAACGTAAAAGCCTTAGTGAAAAATAGATGCCTCCAAAATGAAACTAGCTTTGCAGTTCTTATTTTCAATGTGACGTGTAAAATGAAATACAGAATTACAACTGGAATGCTTTAAATTGACGGCTGTTGTACTGGTTGAATATATTAAGTACTTACCATGAATGTTTTAATTCTTTGCACATTTACAAACAGAGGGAATATGAATTTTACACTCTCGTATTGTAAAACTAAGCCGGCAACTTCTTAATGTTATTCTCATAATTAAAAAATATATATAAACGTTTTTAATTTCAGCTACTCATACATTTTATACGTTATTTTTAAAACATTTGATAGCAATATTGCTAGGGGCATAGTTTTCGCAATTATTACATGATAAAAGTTCTGCGTAACTGTGATAGTCGACGAAGACGTATAGGTACAATATAAAAACCTTAAAATTATTAAATCATGAAAACCTTGATATATATTAAGATCGATGCAAGAACATATAATGACTATAAATTAATACGTCTTATGAGCCATTATTTAAAAATATTGCTAAAAGTGCTGCAGAGTATTTAGAAAAATATAGGAAGTGAAAAGCGACACTCAATTTTGCTTTAGGAACGGCATGGGAAGAGAGATGTGTCTCTGTGTTTTTTCGATTACGAGAAAGCATTTGATAAAGTACGACACATCAAGTTCATATGATTCTTTAAAGAAGTGGAATTGGACGAAAGGGACCTAAACCAACAGGTCAAGGTAATAATAAAAAGTGTCACAACGGACAACATAAAAATTAAACGCGTTGTACGTCAGCGCTGCGTATCCCCAATGCTGTTCAACGTATACCCCGAAGTAATATTTCAAAACTCTTTAAACGATATCAGTCTGGAGAAATTAAAAACAATGTCAGGTAATACAATAAAACAAAAATAATGTACATAAATAGAAACTAAAGAAGAACTTCACGGTTAATGAAGTAAAACTAGAACGTATTGAAGGGTGCGAATACCAAAACTGCCGATTAAAGTCAGATTTAAGTTCAAATATGGAAACTAGCTAGAGTAGAAATGACACGACAAGGGTTTATGATAACGAGACAGCTCCTAAATGACAAATATCCTAACTTGCGAGGTAAATGGAGAATGATAAAGGGATATATGCGGTAATATTACTCCATGGAGTGGAAATCTGGACCTTGAATAAGAAGCACATCGACAAATTAAATGTCTTTAAAATGTAGCTCGGTAGAAGGATTCACCCCATGAACAGAAAGAGTCACAAATCCAGAAGTTAGTCGTCACATGAAAATAAATCGAGAACAATAAACTACAAGAAGACCGAGTACTTCAGTCATCTAAAAAGAAATGAAAAGTATCAACTTTATTTGTTGGTACCAAGGAATGTAATATGGGAAGTTCTAGAGAAGAAACATGTAAATTCTGAACTTATAACGGCAATTCGAAGCATATAGCCCCTAATACCTACAACATTATGTTCGTACAAACAATATGGAGTTACCGGAATTCCTATCCCACTGCGGAGTTAGACAAGGAGGTACGCTAAGTCCATTCCTGTTTATAATAGTGATAGACGATATAATAAAAGAGTGTAAACCGAAAAGGACTAAACTTGGGATATTATCGACTACAACAAAATAGCATATCGGAATTAGCTTTTGCAGATGGCAATATTATTTACTTGCTAATAACCAGAAAGATTAACAAAACAATTTAAAGATATGGAACACCGCTCTTGCAAATAGAAACTTAAAGATAAATATAAAAAGATTAAAGGGATGATAATATCTAAAGAAAAATTTTTTTTATTACAGCTGGATAGCGATAGATTGGAGCCAGTGGAGGAGCGGACAATTGCTGGAAAAAAGAATTGACCGAAAGGTAATGGTCCCGAATTCGGGCAATTTGCTTTTCGGGCAATTGTCCTTCGGGCAATTGTCCGTTCGGGCAATTGTCCATTCGATCAACTGTTTTCGGGCAAATGTCTTTCGGGCAATTGTTTTCGGGCAATTGTCCTTCGGGCAATTGTCCGTTCGGGCAATTGTCCATTCGATCAACGGTTTTCGGGCAAATGTCTTTCGGGCAATTGTTTTCGGGCAATTGTCCTTCGGGCAATTGTCCGTTCGGGCAATTGTTCATTCGATCAACTGTTTTCGGGCAAATGTCTTTCGGGCAATTGTTTTCGAGTAATTGTCCTTCGGGCAATTGTCCATTCGATCAACTGTTTTCAGGCAAATGTCTTTCGGTTAATTGTTTTCGAGCAATTGTCCGGTACCCACAGAAAGTTGCAGCTGGAGCATTCCTAGGGACACTGTTATTGCTCTATAATTACTGCGATTTATGTTTTCTATGTATTGGGAGTATTGCGTTTAATTTCCATTTTGTCGGTATCTTATTTATGTTCAATGCTTTATTGCATATTTTATAAATCCACGTTTTCAATGATTCTCCACCATGCTTTACCAGTTCTGGTGCTTATTCTTATTTTAGCTACTGATTCTTGGACCTTCTATTATTGGTTCATAATGTCGATCTTCCTCCTTTTTATCTTTGATCTACCTTTAACTTTTCTTTCACTGATTCTGGAAAGTTCCTTTCCTAAAAGTTTTTCCATCATTTTAATCTCTTCTCTCTCTTCATCAGCCCATTAGTATACTCCATTGTTGGATATAGGCCTCTTCCATTATTTTCCAGTTTTCTCTGTCGTATGTCTGTTGTGTCCAGTTTCTGCCTGCTACTTTTACAATGTCACCTTTCCTCCTTGTTTTGGGTCTTCCAACGCTTCTACGTCCTGTACGGGGTCTCCATTCTATTATCTTTTCATTCCATCAGTTGTCTCGTCGTCGCATTACATGACCCGCCCATTACCACTTTAATGTTAAGATTTTTTGCACTACATCTTGTACTTTCGTTTGGTTTCTTATGCAGTCATCTCTCTTTTTGTCCCTGCGAATTATACCTAACGTTGCCCTCTCCATGGACCTTTGGGCTACTTGCAGTTTGTGAAGTTGTGATTTTGTTAATGACCACGATTCTGAGGCATATGTCATTACGGGCAGAACGCATTCGTTGTATACTTTAGTTTTTAATATTTACTTGGGGCAATTTAATATCCCATAGTATTTTGTTACCTTTCTTCCCCCTTAACGACTTTAGAATACTCCAGTATTTGCTATTATTGCTTTTAAATGTTGCCTCTACTTATTCTCGAAACTCTTTGGTTTCTGATTTTTTTCTAATAACTTCTTTGCCCTTTTCTGTCAACGATCTTGTTTTGCATTTGTTTGTACTCATTTCCGTAGTGCAGAGTTTGTGAGTATTTTTTTCAATATCTTCCATTATTCTATGGCTAGTTGCCTCATGTTTAGCCATTTTGATAACTATATATTTCTGATTTGAAAACGTCTGCTCTTTTAATCTCTCCTGCAATTATATATGTATGTCTATGCCCATTTTGTTTTAAAAATTCATTGTAATTTGATATGCAGAATTTGCATTCCTTTTCTGTTTTTGATATGTTCTGCATACTACTCCATTGTTCCTAGTACTGCTTCTGTATCAGATCCTACTATTCCATTCAAAACGCTTATAATTAATATGTTATTATGCTTTTCTTTAATTTTATCGAAATTTTTGTAATTTTCCATTACTTCTATTTTGGTATCTTCCACCGGTGCATAAATCTGTACTATTGCTATGTTCTCTGAGAGTTCTAATTGCATATAAATAACTCTTGAGCTTATGGATCCTCATTGCTTAATCCTCTTTGCCATTTCCTCGTTTACTATTATTGCTGCTTCTCCTTAGTTGTTTTCTTGTATTTTACTTCCAGAATAATATATGTAAGTATTAGATATCCCTTACCAATGTTCTTTTCGCTACTCATTGTTTCCTTGCCTCGCTTATAGCTAGGATTTCTATTTTTGCTTGCTCCATTTTTTAGTACTACTTCTTTTCCGTTTATTGTTTTAATAGTATTTAGATAAATTAAATATTCTTTGTACTATACCTATTGCTATTTTTTAATTTTTTATGAAAATATGTTTGCCCTTTCAATAAAATCTTTGGCCCTTTCTTGAATCATTATCTGGCTACGGCCTTGAACATCAGTCTAGTATCGTATCTTTATATAGCTACCCTACTTGGTTCTTAAATAAACATTTCCGAATCTATTTTACTGATATTTTTGTCATTTCCAAATAATTCATAACAAGTTTCACAGCATTGACAATAGATTTGAAACTAATAGAATGACCTAATTTGAAATGTTTTTTGGCTTGTAACTGTACTAATAAAATAGTCATTGCCCCAAGCTCGGTTTAATCAAATTTGTAATTTTTCTTTAATCTTGGTCGGTCCTATTCTACATTTTAATATATTTTTAAATAATCAAACGGGAAAATTATCTTCAGTATTGGGAACTAGCCACTTGCAGTCTGCTAATATCCGATGTCTACCTTAGTCAGTTTTGAAAAATATGGAGCTATACTCGACCGTTTCAGTCTATTGTCAATTTCTAACTTAAAATTTAAAAAATACAACTTGCCGCCTCCTCATTCCTATTTCTCTATACCAATATATAAGCAACAATATGGTAGAATCTTCGCTGTGGTCCTTTCGTGTTCTTCTTCAGTCAAGGGGTTTGAACCTGGGTTAGGAACGAGTGTACGTGAAAAAACGTACAAAAATCAGTTCTTCTCAGGACTAACCAAGAGTTCATTCACCTGAGGACGGGAGTAGATCAAAAACTTCCGAAACGTCGTGTAATAAACACCCTAGGGAGTGGAAAAAGTCCGATAAAACATCTCATTTAGAGATGTTTACTAGGGTAAACAACTTCGGTTATATAAAAGCTTCCTGCATAACAACTTTTCGTAATGGTATTTATTTTGCGTTTTGTTCCAGCTGCACTCTCTCTGTATATGTTATATCATGCGTTTTTTTAAGTATACATAGGGGATACTCGTATGTATACTAAAAATAAAAATTCCCTTATTTTTGGCAGAGCATGCTATTTGTTTTAAATTAAAACTCTTAAAATTGAAGTTTGCGGTATAATTGGTTGCCTACATATATACGTATGTGCACATTTTGGTATACCATGAATTATTTATCTTACTGTAGCATAGTTTACCAATTTGTAACTCTGGCATTTGCACTATCGGAGAGCCTCCAGGTAGTTTATTAATGCAGTAGTAGACAGTATCAAAAGTTTTGTTTGAGAGATATACTAAAATCAGACGTCACTAATAGAAGAGCTTTTTAACTAAACTAATCGAAAAGCTCGTTATTCTGTTTCTAGTTATTTTACTTTATTTACAGAATGTGCATGCCTATCTAATTGAACTAATGATTCGCTTACATAGCTGGATGCTACATTTTTCAGTTAAAACAACTTGCCGAACCTCTACCTCGAAAATACATTTCAAATATTCTAGAGAACTCAATTTTGAAATGCCAATTGAGGTTAATATTAATCAGAACTACTTTATTTTCTTTTTATAAGGTTTCTTACCGGAAGCAGGTCGAGTCCAGCAACAGCACCTGGTGTAGGTGCTCGAGGTTTAGGAGAACCACTAGCAGAGCTGTGCGAAGTCTCTCCTCCGCAAACCCTGCTCAGGGGCGAGTCTGGAAGGACACAAACACACCCTGTTAGAACACGCAATTCCGCATTACACTATGATCTTTAAATATTTATTATTATGTTCAATAAACTGACATGCTGACCCTTAAGCACTGTTTAGTGGCTAAATATAAATTTATTGTTAAATTATATTTTATAGGGCAAATTAACATTGATGGTACCGAGGTATGTTAATGGCATTGCTCTGTTATTGATTGTATGTGCCTGTTCAAGGGCACATTATCTCATTATATGAAAAATTAGTAGTATCCAGTAGAACGGAATCGCAATATAAAATTGAAACACGTGGCTTCATTATTAGGGCGCGCTATTAGCTATTACACACCCTTTTTCAACGCCGCCGCCGCGGGAATTATGTAGAGGACAAGGTCAGCTAAACTGCAAATGAATTATAATTTTCAGTCACCAAATAATAATTGAATCATACTGACCTACATTTATTACATTTTGAATGAGCAATCGACATAGGAAGAGTGGCAATTTAATTCCCGAACGGCCACTTAGCGTGCATTACAAGTCACTGCGTACGTTTTGGCTTAACAATATGTGTTGAACATTGAGAATATCTACTGTGAAGAAGGTAAAGGTGCAACTGAAATGTTAGAGTTGTTGAAAATTTCGTGTGGTGAGAATACTATGAAAAATCAAGTGTCTCTAAGTTCCATAAGAGGTTCAAGGAGGCGAGAGAGAGTATGTGAACGACAACGCCAGAAGTGGACAAGTAGAAATACAAAGAATAGATGCAAATGTGGAATGAACAGATACAAATGGTCAACCAGCAAGCTATTTAGAGATTTTAAGAAGGTTAAGAAATTTTATGATGGTAAAACCTGAATTGTGGCTTGTTGGATCATCCAACATGACACTGCCCCAAGGCACGACGTGCTTCAGTGTTCACGATTTTCTGGCTAAGAAACGAATTACCAAAGAGACTCGTCCACCTTGTTCACCTGGCTAAGCCTCTTGATCTTTCTGTTTCTACCCCGAAATAAAAACTGCCATGAAAAATGAAGATTTTCAGATATGTCTGACATTCAGAGTTCCAGGTATGGTTCTAGAAATTGCAACCGCGTCAGTTTAATTGAATAGCTGCAGAAGAGAATCAAATCGAAGGTAGCAGCAGTCCTAGTGACCAAACACGCACACATTTTGGGGATTAAATTATCTCACGTCATATATTACGTACGATTAATGATTAATGTAATAAAATGAAATAACGCAAAACAGGTTATTCATAACATGTTTAAGAAAAAAAGTGTATGGCTTCGAACTCGAAGACTTCCGAGTTGAAAAAAAAATAATAAACTGATACAAGTGGTAGCTAATTAATGCAATCGAATTATATTTATTTCGCTTCCAATAAGCAAGAGTTACTTACGCTGTATAATTTATAATGCTTATTAAGTTGTCATACAATTCTTTACATATCTTTCTCAACTTCTCAAGTTGTAATAAAAGGTAACAATCCTCGAGCTAGAATTCCTAATCTATTATTAAATTATAAATTTTTACATCTCTGGAAAGAATCCATTCCAGTGAGCCCAAGTTGCTCCTCATGGTTCAGCAACATCAAAGTACAAAAGCTGTTTAAAAACAGGATTAACGATCAACCATTAACGTCGTTCAAACTTAAACTAGCAATAAAAGAAAGGAAACCTCTTGAAAATTACCCGCAAGTAAGTAGACGTTGATAATGATTAAACTTTTCTTGAACAGATAAAATAACTTTTGTATTTAACCTTTTACTGTTCCTTTATAACAAAGACTTAACACTGGCAATGCTTTGAAAAATTTACCTTTTTCCTGTTTAAAATTGTGCATATATAAAAAGATGGCAAATGGGGGGATCGAACCCACGACCTTCGCGTTATTAGCACGACGCTCTAACCAACTGAGCTAATGGGCCTGGCATCTGTTAGGAAATTTCCCAATTACTCGAAGAACATACGTTTTCCCTGTTTAAAATGCTACACACAAAATAAATGGTCCATGGGGGAAATGCTACACACACAAAATCAATGGTCCATGGGGGGTTCGAACCCACGACCTTCGCGTTATTACAACCAACTGAGCTAATGGGCCTGATATCTATTACGAAAACTGCCATGGATTCAAAGGACATACCTTATAGCTGTTTAAAATTGTGCACTCAAAAAATCAATGGCCTAGGGGGGGGGGGGGGGGATAGAACCCACGACCTTCGCGTTATTAGCACGATACTGTAACCAACTGAGCTAATGGGGCTAACAGCTATTAGAACACCTGTCAACTATTCTAAAAGCTATTAGATTTAGTATATCTAGATATACTAACATTAATTTTACATACAAAAATCCAGTGATCAATGAAAGGATCGAACCTACAATCTTTGCGTTATTACAACGACGCTCTAACCAGCTGAGCTAAACATTGAACGCTGCACTGAATTCTTGATATGAAGCCAGCACGGCAGGGTATTTACAAATAAACAAATATATGTGTGGAATTATACACGTACTATGGTAGCAAAAGATTATATTTATTTTTAAAATTATTGTTAACAATAACATAGAATACAACGAATCTTCTGTTACTAAATACTGTGTAAAAGATTTAAAACCCTTCAAATCTAGTGCTTTTTCAAAAAAATAAAAAAAATATACAGTGTGACCAGTAAAGTCCGCATCATATGGGATTTTTTTTTATTAACAGCTTTTTTCGAAATTTGACTTTGGCATCAATTTGTGCTTCGATCGAGATGAAAACTAACCAAAAAAATAGTAGTCACGTCATTCGCATTATCTGTCAAATTTAATTTTTTTTTCAAAAAAAATTCAAAAGTGGGGTTATTTCTCAAAATATCGAAAAAAGTTATTAGAAAAAGTTTTTCTAAATGCAATTTTTAGCCCATATGCAAAATTTCAGCTGTAGAAGATAATTTAGATTTTTTGCCCTTTTTTTTAAATTGCACCACTGTTGCAAAGTAAGACTCAACGCAACCTACATAAAACTTCTTAGTTTTGACAATGCTTTATTTCACACACATTTTCTTTAAAGTAATGCCATATTAAATGTGTGTTTTTCTACAAAATCCAAACAGGGCTATTAAAATTTAGTCACATGTGATGCAAAGTTTATTTGTTTTTGACCCTGTATAGTGTAACTTCATAAAATAACGTGTATTACTTTTAGACACAAACTGCGTTTTAAATAGTAATTTTATGGAGTTACATTATACAGGGTCAAAAACAAATAAACTTTGCATCACATGTGACCAAATTTTAATAGCCCTATTTGGATTTTGTAGAAAAACACACATTTAATACGGCACTACTTTAAAGAAAATGTGTGTGAAATAAAGCATTGTCAAAACTAAGAAGTTTTATGTAGGTTGTGTTGAGTCTTACTTTGCAACAGTGGTGCAATTTAAAAAAAAGGGCAAAAAATCTAAATTATCTTATACAGCTGAAATTTTGCATATGGGCTAAAAATTGCATTTAGAAAAACTTTTTCTAATAACTTTTTTCGATATTTTGAGAAATAACCCCACTTTTGAATTTTTTTTGAAAAAAAAATTAAATTTGACAGATAATGCGAATGACGTGACTACTATTTTTTTGGTTAATTTTCATCTAGATCGAAGCACAAATTGATGCCAAAGTCAAATTTCGAAAAAAGCTATTAATAAAAAAAAATCCCATATGATGCGGACTTTACTGGTCACACTGTATATATATACCGGGTGGTTGGTCATACCTCTGAACATAGGCAATTTACATGGTTTATCACGGTTATACATATTCCTGCTCACCATTTTTATGGGAAAGTATGGTAGTGGTACTAAATTAAAGAGAATAATTTTCCGCGTCGTTTAGTATTAAAAACTTATTGGATAATGGTAACTGTGCATAATAATATAAATTTAAAAATTTAGATATTCCCAAATATGGGCGGCCGCGCTTCCCAAATATAAGTCGCCGCGCTTGTTAAAAAACAAAAGCTGTCTGTTGACAACTCAGATAATTGTGTCGTTTAAAATGGATGCAATTTACTTTAACGAGGAAAGGGTGTTCATTATTAAATCTTTTTATGCTTCTTAAGTATTTTTAATACCGATCCATGATTAACATTGCACCCACGAGCTACTGATCTTGCACTTAGATTTGGATTTAGTTGTATTCATGCCAGAACCCTTTCCTATAAATCATCATTTCGACTTTCTCGATTACCTACAATATTATACTTTTAAATAGTATCAATGAACACATACACTGTATGAACTTAATTATTGAACTTTGCTTTCTTTAGCTGCTACTCTTCCCGTCATTTCGAATCTCTGCACATAAGTTTGTATTGTCGCAATTGTTGGGCTATCTTGAAATTGTATCGAAAATAAGTCCCTAACTCTGCATAAACTATTGCCAGCATAAAAAGATTTAATAATGAACACCCTTTCATCGTTAGAGTAAATTGCATCCATTTTAAGCGACACAATTATCTGAGTTGTCAACAGACAGCTTTTGTTTTTTAACAAGCGCGGCCACTCATATTTGGGAAGCGCGGCCGCCCATATTTGCGAATATCTAAATTTTACAATTAATATTTTTATGCACAATTAACATTATCCAATAAATTTCGGAAAATTATTCTCTTTAATTTAGTACCACTACCATTCTTTTCCATAAAAATGGTGAGCAGGAATATGCATAACCATGATAAGCCATGTAAATTGCCTATATTCAGAGGTATGAACAACCACCCGGTATATACAGGCTGAGTTTTTTATCATGTAACAACTTGTAGACAACCCATTATGCAGAGCCATGCATACTGCATGCTTCTGCATAATGGGTTGCCTACAAGTTGTTACATGATACAAAACTCAGCCTGTATATGTGTGTGTAGTCACGTTCCGGCATAACAAATAATTATTTTTTCTCAAGTTCGAGACGTTCAGGGGTGTACTGACATTATAGATTTTTTCTTTGAAAACAAAGATCGTATTACACAGGTCGACAAGGTTTTTTTCACAAGAAATCTGAATAGTAAATCTAGTGCATTTTTTCATCCTGAATTCAGATATGTAGTCAGAATTTTCCCATCAGGCATAGTTTTTCTGTGAAAGCTACTTTTCAAAATCTGATTTTAACGTTTTCTTTGACCTGTCATAGGAACCTTTACTTCATATGTAGCGATTTTACCCAAGCTGTATTTAAGGAAATTATTTGTAATATCATGCTGAAGCACCATAAAACAAGACTGTGCAGGTTCATTCGTGTTTGGACATGCCCAGGCCTATTAATCTGGCATTGTGATGTGTCAGTATTGAGCTGACTGTGAGTTTGTTCACTAGTGAAATATTTTCTTCCTTTCTGTTTGGAATTTTTATAGGACCACAAATTCGGTCATTAATGGCTGACGAACATTTTGAAGGACTGTTAAATCCACTGGAGAAAGCAGCCTGGCAGTCATTCAAACGTTTATGTTGCAATTTTCTTGGAAACCATAAAGCAGAAAACTATCGTGACATAGTGGCTCATCTTCTGCATTCTTATAAAGCTATGGCATGCATAATGTCTTTAAAATGCACTTCTTGAACTCTCACTTTAGACTTCTTCCTTGAAAATCTTGGAGCTGTTAGCGATGAACACGGTGAGCGTTTTCATCGGCAAATTTCTACAATGGAGAAAAGGTACCAAGGCAAGTGAAGTTCCAATATGCTGGCTGACTACTGTTGGACCAAGAAGAGAGACGTTCTAGATGCAAAATATTCTCGAAACTCACTATCTACCACTGTCTAGGTAACTCAGAATGAGTAGTTATAATTTTGAGTTAGATAGCTAGTTACTGATTTTTTAGAATATTATAAAATATTCAAATGAATATCACACAAAACTCCTGCCCGATGGGGAAAAACTGAAATGACATTTGAATTCAGCACCAAAAATACTTTTAGAATTTGTTATTTTAATTCTTGTGAAAGAAAAAAAGCTCATTTCTGTCGACCAGTGTTATTGTCGTTTTGATGGTGGTAGTTTATCCTGTGGGCAGGACTGAATTTGTTCTTTAATATATTAAATAAAACTGCACGTATGTCTCTAGTCCTTACATAATTTATTTATTGCTCTACGAGCAGATTGTAAATAGTAATAATCTGACAATAAAAAATCTCTAGACTTATTGTGATTTCTCAGTCTCCTTATCATTGTGTTCGTTGACCCTGTGTCTGATCTAAGACTATAAATTAGTTAGCGTACGTAGTTTTTTAAAAATATTTCAAAGTTAAGCACTTTGGCGGCGTTGTTTACGAACTTTGCATACAGAAATTGTATGGTGAGGTATTTAATATCTTAATACACCTCCCGCAATTAACAAAAAAAAATTATATTATTTAATATTGCCTCTTGAATGAAAGAAATTGGTGAAGCGATTGACAAGCTAATGTGGTCGCTATTAACCATCGATAACGCACAGATCGCCATAAAAGATCCCACCGTACCGGTTGAGTTTAAAAGGACACACGCAAAAAAATTAATGGCTCATGGGGGGATCGAACCCACGACCTTCGCGTTATTAGCACGACGCTCTAACCAGCTGAGCTAGTGGGCTTAATATCTGTTAGAAAAACTGTCAATGATTCGCACAACACATCTTTTAGCTGTTTTGTGCACACAAAAAATCAGTGGCCCATGGTGGGATCGAACCCACGACCTTCGCGTTATTAGCACGACGCTCTAACCAACTGAGCTAATGGCCCTGATATCTGTTAGAAAAACTGTCAATGATTCGAAGAACATATCTTTTAGCTGTTTTGTGCACACAAAAAATCAGTGGCCCATGGGGGGATCGAACCCACGACCTTCGCGTTATTAGCACGACGCTCTAACCAACTGAGCTAATGGGCCTGATATCTCTTAGCAAAACTGTCAATGATTCGAAGAACATAACTTTCAGCTGTTTAAAATTGTGCACACCAAAAATCAATGGCTCGTTGGGGGATCGAACCCACGACCTTCGCCTTATTAGCACGACGCTGTAACCAACTGAGCTAATGGGCCTGATATCTGTTAGAAAAACTGTCAATGATTCCAAGAACATATCTTTTAGCTATTTTGTGCAAACAAAAAAAATCAGTGGCCCATGGGGGGATCGAACCCACGACCTTCGCGTTATTAGCACGACGCTCTAACCAACTGAGCTAATGGGCCTGATATCTGTTAGGAAAACTGTCAATGATTCGAAGAACATAAGTTTCAGCTGTTTAAAATTGTGCACACAAAAAGTCAATGGCCCATGGGGGGATCAAGCCCACGACCTTCGCGTTATTAGCACGACGCTCTAACCAACTGAGCTAATGGGCCTGATATCTCTTAGGAAAACTGTCAATGATTCGAAGAACATAACTTTCAGCTGTTTAAAATTGTACACACCAAAAATCAATGGTTCATTAGGGGATCGAACCCACGACCTTCGCCTTATTATCACGACGCTGTAACCAACTGAGCTAATGGGCCTGATATCTGTTAGAAAAACTGTCAATGATTCGAAGAACATACCTTTTAGCTGTTTTGTCCACACAAAAAATCAGTGGCCCATGGGGGGATCGAACCCACGACCTTCGCGTTATTAGCACGACGCTCTAACCAACTGAGCTAATGGGCCTGATATCTCTTAGGAAAACTGGCAATGATTCGAAACACATAACTTTCAACTGTTTAAAATTGTGCACACCAAAAATCAATAGCTCGTTGGTGGATCGAACCCACGACCTTCGCCTTATTAGCACGACGCTGTAACCAACTGAGCTAATGGGCCTGATATCTATTAGAAAAACTGTCAATGATTCCAAGAACATATCTTTTGGCTGTTTTGTGCAAACAAAAAAATCAGTGGCCCATGGGGGGATCGAACCCACGACCTTCGCGTTATTAGCACGACGCTCTAACCAACTGAGCTAATGGGCCTGATATCTGTTAGGAAAATTGTAAATGATTCGAAGTACATAAATTTTAGCGGTTTAAAATTGTACACACAAAAAATCAGTGGCCCATGGGGGGATCGAACCCACGACCTTCGCGTTATTAGCACGACGCTCTAACCAACTGAGCTAATGGGCCTGATATCTGTTGGGAAAACTGTCAATGATTCGAAGAACATATCTTTAGCTATTTTGTGTACACAAAAAATCAGTGGCCCATGGGGGGATCGAACCCACGACCTTCGCGTTATTAGCACGACGCTCTAACCAACTGAGCTAATGGGCCTGATATCTGTTAGGAAAACTGTCAATATTTCGAAGGACATAACTTTTAGCTATTTAAAATTGTACACACAAAAAATCAATGGCCCATGGGGGGATCGAACCCACGACCTTCGCGTTATTAGCACGACGCTCTAACCAACTGAGCTAATGGGCCTGGCATCTGTTAGGAAATTTCCCAATTACTCGAAGAACATACGTTTTCCCTGTTTAAAATGCTACACACAAAATAAATGGTCCATGGGGGAAATGCTACACACACAAAATCAATGGTCCATGGGGGGTTCGAACCCACGACCTTCGCGTTATTACAACCAACTGAGCTAATGGGCCTGATATCTATTACGAAAACTGCCATGGATTCAAAGGACATACCTTATAGCTGTTTAAAATTGTGCACTCAAAAAATCATTGGCCTAGGGGGGGGGGGGGTAGAACCCACGACCTTCGCGTTATTAGCACGATACTGTAACCAACTGAGCTAATGGGGCTAACAGCTATTAGAACACCTGTCAACTATTCTAAAAGCTATTAGATTTAGTATATCTAGATATACTAACATTAATTTTACATACAAAAATCCAGTGATCAATGAAAGGATCGAACCTACAATCTTTGCGTTATTACAACGACGCTCTAACCAGCTGAGCTAAACATTGAACGCTGCACTGAATTCTTGATATGAAGCCAGCACGGCAGGGTATTTACAAATAAACAAATATATGTGTGGAATTATACACGTACTATGGTAGCAAAAGATTATATTTATTTTTAAAATTATTGTTAACAATAACATAGAATACAACGAATCTTCTGTTACTAAATACTGTGTAAAAGATTTAAAACCCTTCAAATCTAGTGCTTTTTCAAAAAAATAAAAAAAATGTATATATATACCGGGTGGTTGGTCATACCTCTGAACATAGGCAATTTACATGGTTTATCACGGTTATACATATTCCTGCTCACCATTTTTATGGGAAAGTATGGTAGTGGTACTAAATTAAAGAGAATAATTTTCCGCGTCGTTTAGTATTAAAAACTTATTGGATAATGGTAACTGTGCATAATAATATAAATTTAAAAATTTAGATATTCCCAAATATGGGCGGCCGCGCTTCCCAAATATAAGTCGCCGCGCTTGTTAAAAAACAAAAGCTGTCTGTTGACAACTCAGATAATTGTGTCGTTTAAAATGGATGCAATTTACTTTAACGAGGAAAGGGTGTTCATTATTAAATCTTTTTATGCTTCTTAAGTATTTTTAATACCGATCCATGATTAACATTGCACCCACGAGCTACTGATCTTGCACTTAGATTTGGATTTAGTTGTATTCATGCCAGAACCCTTTCCTATAAATCATCATTTCGACTTTCTCGATTACCTACAATATTATACTTTTAAATAGTATCAATGAACACATACACTGTATGAACTTAATTATTGAACTTTGCTTTCTTTAGCTGCTACTCTTCCCGTCATTTCGAATCTCTGCACATAAGTTTGTATTGTCGCAATTGTTGGGCTATCTTGAAATTGTATCGAAAATAAGTCCCTAACTCTGCATAAACTATTGCCAGCATAAAAAGATTTAATAATGAACACCCTTTCATCGTTAGAGTAAATTGCATCCATTTTAAGCGACACAATTATCTGAGTTGTCAACAGACAGCTTTTGTTTTTTAACAAGCGCGGCCACTCATATTTGGGAAGCGCGGCCGCCCATATTTGCGAATATCTAAATTTTACAATTAATATTTTTATGCACAATTAACATTATCCAATAAATTTCGGAAAATTATTCTCTTTAATTTAGTACCACTACCATTCTTTTCCATAAAAATGGTGAGCAGGAATATGCATAACCATGATAAGCCATGTAAATTGCCTATATTCAGAGGTATGAACAACCACCCGGTATATACAGGCTGAGTTTTTTATCATGTAACAACTTGTAGACAACCCATTATGCAGAGCCATGCATACTGCATGCTTCTGCATAATGGGTTGCCTACAAGTTGTTACATGATACAAAACTCAGCCTGTATATGTGTGTGTAGTCACGTTCCGGCATAACAAATAATTATTTTTTCTCAAGTTCGAGACGTTCAGGGGTGTACTGACATTATAGATTTTTTCTTTGAAAACAAAGATCGTATTACACAGGTCGACAAGGTTTTTTTCACAAGAAATCTGAATAGTGAATCTAGTGCATTTTTTCATCCTGAATTCAGATATGTAGTCAGAATTTTCCCATCAGGCATAGTTTTTCTGTGAAAGCTACTTTTCAAAATCTGATTTTAACGTTTTCTTTGACCTGTCATAGGAACCTTTACTTCATATGTAGCGATTTTACCCAAGCTGTATTTAAGGAAATTATTTGTTATATCATGCTGAAGCACCATAAAACAAGACTGTGCAGGTTCATTCGTGTTTGGACATGCCCAGGCCTATTAATCTGGCATTGTGATGTGTCAGTATTGAGCTGACTGTGAGTTTGTTCACTAGTGAAATATTTTCTTCCTTTCTGTTTGGAATTTTTATAGGACCACAAATTCGGTCATTAATGGCTGACGAACATTTTGAAGGACTGTTAAATCCACTGGAGAAAGCAGCCTGGCAGTCATTCAAACGTTTATGTTGCAATTTTCTTGGAAACCATAAAGCAGAAAACTATCGTGACATAGTGGCTCATCTTCTGCATTCTTATAAAGCTATGGCATGCATAATGTCTTTAAAATGCACTTCTTGAACTCTCACTTTAGACTTCTTCCTTGACAATCTTGGAGCTGTTAGCGATGAACACGGTGAGCGTTTTCATCGGCAAATTTCTACAATGGAGAAAAGGTACCAAGGCAAGTGAAGTTCCAATATGCTGGCTGACTACTGTTGGACCAAGAAGAGAGACGTTCTAGATGCAAAATATTCTCGAAACTCACTATCTACCACTGTCTAGGTAACTCAGAATGAGTAGTTATAATTTTGAGTTAGATAGCTAGTTACTGATTTTTTAGAATATTATAAAATATTCAAGGGTAATACCACAAGCAGTGGATATATTTTGACAAATATTTTGTCGTTTCCATGTAAATTATTGCTTTTAAATTTCACGATACAAAATCACATCAAAAATGTCACGAGCCGAAGGCGAGTGACATTTAAATGTGATTTTGTTGAGTGAAATTTGCAATAATTTCTATGGAAATGGCAAAATATTTAAAAAATATATATCCACTTCGAGTGGTATTTGGGACGACTATTTAACAATATTAATACATAACGATTAACTTTATTGAAAAATAATCCAACAATTAATATAATTATTCATTCTCAATTAAATTCAGCGGAATACTTCCAAAACACAGCATTTTAAAAACTTTAAAACCAGCCACACAGTTTGTTGGGGTTTAGTGTTACGTAACCTAGCGATTTCACTAAGGACAGAACATCATTGCTAAGCGATACTTCGCAACAAGGCTATTTATTTTTTGAGTACGTACATTGTTTTGTGAATATTTTGCATGGTGCCCAATATTCAGTGATATACTGCTGTTATTGGTTGAAAAAAGCAAATGTCTGCAATGTGATTGGCTTATGTGTTATAGTGTTGAATAGTCAAATGAATATCACACAAAACTCCTGCCCGATGGGGAAAAACTGAAATGACATTTGAATTCAGCACCAAAAATACTTTTAGAATTTGTTATTTTAATTCTTGTGAAAGAAAAAAAGCTCATTTCTGTCGACCAGTGTTATTGTCGTTTTGATGGTGGTAGTTTATCCTGTGGGCAGGACTGAATTTGTTCTTTAATATATTAAATAAAACTGCACGTATGTCTCTAGTCCTTACATAATTTATTTATTGCTCTACGAGCAGATTGTAAATAGTAATAATCTGACAATAAAAAATCTCTAGACTTATTGTGATTTCTCAGTCTCCTTATCATTGTGTTCGTTGACCCTGTGTCTGATCTAAGACTATAAATTAGTTAGCGTACGTAGTTTTTTAAAAATATTTCAAAGTTAAGCACTTTGGCGGCGTTGTTTACGAACTTTGCATACAGAAATTGTATGGTGAGGTATTTAATATCTTAATACACCTCCCGCAATTAACAAAAAAAAATTATATTATTTAATATTGCCTCTTGAATGAAAGAAATTGGTGAAGCGATTGACAAGCTAATGTGGTCGCTATTAACCATCGATAACGCACAGATCGCCATAAAAGATCCCACCGTACCGGTTGAGTTTAAAAGGACACACGCAAAAAAATTAATGGCTCATGGGGGGATCGAACCCACGACCTTCGCGTTATTAGCACGACGCTCTAACCAACTGAGCTAATGGGCCTGGCATCTGTTAGGAAATTTCCCAATTACTCGAAGAACATACGTTTTCCCTGTTTAAAATGCTACACACAAAATAAATGGTCCATGGGGGAAATGCTACACACACAAAATCAATGGTCCATGGGGGGTTCGAACCCACGACCTTCGCGTTATTAGCACGACGCTCTAACCAACTGAGCTAATGGCCCTGATATCTGTTAGAAAAACTGTCAATGATTCGAAGAACATATCTTTTAGCTGTTTTGTGCACACAAAAAATCAGTGGCCCATGGGGGGATCGAACCCACGACCTTCGCGTTATTAGCACGACGCTCTAACCAACTGAGCTAATGGGCCTGATATCTCTTAGCAAAACTGTCAATGATTCGAAGAACATAACTTTCAGCTGTTTAAAATTGTGCACACCAAAAATCAATGGCTCGTTGGGGGATCGAACCCACGACCTTCGCCTTATTAGCACGACGCTGTAACCAACTGAGCTAATGGGCCTGATATCTGTTAGAAAAACTGTCAATGATTCCAAGAACATATCTTTTAGCTATTTTGTGCAAACAAAAAAATCAGTGGCCCATGGGGGGATCGAACCCACGACCTTCGCGTTATTAGCACGACGCTCTAACCAACTGAGCTAATGGGCCTGATATCTGTTAGGAAAACTGTCAATGATTCGAAGAACATAAGTTTCAGCTGTTTAAAATTGTGCACACAAAAAGTCAATGGCCCATGGGGGGATCAAGCCCACGACCTTCGCGTTATTAGCACGACGCTCTAACCAACTGAGCTAATGGGCCTGATATCTCTTAGGAAAACTGTCAATGATTCGAAGAACATAACTTTCAGCTGTTTAAAATTGTGCACACCAAAAATCAATGGTTCATTAGGGGATCGAACCCACGACCTTCGCCTTATTATCACGACGCTGTAACCAACTGAGCTAATGGGCCTGATATCTGTTAGAAAAACTGTCAATGATTCGAAGAACATACCTTTTAGCTGTTTTGTCCACACAAAAAATCAGTGGCCCATGGGGGGATCGAACCCACGACCTTCGCGTTATTAGCACGACGCTCTAACCAACTGAGCTAATGGGCCTGATATCTCTTAGGAAAACTGGCAATGATTCGAAACACATAACTTTCAACTGTTTAAAATTGTGCACACCAAAAATCAATAGCTCGTTGGTGGATCGAACCCACGACCTTCGCCTTATTAGCACGACGCTGTAACCAACTGAGCTAATGGGCCTGATATCTATTAGAAAAACTGACAATGATTCCAAGAACATATCTTTTAGCTGTTTTGTGCAGACAAAAAAATCAGTGGCCCATGGGGGGATCGAACCACGACCTTCGCGTTATTAGCACGACGCTCTAACCAACTGAGCTAATGGGCCTGATATGTGTTGGGAAAACTGTCAATGATTCGAAGAACATATCTTTAGCTATTTTGTGTACACAAAAAATCAGTGGCCCATGGGGGGATCGAACCCACGACCTTCGCGTTATTAGCACGACGCTCTAACCAACTGAGCTAATGGGCCTGATATCTGTTAGGAAAACTGTCAATATTTCGAAGGACATAACTTTTAGCTATTTAAAATTGTACACACAAAAAATCAATGGCCCATGGGGGGATCGAACCCACGACCTTCGCGTTATTAGCACGACGCTCTAACCAACTGAGCTAATGGGCCTGGCATCTGTTAGGAAATTTCCCAATTACTCGAAGAACATACGTTTTCCCTGTTTAAAATGCTACACACAAAATAAATGGTCCATGGGGGAAATGCTACACACACAAAATCAATGGTCCATGGGGGGTTCGAACCCACGACCTTCGCGTTATTACAACCAACTGAGCTAATGGGCCTGATATCTATTACGAAAACTGCCATGGATTCAAAGGACATACCTTATAGCTGTTTAAAATTGTGCACTCAAAAAATCAATGGCCTAGGGGGGGGGGGGGGGATAGAACCCACGACCTTCGCGTTATTAGCACGATACTGTAACCAACTGAGCTAATGGGGCTAACAGCTATTAGAACACCTGTCAACTATTCTAAAAGCTATTAGATTTAGTATATCTAGATATACTAACATTAATTTTACATACAAAAATCCAGTGATCAATGAAAGGATCGAACCTACAATCTTTGCGTTATTACAACGACGCTCTAACCAGCTGAGCTAAACATTGAACGCTGCACTGAATTCTTGATATGAAGCCAGCACGGCAGGGTATTTACAAATAAACAAATATATGTGTGGAATTATATACGTACTATGGTAGCAAAAGATTATATTTATTTTTAAAATTATTGTTAACAATAACATAGAATACAACGAATCTTCTGTTACTAAATACTGTGTAAAAGATTTAAAACCCTTCAAATCTAGTGCTTTTTCAAAAAAATTAAAAAAATGTATATATATACCGGGTGGTTGGTCATACCTCTGAACATAGGCAATTTACATGGTTTATCACGGTTATACATATTCCTGCTCACCATTTTTATGGGAAAGTATGGTAGTGGTACTAAATTAAAGAGAATAATTTTCCGCGTCGTTTAGTATTAAAAACTTATTGGATAATGGTAACTGTGCATAATAATATAAATTTAAAAATTTAGATATTCCCAAATATGGGCGGCCGCGCTTCCCAAATATAAGTCGCCGCGCTTGTTAAAAAACAAAAGCTGTCTGTTGACAACTCAGATAATTGTGTCGTTTAAAATGGATGCAATTTACTTTAACGAGGAAAGGGTGTTCATTATTAAATCTTTTTATGCTTCTTAAGTATTTTTAATACCGATCCATGATTAACATTGCACCCACGAGCTACTGATCTTGCACTTAGATTTGGATTTAGTTGTATTCATGCCAGAACCCTTTCCTATAAATCATCATTTCGACTTTCTCGATTACCTACAATATTATACTTTTAAATAGTATCAATGAACACATACACTGTATGAACTTAATTATTGAACTTTGCTTTCTTTAGCTGCTACTCTTCCCGTCATTTCGAATCTCTGCACATAAGTTTGTATTGTCGCAATTGTTGGGCTATCTTGAAATTGTATCGAAAATAAGTCCCTAACTCTGCATAAACTATTGCCAGCATAAAAAGATTTAATAATGAACACCCTTTCATCGTTAGAGTAAATTGCATCCATTTTAAGCGACACAATTATCTGAGTTGTCAACAGACAGCTTTTGTTTTTTAACAAGCGCGGCCACTCATATTTGGGAAGCGCGGCCGCCCATATTTGCGAATATCTAAATTTTACAATTAATATTTTTATGCACAATTAACATTATCCAATAAATTTCGGAAAATTATTCTCTTTAATTTAGTACCACTACCATTCTTTTCCATAAAAATGGTGAGCAGGAATATGCATAACCATGATAAGCCATGTAAATTGCCTATATTCAGAGGTATGAACAACCACCCGGTATATACAGGCTGAGTTTTTTATCATGTAACAACTTGTAGACAACCCATTATGCAGAGCCATGCATACTGCATGCTTCTGCATAATGGGTTGCCTACAAGTTGTTACATGATACAAAACTCAGCCTGTATATGTGTGTGTAGTCACGTTCCGGCATAACAAATAATTATTTTTTCTCAAGTTCGAGACGTTCAGGGGTGTACTGACATTATAGATTTTTTCTTTGAAAACAAAGATCGTATTACACAGGTCGACAAGGTTTTTTTCACAAGAAATCTGAATAGTGAATCTAGTGCATTTTTTCATCCTGAATTCAGATATGTAGTCAGAATTTTCCCATCAGGCATAGTTTTTCTGTGAAAGCTACTTTTCAAAATCTGATTTTAACGTTTTCTTTGACCTGTCATAGGAACCTTTACTTCATATGTAGCGATTTTACCCAAGCTGTATTTAAGGAAATTATTTGTTATATCATGCTGAAGCACCATAAAACAAGACTGTGCAGGTTCATTCGTGTTTGGACATGCCCAGGCCTATTAATCTGGCATTGTGATGTGTCAGTATTGAGCTGACTGTGAGTTTGTTCACTAGTGAAATATTTTCTTCCTTTCTGTTTGGAATTTTTATAGGACCACAAATTCGGTCATTAATGGCTGACGAACATTTTGAAGGACTGTTAAATCCACTGGAGAAAGCAGCCTGGCAGTCATTCAAACGTTTATGTTGCAATTTTCTTGGAAACCATAAAGCAGAAAACTATCGTGACATAGTGGCTCATCTTCTGCATTCTTATAAAGCTATGGCATGCATAATGTCTTTAAAATGCACTTCTTGAACTCTCACTTTAGACTTCTTCCTTGACAATCTTGGAGCTGTTAGCGATGAACACGGTGAGCGTTTTCATCGGCAAATTTCTACAATGGAGAAAAGGTACCAATGCAAGTGAAGTTCCAATATGCTGGCTGACTACTGTTGGACCAAGAAGAGAGACGTTCTAGATGCAAAATATTCTCGAAACTCACTATCTACCACTGTCTAGGTAACTCAGAATGAGTAGTTATAATTTTGAGTTAGATAGCTAGTTACTGATTTTTTAGAATATTATAAAATATTCAAATGAATATCACACAAAACTCCTGCCCGATGGGGAAAAACTGAAATAACATTTGAATTCAGCACCAAAAATACTTTTAGAATTTGTTATTTTAATTCTTGTGAAAGAAAAAAAGCTCATTTCTGTCGACCAGTGTTATTGTCGTTTTGATGGTGGTAGTTTATCCTGTGGGCAGGACTGAATTTGTTCTTTAATATATTAAATAAAACTGCACGTATGTCTCTAGTCCTTACATAATTTATTTATTGCTCTACGAGCAGATTGTAAATAGTAACAATCTGACAATAAAAAATCTCTAGACTTATTGTGATTTCTCAGTCTCCGTATCATTGTGTTCGTTGACCCTGTGTCTGATCTAAGACTATAAATTAGTTAGCGTACGTAGTTTTTTAAAAATATTTCAAAGTTAAGCACTTTGGCGGCGTTGTTTACGAACTTTGCATACAGAAATTGTATGGTGAGGTATTTAATATCTTAATACACCTCCCGCAATTAACAAAAACAAATTATATTATTTAATATTGCCTCTTGAATGAAAGAAATTGGTGAAGCGATTGACAAGCTAATGTGGTCGCTATTAACCATCGATAACGCACAGATCGCCATAAAAGATCCCACCGTACCGGTTGAGTTTAAAAGGACACACGCAAAAAAATTAATGGCTCATGGGGGGATCGAACCCACGACCTTCGCGTTATTAGCACGACGCTCTAACCAGCTGAGCTAGTGGGCTTAATATCTGTTAGAAAAACTGTCAATGATTCGCAGAACACATCTTTTAGCTGTTTTGTGCACACAAAAAATCAGTGGCCCATGGTGGGATCGAACCCACGACCTTCGCGTTATTAGCACGACGCTCTAACCAACTGAGCTAATGGGCCTGATATCTGTTAGGAAAACTGTCAATGATTCGAAGAACATATCTTTAGCTGTTTTGTGCACACAAAAAATCAGTGGCCCATGGTGGGATCGAACCCACGACCTTCGCGTTATTAGCACGACGCTCTAACCAACTGAGCTAATGGGCCTGATATCTGTTAGGAAAACTGTCAATGATTCAAAGAACATAACTTTTAGCTGTTAAAAATTGTACATACAAAAAATCAATGGCCCATGGGGGGATCGAACCCACGACCTTCGCGTTATTAGCACGACGCTCTAACCAACTGAGCTAATGGGCCTGATATCTGTTAGGAAAACTGTCAATGATTCGAAGAACATATCTTTAGCTGTTTTGTGCACACAAAAAATCAGTGGCCCATGGGGGGATCGAACCCACGACCTTCGCGTTATTAGCACGACGCTCTAACCAACTGAGCTAATGGGCCTGATATCTGTTAGGAAAACTGTCACTGATTCGAAAAACATATCTTTAGCTGTTATGTGCACACAAAAAATCAGTGGCCCATGGGGCGATCGAACCCACGACCTTCGCGTTATTAGCACGACGCTCTAACCAACTGAGCTAATGGGCCTGATATCTGTTAGGAATACTGTCAATGATTCGAAGAACATATCTTTAGCTGTTTTGTACACACAAAAAATCAATGGCCCATGGGGGGATCGAACCCACGACCTTCGCGTTATTAGCACGACGCTCTAACCAACTGAGCTAATGGGCCTGATATCTGTTAGGAAAACTGTCAATGATTCAAAGAACATAACTTTTAGCTGTTAAAAATTGTACATACAAAAAATCAATGGCCCATGGGGGATCGAACCCACGACCTTCGCGTTATTAGCACGACGCTCTAACCAACTGAGCTAATGGGCCTGATATCTGTTAGGAAAACTGTCAATGATTCGAAGAACATATCTTTAGCTGTTTTGTGCACACAAAAAATCAGTGGCCCATGGGGGGATCGAACCCACGACCTTCGCGTTATTAGCACGACGCTCTAACCAACTGAGCTAATGGGCCTGATATCTGTTAGGAAAACTGTCACTGATTCGAAGAACATATCTTTAGCTGTTATGTGCACACAAAAAATCAGTGGCCCATGGGGCGATCGAACCCACGACCTTCGCGTTATTAGCACGACGCTCTAACCAACTGAGCTAATGGGCCTGATATCTGTTAGGAAAACTGTCAATGATTCGAAGAACACATCTTTTAGCTGTTTTGTGCACACAAAAAATCAGTGGCCCATGGGGGGATCGAACCCACGACCTTCGCGTTATTAGCACGACGCTCTAACCAACTGAGCTAATGGGCCTGATATCTGTTAGGAAGATTGTAAATGATTCGAAGTACATAAATTTTAGCGGTTTAAAATTGTACACACAAAAAATCAGTGGCCCATGGGGGGATCGAACCCACGACTTTCGCGTTATTAGCACGACGCTCTAACCAACTGAGCTAATGGGCCTGATATCTGTTGGGAAAACTGTCAATGATTCGAAGAACATATCTTTAGCTGTTTTGTGTACACAAAAAATCAGTGGCCCATGGAGGGATCGAACTCACGACCTTCGCGTTATTAGCACGACGCTCTAACCAACTGAGCTAATGGGCCTGATATCTGTTGGGAAAACTGTCAATGATTCGAAGAACATATCTTTAGCTGTTTTGTGTACACAAAAAATCAGTGGCCCATGGGGGGATCGAACTCACGACCTTCGCGTTATTAGCACGACGCTCTAACCAACTGAGCTAATGGGCCTGATATCTGTTGGGAAAACTGTCAATGATTCGAAGAACATATCTTTAGCTGTTTTGTGTACACAAAAAATCAGTGGCCCATGGGGGGATCGAACTCACGACCTTCGCGTTATTAGCACGACGCTCTAACCAACTGAGCTAATGGGCCTGATATCTGTTGGGAAAACTGTCAATGATTCGAAGAACATATCTTTAGCTGTTTTGTGTACACAAAAAATCAGTGGCCCATGGGGGGATCGAACTCACGACCTTCGCGTTATTAGCACGACGCTCTAACCAACTGAGCTAATGGGCCTGATATCTGTTGGGAAAACTGTCAATGATTCGAAGAACATATCTTTAGCTGTTTTGTGTACACAAAAAATCAGTGGCCCATGGGGGGATCGAACTCACGACCTTCGCGTTATTAGCACGACGCTCTAACCAACTGAGCTAATGGGCCTGATATCTGTTAGAAAAACTGTCAATGATTCGAAGAACATAACTTTTAGCCGTTTAAAATTATACACACAAAAAATCAATGGCCCATGGGGGGATCGAACCCACGACCTTCGCGTTATTAGCACGACGCTCTAACCAACTGAGCTAATGGGCCTGATATCTCTTAGGAAAACTGTCAATGATTCGAAGAACATAACTTTCAGCAGTTTAAAATTGTGCACACCAAAAAGCAATTGCTCATTGGGGGATCGAACCCACCACCTTCGCGTTATTAGCACGACGCTGTAACCAACTGAGCTAATGGGCCTGATATCTGTTAGAAAAACTGTCAATGATTCGAAGAACATATCTTTTAGCTGTTTTGTGCAAACAAAAAAATCAGTGGCCCATGAAGGGATAGAACCCACGACCTTCGCGTTATTAGCACGACGCTCTAACCAACTGAGCTAATGGGCCTGATATCTCTTAGGAAAACTGTCAATGATTCGAAGAACATAACTTTCAGCTGTTTAAAATTGTGCACACCAAAAATCAATGGCTCATTGGGGGATCGAACCCATGACCTTCGCGTTATTAGCACGACGCTGTAACCAACTGAGCTAATGGGCCTGATATCTGTTAGGAAGATTGTAAATGATTCAAAGTACATACATTTTAGCGGTTTAAAATTGTACACACAAAAAATCAGTGGCCCATGGGGGGATCGATCCACGACCTTCGCGTTATTAGCACGACGCTCTAACCAACTGAGCTAATGGGTCTGATATCTGTTAGGGAAACTGTCAATGATTCGAAGAACATAACTTTTAGCTGTTTAAAATTGTACACACAAAAAATCAATGGCCCATGGGGGGATCGAACCCACGACCTTCGCGTTATTAGCACGACGCTCTAACCAACTGAGCTAATGGGCCTGATATCTGTTAGAAAAACTGTCAATGATTCGAAGAACATAACTTTTAGCCGTTTAAAATTGTACACACAAAAATCAGTGGCCCATGGGGGGATCGAACCCACGACCTTCGCGTTATTAGCACGACGCTCTAACCAACTGAGCTAATGGGCCTGATATCTGTTAGGAAAGCTGTCACTGATTCGAAGAACATATCTTTAGCTGTTTTGTGCACACAAAAAATTAGTGGCCCATGGGGGGATCGAACCCACGACCTTCGCGTTATTAGCACGACGCTCTAACCAACTGTGCTAATGGGCCTGATATCTGTTAGGAAAACTGTCAATGATTCGAAGAACATAACTTTTAGCTGTTTAAAATTGTATACACAAAAAATCAATGGCCCATGGGGGGATCGAACCCACGACCTTCGCGTTATTAGCACGACGCTCTAACCAACTGAGCTAATGGGCCTAATATCTGTTAGGAAAACTGTCAATGATTCGAAGAACATAACTTTTAGCTGTTTAAAATTGTACACACAAAAAATCAATGGCCCATGGGTGGAACGAACCCACGACCTTCGCGTTATTAGCACGACGCTCTAACCAACTGAGCTAATGGGCCTGATATCTGTTAGAAAAACTGTCAATGATTCGAAGAACAAAACTTTCAGCTGTTTAAAATTGTACACACAAAAAATCAATGGCCCATGGGGGGATCGAACCTACGACCTTCGCGTTATTAGCACGACGCTCTAACCAACTGAGCTAATGGGCCTGATATCTGTTAGAAAAACTGTCAATGATTCGAAGAACATAACTTTTAGCTGTTTAAAATTGTACACACAAAAAATCAATGGCCCATGGGGGGATCGAACCCACGACCTTCGCGTTATTAGCACGACGCTCTAACCAACTGAGCTAATGGGCCTGATATCTGTTAGAAAAACTGTCAATGATTCGAAGAACATAACTTTTAGCTGTTTAAAATTGTACACACAAAAAATCAATGGCCCATGGGGGGATCGAACCCACGACCTTCGCGTTATTAGCACGACGCTCTAACCAACTGAGCTAATGGGCCTGATATCTCTTAGGAAAACTGTCAATGATTCGAAGAACATAACTTTCAGCTGTTTAAAATTGTGCACACCAAAAATCAATGGCTCATTGGGGGATCGAACCCATGACCTTCGCGTTATTAGCACGACGCTGTAACCAACTGAGCTAATGGGCCTGATATCTGTTAGGAAGATTGTAAATGATTCAAAGTACATACATTTTAGCGGTTTAAAATTGTACACACAAAAAATCAGTGGCCCATGGGGGGATCGATCCACGACCTTCGCGTTATTAGCACGACGCTCTAACCAACTGAGCTAATGGGTCTGATATCTGTTAGGGAAACTGTCAATGATTCGAAGAACATAACTTTTAGCTGTTTAAAATTGTACACACAAAAAATCAATGGCCCATGGGGGGATCGAACCCACGACCTTCGCGTTATTAGCACGACGCTCTAACCAACTGAGCTAATGGGCCTGATATCTGTTAGAAAAACTGTCAATGATTCGAAGAACATAACTTTTAGCCGTTTAAAATTGTACACACAAAAATCAGTGGCCCATGGGGGGATCGAACCCACGACCTTCGCGTTATTAGCACGACGCTCTAACCAACTGAGCTAATGGGCCTGATATCTGTTAGGAAAGCTGTCACTGATTCGAAGAACATATCTTTAGCTGTTTTGTGCACACAAAAAATTAGTGGCCCATGGGGGGATCGAACCCACGACCTTCGCGTTATTAGCACGACGCTCTAACCAACTGTGCTAATGGGCCTGATATCTGTTAGGAAAACTGTCAATGATTCGAAGAACATAACTTTTAGCTGTTTAAAATTGTATACACAAAAAATCAATGGCCCATGGGGGGATCGAACCCACGACCTTCGCGTTATTAGCACGACGCTCTAACCAACTGAGCTAATGGGCCTAATATCTGTTAGGAAAACTGTCAATGATTCGAAGAACATAACTTTTAGCTGTTTAAAATTGTACACACAAAAAATCAATGGCCCATGGGTGGAACGAACCCACGACCTTCGCGTTATTAGCACGACGCTCTAACCAACTGAGCTAATGGGCCTGATATCTGTTAGAAAAACTGTCAATGATTCGAAGAACAAAACTTTCAGCTGTTTAAAATTGTACACACAAAAAATCAATGGCCCATGGGGGGATCGAACCTACGACCTTCGCGTTATTAGCACGACGCTCTAACCAACTGAGCTAATGGGCCTGATATCTGTTAGAAAAACTGTCAATGATTCGAAGAACATAACTTTTAGCTGTTTAAAATTGTACACACAAAAAATCAATGGCCCATGGGGGGATCGAACCCACGACCTTCGCGTTATTAGCACGACGCTCTAACCAACTGAGCTAATGGGCCTGATATCTGTTAGAAAAACTGTCAATGATTCGAAGAACATAACTTTTAGCTGTTTAAAATTGTACACACAAAAAATCAATGGCCCATGGGGGGATCGAACCCACGACCTTCGCGTTATTAGCACGACGCTCTAACCAACTGAGCTAATGGGCCTGATATCTGTTAGGAAAACTGTCAATAATTCGAAGAACATATCTTTAGCTGTTTTGTGCACACAAAAAATTCAGTGGCCCATGGGGGGATCGAACCCACGACCTTCGCGTTATTAGCACGACGCTCTAACCAACTGAGCTAATGGGCCTGATATCTGTTGGGAAAACTGTCAATGATTCGAAGAACATATCTTTAGCTGTTTTGTGTACACAAAAAGTCAGTGGCCCATGGGGGGATCGAACCCACGACCTTCGCGTTATTAGCACGACGCTCTAACCAACTGAGCTAATGGGCCTGATATCTGTTAGAAAAACTGTCAATGATTCGAGTACATAACTTTTAGCCGTTTAAAATTATACACACAAAAAATCAATGGCCCATGGGGGGATCGAACCCACGACCTTCGCGTTATTAGCACGACGCTCTAACCAACTGAGCTAATGGGCCCGACATGAGGATCAGCTGATCACATCTAGATTCAGTACATAGTTTTAATTAAATGTAATTTATTAACTATATTTTAATATCGATGTTGATACATTTGCTTATCAATACCAAGTTATAAACTATTGCAACTAAATTGTAAACAATGCTAATAGAGTTTTTTAGTATTCTAATATTCAGCAAATATAACAAGACAACTAAGTCTAAAATATTATTAATCATTTGAGTTTTTGGCCCCTTATTTTTTTTTAAATTTAGTTTGACTACAAACAAATTATAAAATAACATTTGATGTATATATTTTATAAAACATGCAGTTCTATTTATCACACTTATCAATCGGCTTAAATATTTAGTAAATTCACTGAAATATCTTTTTAAAATCCAATGTAATTGCATAAAGGTAAAAGATAATTACTAATATGTAGAGATTGGTTGAGTGTTTTATTAATTTATTTTAGTTAAATAGCAAAGATTTAATGTAAGCACAAATTCAGTAATGCTCATGAAAAATATGACCTTAGTGGTAGCTAATTCCATAACAGACATGTAATTGAGTTTGGGTTCATCATAGAAACATTTAAAACTCTTATAACCATAACCTTTCCAGAAAGAATCCTGACAGACGATTGTCGTTGCGTAATAACTATCTCCTAAAATTTTTGAAAAGCTTCCTTTACGCTGTTGGCTCGGCTCCAACTTTATTGACCAATTTTTGATACATTCTCTATCAACATTATTCTTCTACGTAGCTGCAGCTAACTCTGGCAATTCTTTGTACACACTTATATTTTCGATTACAGAAACAAGAAATTTTTAATAATTATGTGCAGTAAATTTATGTGGCCATACACGTTTGATTAATCAAATTTTATACCCGTGGAAACTGAAGTGTTACAACAGTTTTTATGGGACATATGAAATGGGAATAATGAATTAACACGTTTGAAAAATACCACCCATGTTTAGCAATTTGCTCTATGTACCGTTTTTCAGGTTTGCGGTTGTCCCGGAAGTCGGTTAATCGTGCTCGCTGCTACATAAGGAGATTGCCGTAACTGACTGTAATTTAGTGTTCCGCAGTGCCAAACGAACCATGTTTGCTAAATGAAATTTCCAGCAATATTTAGCAATCTCCATTGAAAAAATTAATTGTAACAAGAATTAATGTATTTAAAAAATATAAAAATGCAAAAATTAAATAAAAAAAGTCTCCTTCGAGCCGGATTTGAACCAGCGACCTATGGATTTCTACATTGACATAGACAACTACAGTCCACCGCTCTACCAACTGAGCTATCGAAGGTATAAGAAACGGACTTTCAAAACTTTATTTCATCCACGCTAATCGAGTAAAGTGTTACAAACCTGTATAAGTATGTAGTCTGTGCCGAGGACTCTGAGTGCTTGGGCTGCTATGATCACTACTTAAATCGGCGGCGTAATCTGTTCCTGTAGAATCCTGGCGTCCTGGAGATTTATGCCGCCGCTCCCGGCTTTTGCTGCGCGCCCATCGACTCTGCAACACACCGAACACTACTGCTGAAACGTGCATGAGATTTAACTAGTTGCACGCGTATGCGCACAATTTGCTCTTTCAGTCGCTGAAACTGAAACTTGGGAACTATTGCTTCACGCCGTTCTGTGCGTTTGTTCGCGAGAGTGAAGTTAGGCGTAATTGAATCAGATTCTTTTCAGCTAATTGAAGCACTCTTGCGCTTAGCGCTCTTTTCTCCATTGTTGGTTTTGGGTTCTCAATGGTCGTTGTTTTAGGACTGATGTAAATATTGACCAAGGTTTCATCCATTCATGTTTAGAAATTAAAAGTGGGCATTTATGCAGTAATCCATAGTGGATTACGTAGAAGTGGATTATAATATTTTCATTGGAACACAAAAAGTGGATCAAATTGTAAAATTAATTATTTTTTCTTTATTCGTTCCTAGACCATAAAAACCTCTACACCTACATATTGGGATAAATATTTATTATAGAAACAGGAATAGAGCTACTATGACGGTATTCACTGCCTTTGACTATTATTACAAAAGACGTAATGATAAGGTACCTACGACTAGAATTAATACAGTTCCCCTATATAAAAATAGATATTTTGTTATTTATACTTACTTAATCCTAAAGACCTCATTACCCATTAGATGCAAGGCATTTAAAAATGTATAATTAAGTATATAAATAGAGCAGCTTTTGATTATGACTGTGTTTAAAATGTAATCTATTCTATAAGTATGGGAATGTACCACGTAAGTATATAATACATTTTTCCTCGACCAGGAGTAGAAATCTGTTTCTGGGTTACTAAACCATAATAAAGATAAACAATTTTGTCCCTAGCGAGAATATGAAAATGTCTGTTGTCATGGTATTTGCAACATAAACACAATTCAAAGGCTGCTAAATATTGCAGTAGATATAATTCCGATTTACTTTAATGCTTTATTTATAAAAATACTTGATTCTAGTCTGTCTACTTAACGTCTTAGAAAAAGTCTTAGAAAAAATAGAGACAACGCAATTTTTTCCTTGGTGTAGCCCTCGAGCTTCTTTCTTGGGCTCTAAACTTAACCTTGGGCAAAATCATGCGATATTTGAGGCTTTTGCGGTTACTCGAATTGTCAATATAAGAATTATTTCGGGTTAGCCCGCGTCGTCTTTGTAGATAAAAAAGATTGTGGGTGTTTATCTATAAAGACGACGCGGTCTAAGCCGAAATTTAATTCTAATTTTGACAAAAATCATGTGTTTCATACAGTGCTGTGGTGTTACCTGATGAATCTTACTCAAAGTCACCATCTAATGCAAGTAAAATTATAGTACGTGGAATGCCGTTCACTCTAACATGTATTTCCTATATATTTGAGCCAATCATTCGCCATACGTTTTTCACAGCATTAAATCCAATTTTCCACGTATCCTTGCTAAATTTGGAGAAAGCCTTTTGCAGTGAGTTTGCAATTATATCTTTGGACGCAGGACGTAAATTTGTATACTTATTGTTATGTGAAATTAAATTGCAACCATCTAATTATTGGCCAGAGTACCCTACATATAAAACAGTAAATTGTTTTCCTAAAGTTTTAGTTTTTACTTAATTTTCCCTAAGTAATATGACTTAAATCATAAAATTTACGATAAAAAACGACGTTATTTTAGCTTATGGTGAATGCTGTAGAAATGAAAAAGCAGCGTTATCTATGACATGGAGTACCTGCATACATGTTTCGTCAGCATTATTAAATTAATGATTACAAAAGTTTCAGTAACAATTACTGTAATATACCGATGGGACCGTATAGTATATTACGTTACAAGACCGTTAAGTGGCTTAGAATACGCCGAAAAAAGAAGAACAAGGACTGTTCTAGTAAGGCACTTAACGATCGAGTTCCGTATAACATTTTTAGCGCTGTCAACTAATAAAACTAGAAACACCGTTGAATATAACGGGTGGTGTAGCTTGAACAAGCGTCCACGTTCGATCAGTAGAGTTAAGCAACGCTCTTTCTGGTTAGAACTTGGATGGGAGTTCCACGGTTGCATCTCTCGGCGCCTCGTGATACGGCTGTCACGGAAATAGTTGGTCTCGGCTCTCATAACAACATCATGATAGTGGTTAGTGAGGTTGGAAGTCCCCATAAATGCACAGAGACGCCTATAATTGGCCTAACGGCTGTTGGCTGAGTGCGAAATAAATAACAAATATTTTTTTGTCTAAATAGTGGGTGCTTGTTGTTTCTATAGTAACTAAATACAAAGCAATGTTCTATAACGTTCCTAGGACCGTTATATGCATTACGGGCTTGTTATTTTGTTGTAGTCATACCAACCAACAAGGATACGGTAAGTAAAAATAGGCTGGAGCACAACAAACGATAAAAGGCAACACTTGTAAATGCGAAATACATCAATTTGCAAATAAATAAAGATGCAGTCCATGGGATTCGAACTCAACACGATTTCAGCCCCTAAAAGCACCTCGGGCGGACTCTGTATACTTCAGGATTGCCCCGTTTCTCTGTCCGATTCTAGTTTTATATTTTTAGTACTATACCCGTTACCGGTCTTTAGCAAATGCCACTACCAAATATTAAGTTCTTCGCATTCTTTGTTGTTTTTCTAAATCTAAACCTCCCTTCACCCCCCGTAACTAGATATTGGGTTTTGTAAGTACTAATAACTAGACCCCACTTTTTAAACTCGTCATTTAATTTACGTAGCATATAACAGACGTCATTTTCATCACTGGTTAGTAGAACCTGATCGTCTGCGAATAAAAGTGTACTTGAATATTGGTCATCTATAGGAATACCTATCTTTCCGCATTTTTCTATCAGCTGTTCCAAGCTAAACAGATTATCGATAAAGGACCTTCCACTTCTAAAACCACTTTGTTCCTTGGAACACAGTGTCTGGTTCTCGAATCGCAGTGATATATTTCTTCCATACAGTCGTCCAACAGAACTATAGTGTAATGCCCCTATAATTTTAACAGTCTGCTTATTTTCCTTTTTGTGTAGGAAATTAATATATCTTTTAACTTTCATTCTTTAGGTAATTCTTTATTATCAAATATAAGTTAAAAATTTAGCCTAGGTATATTTCTAGCACTATTATATGGCATACTTTAGTAGCTCTACCAAAATACCTCCAGTAGCAGCTGATTAATTTTTACTTCCGTCGCCTAAAAGAATAAGAAAGTGTTGCAATCGTGAAAAAATTACCTTCTCAGATTTCTTCTGATCTTTACGTTTCAGCATCTCTAAATGACGAAAAACAAGTTTCCCCAATTTCTTCTGTCTGACTGTTGGCGGTTATAGCTCAAAAAGTATTTGTTGGAAGAAGACCATATTTGGCTCGAAACTCAATATATTTTAGGTTAAATATATACAGAGTGAATAGTGAATACTTTAAAATAATAAAATTCCATTTATTTTTGCTTTAACTGGACAACCTAACAAAAGCAACATTTTACATATAAGCAGATTTTTACCCTTGACGAAAATAGGCATATTTTGAACCCAACATATACAGGATGGGCACCTTAGAAAACACCCTGTCTTTTCCTTTTATATTAAAAAAAATTGTTTCAAAACTTTTACTTGTGAGGGAAGTTCTGAGTAAAGCTCTTTACTGATTTTTTATAATGTTTTATTAATTTCTTCTGCTGTGATTGGCGGTATCTTCTCCTTTTTTTCTTTTTCTCGGTTACAACCATTTTTTTGTTTCGTAAAAAAATTGTTCGTGAACTACACTATATCTTCTGTTAATAAATTTTTCTGTTCTTATTATTAGTATCCTAATTCTGTTCTGAGTATCTTGATTCATACTTTTCATGGTCTTCCAAGCTTCTGTGAAATATGTACCTCTCATATATGTGTTTATCCCTGTGCATTTTCTTTCTCACTTCTCGTCGTTCTTTGTTTTTACTAAACACTTTACTTTCCCGTTTGAACGGACCAACAGACATATTTTTTGCTGTCCTCAGCACCTTCTGGTTGAGAGTCATTGTAAATATAACTGTTTTTTCTCTTCAATCTTTTCGTCTACTTCTTTATCCCACCATTATGTTTTACTCCTAGGCCTGTGTTGTTTTTCTCTCAAAGCCTCTTTGATACTAATAATTTTTTACTTCAGAACTGCTGAGAAAATACAAAATCAACGCCTGCACTACGTATATGTATAGTTTTAAAATGTTTTACTCCATTCACAATTATTTTAACCCGCACCTAGCTGTGGAAATATCATACTTTCATGTGTGTAAAGATGACTGACTTTAGTACAATTTGTTGTGATTGTGAACCGAACTCTTAAGAACCATTTATAGTGAAGCTCTAGTTGATTATAGCAATGGCAGTTTGTTAGAATAATTATTTAAAATAATAGTTCTGAAACTATTCTTTAAGAAGATAAATTACAGTTTTACATATTAATTGTATTTTAGATAATTCTACATTAGAAGTTACATTTGTAAGTTTATAAACAATTTTATCCTACACCTCCCAGTTATAAGGCTATTACTAAATCGATTTTAGACCTATAAAGTGGCTCATAACTCACTAGTAAGTTTAATCATAACCCACTAGTGAGATAAAAATTAGGTGTTGTTTGTAGCACTGTCAATCTATGTCAAATAGAGACTTGCAGGTTAAGTTTTGCGTTTGTATTAAGCAACAAATAAAACCTAACCCACTAACCTCGATTTTGACATAGACTGACAATACATTTCAGTACTGGCAAACGTATAACACGAATCATAGACGACTTTAAATTATAAATCTATTTGATTTCTCGGTACTTTCCAATTTATCACTGAGTTTTTACGACAGTCAAAATTTATATTCTTATATTTCTTGAGGTGTTGGATAAAATACTTGAATTTTAGAATCATATTAATTACAGTTAGAGAAATTCGACTGTTTATATAGGTTCCATATAACGCAATGGAAGTACTAAATTGAGGGTAAACAGTCTTACTTGCAAGTAAGCATAATATGTATACTTTCTTCAAAAACATATCTTGCACTGAAAATTCAAGCTAAAGGAAGTTACGAGCTGAAATTGTTATTTATTTCATACTGATGTCAAAAATGACATTTTTTGGATTATTTTTGATACAAAAAATGGGACATTAAAATCCTAGTACTTTAAAGTAAAATTTTAAAGTTCAAGTAACTTTAAAACTTATTTTTTGTACAAAACATAAAACATTAAAGTCCTAGTACTTTAAAATAAAATTTTTAAAGTTCAAGTAGGTACTTTAAAATTATACGTCAGTTGTTGACATGAAATTTGAAATGATTTACAACTTTTTATTTAAAATTCATTAAACTTGCAGTATGAAATAAACCGTTGTATTCACCACGAACGAAAAGTGTTTTTAAAGATCCTCGCAAGTAAACAACTCAACTTTCTCGTCTTTAAAATGTCACTTTTCGTTCTAGATAAATAAACTACTATTAATGTACTTAGCTATGAAAAAGACAAAGTAAAATTGTATTTCTCAACATAATATGTTTCCGACAGTCCTCGAACAAATTTTTTAATATTAAAAACTCTGCAAAATATTCACGGCTACTTTCAGATGCTAACTCTATCAAGTTGCAGTCATCGATAAGTTGACAAACTTTTTTATGTTTGTGCACCCTGCAATTATCGTGGAGTAGAAACTTATTTTACTCATAGTTCTCGGGTCTTTTATCTTTTATAGCAGCTTTTAAATTTATAATTGTTTCTCCACATGCTTCTTTTGTAATAGCGAATTATTGCAGAGGATTTCTCCAGCGCCACAGAATGCTTCAGCTTTCATGAAAAGATTGCGTGACGGTCGTTTTTGTATATAGGTACTTCTGAATTCGTTACCTTGATTTTTACTTTGTAGGTGGGTCACAATACCAAATCCACGTCCTTACTTATAATTTTTGAAAAAAGAACTTATTGTCTTCAGAGATAGCCGGTAAATTTTTCTCGCAAACTTTTCACCTATTTTTGCACTTTTGCTCTGGTGGTCTGGTAATGTTCTAATCCAGCGTTCTGACAATTCGTTCATTTAAAAATATTCACACATAATCTCACAAGAGCATTAATTCTTTCCGGAAATTTTTTTGAGTGCATTCCAACAATGTCGTATTAATTTGTCCGAGCGGGACGCGAGGACAAATTAGGACGTTGTTGAAATGCACGAAAAATAATTTCCGGATATGAATTAATGCTCGAATGCAGATTCGGTAAGAAAATCGTAACGACACAAACCCTAAAAAGAAGTAATGTCTACCTACAAAAAATTTCCAAGAAATTTTTTAGTTGTCTTGGTTATGGCTCGTGAACTAATTTTTCTATTGGTCATTAATGAGTGTCGTACGATTTTCAATAGTAATATCCCGAGTCCATGTCAAATTGCCAACAATTTTTAAATTGGTCAATTTGATATACAGAAGAAATATTCAACATACATTTCCTGAAAAGTTATTTTAACTTTAATATCTATTTTTAAATTACCAATTTTTTTTTTCTACGGTCGTATCAAAGTGACAACTTTATGCATAGTTTCTAGTGTCAAAAAGAAACATTTTGAATCAACTTATATATTACATAAAAAGTCACGAAAGTGACATACTATATATCATGCCAGCATATTTGAGAAACGAGGCCAAGCCGAGTGACTTAAAATACGAGCGTACGATACACTTTCGAGCGAGTTATGGACGCCATTTTTTCCACGACCATAAACAAATTTGATAGCTTTATTGTGAGAACTGAGAATGTCAGCAGTTTTTAGGTTAAAATGGTATATTTAGCCCACTGTGAAACTGTTAATTCTGCATTTTTCATACGAAACACGTTCGTTACGATAAAGACCGTGTGAGAATGATATTGTAATTTATCGTGGCTACTGGATTGTGTAGAATCTGCCACTTTCCTATGTCGACGTGGGAAATAGCATGCTTTCTCGTAAATTTGAATGTCAACATAACCTAGAATAATACAGTGTGACAGAAAAAGTGTCACCAAACAAAATTTTTATATTCTGTTAGCATTGTAGAAAAAACAGTGTAGGACACACGTGTGTAACTGCCATTAAAGCACTGATGACAATAACAGTGCTCCGCTTCGCGTCGTGCTCTTATACTCGCTGCACGCGCTTTAAATGATTTTTTGCCGCGCCCACATACGAAAGTGGTAGTTTCCATACAGTCCAGTAGCCATGAAAAATTATTATATCATTCATCCAGTCGTTATCATAACGAACATGTTTGTTATGAAAAAAATGCACAATTTACAGTTATAAAATGGGCTAAATATGTACTTTTAACCTCAAAACTACTGAAAATATGTCAGTTTAATCTAAAAACTACTGACGATCTACTCACATTGTCAGTTGCCACAATAAAGCTGTAATTCATTAAATTGCAAAAATATTTCTTTTTTGTGGTCCTAGGAAAAGTAGCGCATAATACTCGCTCGAAGTGTATCGTACGCTCGTGGGCTCGTGTAAACATACTCGGAAGATATATGCCACTTTCGCTGCTTGTTATGTAATACACTATACTTATTCACTAGTGTCATGATATACTATAATACGGGGTGGCCATAAATATCTGAGATCCCGGTAGCCATGGAATTAGCTACTTATACATGTTGGTTAGCATTATATTTCAATTAAAATAAGTATTGGTACAGCTGCGGAAATATAAAGCGGACACTAAAATTTGCCTAAGTTAAATTGTCTGAATGAATTCATTGTTGGTGCTATCCCAAGTTGCTTATATTGCATCAACAAGTTCTTTTTGGTTCATTGGTATGTGGTATATAGGATTTCATGAACAATTAGGAAGGCAAAATTGCAATATTCAAATTGTGAAAAATTGTCTTACATGACTTTTCCCGGTTTATGTTTCCGCGACTGTACCTATGCAATGTAATAAAATTCAATAAGAGGAGGGGAATGTGCTCCGGATTCTGCAGTTTAGCACACGACTCGATTATAAAAATCTCTTGTTCTAACTCCATTACTTATTACAATCTGTAATAATTTTTGACAGATAGGAATTTTAGTTGTGATGAAATTAATGACATTTAGTTTAGTTGGATCAAATCACTTTAATAAAGCGGTGTTGATTCCAAAGGTAATGTGATATCAGATATTTATGGCCACACGGTACTAACCTATATATGAAACCAAAATCATTGTTATCTATCTTGATATCACCGAAAACAGTGCTAGAATAGAATCCATTATAACACGGTCTATTAAATTTCAGAATGTAGGTACTCACAATTTTGCTGCTGCAAGAAATTAACATTATCAATGTCATTCGCATGTGGTTGGCTGAAACTTTTAAATAGAGCTCTCTGATTGGTTAAAAAAATTTTGAGGGAAAGAGTCTCCGAACATTTTTAAAATACTTGTTCCTGATACTCCTGTACTTACAATAACTGCAAACGCAACCGTATTTGTTTTGTGCCGCAACCTTTATTCTTCAGTTTGTATTTGTACACAATTATGGGCCCCATAAATTGATTTGAATTAAACTTAGTGAATACGTCTACACATGTGACATCTGCTTGATAGGAAAATTCCATAAAAATCTGTTCAAATTGCAGACCATCGTAATTTTACTAAATCCACAATATCTTTATATAATAATTCTTCTGTACGTGTGTATGTGACTGAACTCCTCCTAAACGGCTTGACCGATTTTGATGAAATTTGTTGTGTGTATTTGAGTGGGTCCCTGGATGGTTAGATTCACAATTGGACCCGGTAGGTGGCGCTGCAATCTGGTTCTAGGACTAATTTTTTGACGAATTTCTTTTTTTAAATTTTTAAAGATTTCTCGCATATCAGAACATATAACCCAAAAAATTTCACCCTCCCCCCACCAACCCCCAATATTTTTTAAAATGAAAAAAATCGAAAATTCGAAGATCGAAAAAAAAATTTGCTGAACCTGCTAATAGCAGGCAAACCACCGTTCGGGCAGGACAACGTCTGTCGGGTCCCCCAAAGTTTCACCCCCCCACCGCCCCCCAATATTTTTTAAAATGAAAATCTTTATATTTATATAATTCTTCTGTACGTGTGTATGTGACTGAACTCCACCTTAACGGCTTGACCAATTTTGATGAAATTTCTTGTGTGTATTTTAGTGGGTCCCTGGATGGTTTAGATTCACAATTGGACCCGGTAGGTGGCGCTGCAATCGGGTTCTAGGATTTAAAAAAATTTTTTGACGAATTAAAAAAAAATAAGATTTCTAGAATTTCAGAACATTTAACCCCAAAATTTCACCCCCCCCCCCCCTAATATTTTTTAAAATGAAAAAAATCGAAAACTTGAATATCGAAAAAACGTTTGCTGAACCCGCTAATAGCAGGCAAACCAACATTCGGGCAGGACAACATCTGTCGGGTCCGCTACCCGTTAGGGAGTGAAATGGGGTAAATAAGCCTAAAAATTGATATGGGTGTCGTTATTGAGGTTTTTTGGGAAGTTGATTGCGAAAATGGCATTTATTTTTAAGTCCAAGACGATGGACATGACATAAAATTAAAACTCTATAGTGGTGAAACGGGGTTTCAGAGACAAATATTTTTGGGCAGAACGTTTGACGGGCCAGCTAGTTTTATATCAAAATGAAAATGGAAAGAAACTCATAATTTAAACGAAAGAATCGTTTGTACTCTCACTGTGAAAAGAAGTTTACTATTTTATTTTAAATTACACTAGTCTGAATTTTTTTGTAAATGTCTTCTTTGAAATCAACCAATCATTCAATAATTTTGCCCCTAATACAAGGTGGCGCAAAAGTCCTCACTCGATTTCCTAATGCAGTAACTGTGTTTATAAATAAAAAGAATTGGTTCTGTTTGTTGATTATGTTTATTTAGACGTTTAATTTTTTTCCATTAAGTCTCGAAGACAATATCGGTCAAGTGGACACCGACAGAGTTGATGAAAATTCGGGATCGTTTCACAGCATTTTTCATGACTTTTCTCAAAACTTCTGACTTCAGAAAACCCTAAAGAAAGAAGTCTGGAACGGTCAAATCGGGCGATCTTGCGGACCAGTGCAGCAGATCTCCAAAACGAGAGATGAAGCGGTCGGGAAAAGCTTGCTTCAGAATATCCACTGTCGTTCATGCTGTGTGTGCGGTTACACTTATAAGAGAACATCTTTAAGTGTTTCACCAAAATTCCCTGTAAAGATAGTGTACTGATGCCCAAGTGCGTGGTCCGTCGTCTGGTGGATGTTTGGGGGTCCTCTTGGACATCTGCAGCCACGACAGCGATATTCTCGACCGAACGGCTACTCCGGGGCGCATATACGTAATCTGCAGACGCATAAGGTATAACCCATCACATCGTTTTTTCCGAAGTCGTACGGCCAATCAAAACAGAAGTAAACTGCAGACGTGTTGAATTATAATGCGTCTGCACTTTACCGAGGCCATCGCGATGGCCTCGACTTTACGCAAGCACCGTGGCCACTACGAGTATTATTTCCTATTTACTGTATCTTGAGTTGATAAATACAGACTATTATTATTAGTATTGTGTTTTTTCTTGATACGTTCGGTTTATTCCAATCAAACGAAAGATATTTGGTCAGATGTAATTAGATTCTATTATTTAATTTTGATATAAGAATTTTCTCACGTTACTGCACGTTTGTAATATGACTGCTTTTCGACCAAATTTCGAGCTACCAGCGATCACTATGCAAAACAATAATGTGTACAACACGTATGAAAACTACTTTTTTCTACAGCCGTCAAAAAAACGTGACATTTATGCATCGCCATAGATACGCGAAGTTTAATTTTTTTTAACACGTGAAACATAGTTATTTACTATACAAGTGGGATAACAGCATCATTAATATACGTGTGTGTAAGTTACAAACGAGTGCGTAGCACGAGTCAGGGGCGGACTGGCAAGGGAAAGGCCCAGGGGGACTTAAGCCTTAAAAGGCCCCTGCCCGTTCGTAAAAACCTGGATACTTACCTAATATTAATGAAAATGCAGAAAGTAGTTAGTACAAATCTGTAAAGGGGTTTACACGCAACTTCCCTCGTGCGAGTTACATTTACTTACTTCTGCATTTATAGTTAAAATACAGAAGAGAAGTGGCTGACGTTTGTTTTCTAAATAAATTGTTAAACAACAGACTTCTATTGTCATATCGAAGGAATTACAGACTTCACTCGCCTATGATAAGAATAATTATAACCACCAATGCATATGTTCACCATTCAGAAAACAATCTATTTAACATAAAGCCTACATTCTCTAGAAAAAAAGTTAATATGTATTATTATAATAAAGTTTGATTGCAGCCATTTCTATGAAACCTGAACCAGTAGTAGAAATGTTTAGTTTTTAATTTGTAATTAGGTATTATTAGCTTCTAAATTTAAATTTTTAGTTATTAGTTTGTACTTTTTATTTTTTATATTATACTAGTATATACGGTAAGAGGCCTGAACCGCCAATAATGTAATTGGGCATGCCCCGTTTTATTGGTGTAAATAAATAAATAAAAATAAAATATAAGGGATGCATCGATCTCTGCATATCTATATATTTTACAATATTTACGCAAGCTTTTGGGTTCCATTACCATTAAGGGTAAAAATTTAAGCTATGTGCAAATTATTAATTTTATCTATTCCTTCGTTAAAGCAAAAATAGGCAACATTTTATTGTTTAAGGTGCTTACCCTGTGTATATTTGACCGAAAATATATTGGGTCTTGAGTCCGATATGTTTAAACTTGATTTAAACACACATACATTTTATTTTCTAAAATTTACGAAATCCAGTTGCATGTTTTTAAATGCAATTCCCATTTATTAGCAAGAAAAATTTAATGTTGCAATCACCAATTACTAAATTTAATATGTTTAAATTAGATTAAAAACTATATATTTCAGTCCAAATTTACGAAACATTATTCATAATTTAAAAGCCAGTGTTATTACGTAATCAGACGAGTTAAAGACCAGGAAAATGCAATTCTGCACTCCATGCACAATACCGACCTACAGTAGTAAGTTCAACGGGCGACCTTCGCTCTAGCAGGAAATAAAAACTGCACAATTGCTTATCTGCTGTTTTGTAATTTAAACACTCTGTCCTAGTAAACTGTATATATGAACTTTGATATTGTTACTGCGTTAAGCATTTTTAGTTTTGTATAAATACTAGTCTATTTTCATAATAAAAATCAATCTGCATTTAATGTTTGATTCATTCACTACGTCGCCACTCCTATACCAAGCCATAATACTGTCGAGATGTGAGGCTGCATCTCAGGAGTGGTTTTTACTGTCGTCCGTTCAAGTACCATTGACTACATTGGTTTAAAACGTAAACACAGTCTTGTTTACGTGCTTGACGGATAGAATCAGCGCAAAGTAACGGAATCCTGAATCAGCCTCTCAGGAAATTCTGTTCATGGTCCTTCGAGCCGGATCTGTCTCCAACTAACGAAAAAACACATCCCGAGAAGAAGACAACATCTGCCAACCACCCATTTCCCAGAAAATGGCCAACAACATGGAGGAATTCAACAATTTAGCTATCGCCCTAGAAGAGCTCGCGCAGAAGATGAAGCAAATATTATCCAACAGCAAAAAGGACCCTGCCAGCCCAAAAAATGAAGCCTACATCGCCAGTCGCAACAAAACGCTGGACGAACTTTGGAACACTGCAACTAAAAATCACGCAGAAATGGGGCAGCTAAGTATTCCAACTCATAATTATTTTAAAACAGGGTATTACGACCAAATTAAAGCCATATACGGCAAAGCAAAAAGTTACTTGCAGAGCTGTTCAAAAACAACGGAAATTTCCAACCCCTCCGTAAGCAGAACGCAAGAGGAAATGGTGGCCAACCCCGAGCAAAAGGTTCGTATCCGAAAACTGCAGATTCGGATCCAGAATTTTAAGCAAGCGATGGACGACGCCGAACTAACACAAGAATTAGGGAGGCCCGCCATCACGACAAGGGAATTAAGAGAAAAATGGGATCGTGTGGTCGAGATGGACGAAGAAGTTATGTCAAACGACATGGCTTCAGAACAAATGCACTTCAGTCCTGAATATACTACGTTGGAAGACAGGTATAGAAATTTAATTATTTTATTGCAAGCGCCGACAAGGAACGAGCAAGCAGCAGCCATCTCGCTTCCTCAAGTCAAAATTCCCATATACGAGGGAAATTATGAAGAATGGGCCACTTTCAAGGACCTGTTCACCAAATTAGTAGATGACAACCAGAATATGGACGATGTCATCAAGATGCAATATTTAAAGACGCATCTTAAGGGAGAGCCAAGCCGACTGATCCAGCATCTAGCTGTTACCCAAGCAAACTACAACACCGCCTAGAATCTGCTGCAACAAAGGTATTAAAATAATCGCCTTATTTTAACTAAATTGCTAGATACCATATTCGATCTGCCGGTCCTCTCCAAAGAGTCAGCCCAATGGTTAAAAAGATTGCACGACTCCATCAAGGAATGTGTGGAGGCAATCAAAAATTTAGGCATCTCCACGGACAGTTGGGGTCCGTGGATTAACAGAGCTATCGCTCGAAAATGGGATCCTGAAACCAACAAATTATATGAACAGTCGCTTCAATGTCCAAATGAAGTCCAGGATCACCAAAATTTAATGGCTTTCCTGCAAGTGCGGTTCCAATCTCTAGAATCCATAGATGGAGCTCGAAAGCCCACGCAGGAAAGACCACAGAAGAATTACGCTTCCGCATCCCTAAATTGCAAGCTGTGCCATGGAGATCATTACATCGACAACTGTAGCCAATTCCAGAGGCTATCTACCCATGAAAAACTAGAAGCAGTAAAAACCAATCGATTGTGCTATCGATGCTTGCGGCACGATTCAAATATACCATGTCGTGCTTATTTTAATTGTAGGATCTGTCGCTTCCCCCATCATACACTGCTTCATAAGGCGCAGCCACCATCAAGGCCGCTCCCTGCCCAAAGGATGAGAACGTCAGCTCATGCAGCAGCTATGAAGACTTCCAACGCTCCAGAAAAGAAGCCGAAGTCGGACATCATCACCGCCAATGTAGGCGCACAGGAGAGCCAAGTTCTACTTGCCACAGCAATGGTTCAAGTAAAGGCAGCATCCGGGATGACTCATCTACTACGAGTATTAATAGATCCCGGGTCTCAGGGGTCGTTTATCACGGAAGCATCAGCCGAATTATTGGGGTTACCCAGGACCAAAGTTCGAGCTGAAATCACAGGAATTGGGAACAGCGAGCCAAAAATTGCCAAATGGAAAATCCCAGGTTTGATCACACCTAGATTTTCAAGTAACTTTTCCCTACCTGTAAATTTACTAATACTTCCTAAACTTACCAAAGCCATGCCTTCATCACCCATCCCAAATATAAATATCAATTCCTGGAGCAATGTTTTCATCGCCGATCCAACCTTCAACCAACCTGGCCCCATAGACATAATTCTAGGCGCCGAAGAATATTCTAAAATAATTCTAGAAGGAATCACTAGAACAAAGGATGGCATCTTGGGACAAAATACCAAACTGGGTTGGGTATTACCTGGAACCATTGGAAGACAGCATAACGACAGCATTAAAGTCAACACCATGGTTGCCAAAATTGGAGAAGAATATCAGTTGCAGAAATTCTGGGACACAGAAGAAGTACCAACACAAAGAACACTTTCCCCAAAATATCAGGTACGTGAAAAGAAATTCACAGAATCAGTACAGGAAAGACCGCAAAAAATCGAAGCTTCCGACACTCTTAATCATGGAGGTCACTACATCAAAAGCTGTGGTCAGTTCCGAAGTTCACCTACCAATGACAAGCAAACAATCCAGCAGGTGAAGAAAATATTAACAACCAATCCTACAGCGGAAGAACGAGCAATCACAGCTGCCAATATAAAGAATACGGAAGTTCAACATCCTGTTATCATCGAATGTGAAAAGGTAGCATCTTCTTATTCACAAGAAAATCACCAAGTGCATGGAACCTCCGAAGTCCTCACTCACGAAATCCTCGTTCATGAAGTCCGCATCCACGAAGTTCCCATTCACAAAGTCGAGGGACAGAAAGGAAAGGAAATTGCAGGCCACGAACAAATCGTTGAAACTCCTCCAGATGCTTCGACAGCAGCTCCTAGCGATGGATGGAGCCAAGAAGTTGCAGCAATAACTGCTGCTAACAAGAACACCTCCGAGTCCACAAAAACCATGACACTCGGTAATGGATACAGCCCAGAAGTTACAGCAATAACTGCAGAAGATGGAAAACCCTCCGACTCCATTAAAAACTTGACACCCTGTGGAGAGCGGCACCAAGACTTGTCGGCAGGGGATGCAGGAAAAGAAAACACCAAACACGTCGCACGTAGCGATGGATGGAGTCAAGAAATGGCATCAAGAAATGCAGCAAGCGAGCAAACCTCCGAGTTCGCTAAATACTTAGCACCCGGTGTAGGGTGGAACCTAGAAATGGCAGCAGCCAGGAATTCAGAAAATGAAAAATCCGAAACCAAATATTCTACGCCTAATAGAAGGTGGATTCAAGAACTAACAGCAACAAGTTCAGGAAACAATAAACACAATGCTAAGCACTTAGCCTCTCGTAGAAGATGGTATCAAGAAGACGGCTTATTAAAGTCTGCGAGGGAAGTTACCGAAGACTCGCAATGTGAAATACCGATGCGGCATCCTCTAAAACAGCTAACCTCGGCAAGAGTGATATTAATTATCGTATGCACTCATATAATGTTCGTCTCCAAAGGAAGAGGCAGCCGATGGACGTTGGCAGGATGTTCCAAACCAATTGGTAACATAGTCAACGACACAATAACACAAAAGCTCTTTTACAGAAATAGCAAAGGAGCCAGTGTTGCAGCAACCGAACCGCTTCGAGGATTTACAACCCTCTCGGTTAGACCTGCAACATCATCTGAAGGAAGTAGCATGAAAAGTCATCCGACGTCGCTACTACCTATCCAGAGGAATAATCAACAGCATCTAAAAGACGTGACATGGAAAATCATCCGCCACCACTCCTATCTATCCAGCGGGATCACAGGCAGCCTATTGGGAGGGGCTATTCTAATAGGAGCCTTCTACTACATTCGGAAAAGGATCAACCGAAGGAAGCATCAATCCAAACAACGCCAGTCAGCCGTAGAAGAATATCCTTTAAAAACCCTTAATGTGGAAGAAACAATATAGTTTTCCTTTTCTTTTTCTTCGGCCTAAAATTGGCAATATGTTTAAACTTGATTTAAACACACATAAATTTTATTTTCTAAAATTTACGAAATCCAGTTGCATGTTTTTAAATGCAATTCCCATTTATTAGCAAGAAAAATTTAATGTTGCAATCACCAATTACTAAATTTAATATGTTTAAATTAGATTAAAAACTATATATTTCAGTCCAAATTTACGAAACATTATTCATAATTTAAAAGCCAGTGTTATTACGCAATCAGACGAGTTAAAGACCAGGAAAATGCAATTCTGCACTCCATGCACAATACCGACCTACAGTAGTAAGTTCAACGGGCGACCTTCGCTCTAGCAGGAAATAAAAACTGCACAATTGCTTATCTGCTGTTTTGTAATTTAAACACTCTGTCCTAGTAAACTGTATATATGAACTTTGATATTGTTACTGCGTTAAGCATTTTTAGTTTTGTATAAATACTAGTCTATTTTCATAATAAAAATCAATCTGCATTTAATGTTTGATTCATTCACTACTTCGCCACTCCTATACCAAGCCATAATACTGTCGAGATGTGAGGCTGCATCTCAGGAGTGGTTTTTACTGTCGTCCGTTCAAGTACCATTGACTACATTGGTTTAAAACGTAAACACAGTCTTGTTTACGTGCTTGGCGGATAGAATCAGCGCAAAGTAACGGAATCCTGAAGCAGCCTCTCAGGAAATTCTGTTCAGATACATACCGGGTGTAACAGGATCATGGTACACCCCCGTATCTCCGTTAGTTTTAAAGGTAATTTATTGAAATTTGGTATATCACATATACATAATAAGCGGCACTTTTTGACCTGCAAATGATTTTTTTTTCACTTCCGGTTTCGCCGGAAGTGATACCAACTTTCGATTTTTAAATAGAACACCCTGTATATTATTACATTTCTGAAATCTGCATAATTTTCTGAATCCAATGATACCACATAAGTGACATTTCAAACGTCAAAATTTTTTTTAATTTAATTTTTAATTTTCCATTTAAGTGTGCCATGATGGTTCCGATTTATTCCAATTGATCCATTTAATGCTAGAAAAATCGAAATCCCGTCAAAAATACTAAATTGCGTTTTTTATGAGCAAATAAAGTTCACCGTAATCAATTTTGGGGTAAAACTCAATTTTTTCAAATGGAACCATATTGGTACCGTGGTACCATTTATTAGTACTATTAATAAGGAATTTATTCATACATGGTAATTAAATGTGCGATAAATACAAACAAAATTACAACTAAAAGAAAATAAGAAAATACAAAAAATACAACTTGAAATACAAAAAATTAACACAAAACATTACAACAATTGTTCGAAATGCTGTCCATTAACGTCAACGCACTTCTGAACTCTCGTAGCTGTTTCTTGAAGAACGTTCGATAATTGCTGGGCCGTTATTCTATTAATTGCGCGTCTTACTCGCAACTCCAGATCTTCGCGGGTTGTAACGGGGGTTGCATAAACAATGTTTTTCAAATGGCCCCAAACAAAGAAATCAAGAGGTGTCAAATCAGGTGACCTTGGAGGCCATCGCACAGGACCATTCGACGAAATTACGTTTTCTTCGAATGCTTGTTGAAGGTAATCAATTACTATTCTTGAATTATGGGGAGGAGCTCCATCTTGTTGGAAATACATTCCCTGTCGTAAATGGATAGGTAATTCAGCTAACCTGTCCTCAATTTCATTTTGCAGAAATCCTAAGTATCTAGCTCCAGTCAAGGCTCCTTCAAATATTATTGGACCAATGACTCTACGACCGACTATTCCAAGCCAAACATTGAAACCGAACCGCACTTGAAAATTACCCTGCCGCAATAAATGTTGATTTACTTGTGACCAATACCTTGTATTTTGTCGGTTAAATAATCCCATATTTGTAAACCTACACTCGTCCGAAAATAAAATCCTTCCCAAAAAAGCATTGTTTGGCTGCACATTATTCTGCAAGATCCAATTGCAATATTCCATCCTACGTTCATAATCATTTTCGTACAGGTGCTGGTGCAATTGATATTTGAAGGATTTATAATTGTGTTTGTGCAAGATTCGGCTTACCGTTTGGTGACTAATTTCCAAATCAAACCCAATTTGCCTTAAAGAAACAGTCTTATCAACTTCTATTCGAGCTAAAACATTAATTTCCGTTCCTTCGTCAATGATAACGTTTTCTTCGGGATCGGGATCATGGTTAGGCTGATTTTCAAGACGATTAAAATAATTTTTCGCTGGACATTGTCTATCAGGATATCGGTCGGCATAAAGGTTTCTAGCCGCAAGGCCATTTTTTCTACATTCCCCATAAATAATTAACATGTCCACTCTTTCATCCTTTGTATAAATGTGCGGCATTTTGAACAAAAATAACAACAAATGTAAAGACTCTTCCAATACACAATAGAAACACCGATAAACCAACAAGTATTTATTTGACAGTCTGAATAAACAATTTCATTGTTTTCAAAGCCTCCTTAGTCTTAACACTAAATTAGACCAAAATAATTGTATTTTCTTATTTTCTTTTAGCTGTAATTTTGATTGTATTTATCGCACATTTAATTACCATGTATGAATAAATTCCTTATTAATAGTACTAATAAATGGTACCACGGTACCAATATGGTTCCATTTGAAAAAATTGAGTTTTACCCCAAAATTGATTACGGTGAACTTTATTTGCTCATAAAAAACGCAATTTAGTATTTTTGACGGGATTTCGATTTTTCTAGCATTAAATGGATCAATTGGAATAAATCGGAACCATCATGGCACACTTAAATGGAAAATTAAAAATTAAATTAAAAAAAATTTTGACGTTTGAAATGTCACTTATGTGGTATCATTGGATTCAGAAAATTATGCAGATTTCAGAAATGTAATAATATACAGGGTGTTCTATTTAAAAATCGAAAGTTGGTATCACTTCCGGCGAAACCGGAAGTGAAAAAAAAATCATTTGCAGGTCAAAAAGTGCCGCTTATTATGTATATGTGATATACCAAATTTCAATAAATTACCTTTAAAACTAACGGAGATACGGGGGTGTACCATGATCCTGTTACACCCGGTATATAACTCGTATGACAAATATTTAGTATCGTCTTCTTCCAAAAAATGATTTTTGAACAATGCCGCCAACAGGCGGACAGACAGACGGATAAACAGACATACTGACAGATAGACATATGGAATTGAGAAAACATGTTTTTTGTCATATAGAGATCCTGAAATATGAAGATGTGAAAAAATCTCCGAAGGTGACTTTTTTACAATTGCAGTACTGCCTTCGTCTTTCAGACCAGGCAAGTAAAAATGTATTTGCCATTTCAATACCAAGTTAGCAGGTTAGAATATTGGCGAAAGGTAGGGATAATCATTAATTTTTTTTTAAATGTGATAATAATCGAGAGACTCGAAGACATCTTTATCAACACTCGTAATCATAAAGGCTTCTAATAAGTTTTGAAAAACACCCATAATCGCGATGTGCTTATTTTAAATTTATTTAGCGTCCTTTCAGAAGAAACCTGTGTGCGGCTAAGCAATAATACCTATTCGTTCTTTAAAAATAAATTTGCAAATACTACAGACTCAGCATATTGTAGTCTACGAGTAGGACCAAATTTAAAAAAAAATCAAAACTACATTTGCTTCAGAACTAGTTTTTTTAAATCAAATTTACTTTCCATTATTTTCTCTAATGCAAACAATACTGCAGGATGTAGACAATTATCACCTGCAAAACTCCGCTTAAGGGCTTTTTCCTGAGCTCACAACCCAGTTTGTTAATTTTTTTTATTTTTCTTTTATTTTGACGTGGGAACATGAACAGTAGGTAGCTCATGTTCACCAAATATCCATCCACTTTAAGATTAGCCGGAAACTGTCGCTAGTCGACTTAGTAAGCTAAATAAATTTTTAGTATTCCTCCTATTAATTTTACCACTACAAATACTTGACACAATACATCGATATTTTCTTCACAATATTTTGTCTGAAGTATGTATGTACCTAGATTTTAAACTGGGGGTGAGCAGAGGCCCGCATTCGTGGGGTATGAGGGCCCGGGGGGACTTTGCCTCCCTGCCCCCCAGCCAGTCCGCCCCTGGCACGAGTTATGTAAGCACACAAGTATATTAATGATGCATTATCACACATGTATTGTACACAATTTTATCTACGACTGCCTAAAATTGAGAAAAGTGCATTAAGAGAAATGTCAGATCTGTCATTTACAAAAATATTTTAGTAGGCAAATGTCATTATGTCATTCATTTGACACTATTTCAGTTACGTAATGAAGTCATTACACAACGCAGTTGGGTAATGAAACCATTGCATAACTGAGTGGTGTAATGAGCTTCATTTCCTAACTGAAACAGTGTCAAATGAGTGACGTAATGAGTTACTTATCCCACTGGAGTAGATAATAGTTATTTACTATACAAGTGGGATAACAGCATCATTATTATACGTGTGTGTAAGTTACAAACGGGTGCGTAGCACGAGTTATGTAAGCACACAAGTATATTAATGATGCATTATCACACATGTATTGTACACAATTTTATCTACGACTGCCTAAAATTGAGAAAAGTGCATTAAGAGAAATGTCAGATCTGTCATTTACAAAAATATTTTAGTAGGCAAATGTCATTATGTCATTCATTTGACACTATTTCAGTTACGTAATGAAGTCATTACACAACGCAGTTGGGTAATGAAACCATTGCATAACTGAGTGGTGTAATGAGCTTCATTTCCTAACTGAAACAGTGTCAAATGAGTGACGTAATGAGTTACTTATCCCACTGGAGTAGATAATAGTTATTTACTATACAAGTGGGATAACAGCATCATTATTATACGTGTGTGTAAGTTACAAACGGGTGCGTAGCACGAGTTATGTAAGCACACAAGTATATTAATGATGCATTATCACACATGTATTGTACACAATTTTATCTACGACTGCCTAAAATTGAGAAAAGTGCATTAAGAGAAATTTCAGATCTGTCATTTTCAAAAATATTTTAGTAGGCAAATGCCATTAAGTCATTCATTTGACACTATTTCAGTTACGTAATAAAGTCATTACACAACTCAGTTGCGTAATGAAACCATTACATAACTGAGTGGTGTAATGAGCTTCATTACCTAACTGAAATAGTGTCAAATGAGTGAAGTAATGCGTTACTTATCCCACTGGAGTAGATAAATAATATTTCTTCACGGCTAGCAGTGAAAAAATGGTTTTGGAACACCATTTCCTTAGTTACAACGCATATAAAACGATACAAATTGAGTTTTCAACAAATCTTCACGTTTTAGAGTTCCTTGAACCCAAAAAACATGTTTTTGTCCATTGGTCTGTCTGTCTCTGTTCGTGTGTGTGTCTGTGTGCGAACAGAATATCTCAAAAACGAAAAGAGGTATGACGTTGAAACTTCATATATAAGTTTTGTGTATTATCTAGATGCGACAGCAAGCTATTAAAGAAAATCGCATAACCGGAAGTATGGTGTTTACTCTTTTTTTAATGTCTATTGATGTGAAATAGGTGATTTTCCAGTTGAACACCTCTAAAATGGGTTTCTTTTGTTTTTTTATTAATTCCTATTTTAAATAGAACACCCGCTACATTATTCCGTTTTTAATTCAGCTTAAAATTTTATAGAACATTTGTCTCTTCAACTAATGTTCTATTTTGTAGGGTTTCTGCAGAATTTGTAATTTTTGAAAATTTTTGACAAATGCTTAAAAATTAAAAATCAAATTTATGGCTAATTTAAAATTCACTGTAAAAGGAAGTTGTGTGCGTGTATCACACCAAATCTTTTTAACTGTTTTCGAAAAATTACATTTTGTAAGCGCTAAATGGTTGGATACAGTTTGTATATCTACCGGCATTTTTTTCGGTCTGTATCCTTCGTTGCTCGAAATATAAACATGCGAAGCTAACTGCAACTTTCTCTTTGGTAGTTAGATTTAATCAAACAGTTGTGTCGTTTACAAATTTGTATTCTTAGTCTTCTGGGAGCATACTTTCCATATTTAAAAAACTTATAGTAATTTTAGACGGTACTTTTAATAAGATATAGCAAGTCAAAGCGAAACTACTGAGTAAACTGCAGACGTCTAATGTCCCTCTGTGTCTGCACTTTACTTAAACTTTCATTGGCTCCATATTAATCAATTACCGATTGTAGCCGAACAGTTTTCATAATACCTTATGCGTCTGCAGATTACGTATATGCCTCCGGGGCCGGCCGCGTCTGAAACTGTCCCGTATTGAGCTAGTCTCCTCGAGGCGAGTGGCTAAACGCCACAGTGTTTGCACATTTGATGCCACACGACCAGGGAATCGACAACAAATTTCACGTGGAGCCAAAAGCACTGACCGATTATCTGTCAAAAACATTGACACAAATTATTTCGCGTTTTTGAGGAGTATAGCGATCCATGGTTTGTCTACGTGTATTCTGCTTCTGTTTGCTTCACGAATGTCAAAGTCGCGATGACATAAGATGCCATTTGCAAAAATGAGAGCATGTTCCGATAGGGTGATTACTTTTGCGTCACCTGTTAGTAACAGAATTTGAGGAATTTTTGTTATATTGAAGAACTAAATAAGTTTGAAATAATTAAATTTATCAAGCACACACAAGCAATTTATTTTATCTAGAAATAGATTTATATATATCTAAAAATAACGTTTAGCTATGGTTTTAAAAAGTATTCCTTTCGTTATTTAATTAATTTGTATATAATATAAAGCAATTCGTATTTGAATAAACTTTAAGGCAACTCGATTGTATTAAGTTTTTTTGATCATTTTGAATAAAATAAAAAAATTTATGTATGTATGTAAAGTACGTTTTTTTCCAATAAAAATTTTGAACGTCAAAGAATTTAGGGTTTATGTTGGCATTACTTGAATTCCTTTAAAAAATATATGTTGGTAGAATTTGTCTTAGTAACTTTTTAGAACTAAAAATTGGTGGGAAATTTTAAATCTGACATTAAAGGAGTTTTGTTTTAGGTAATCCTTCATAAACTTCTTCTTCTGGCATGTTAGGCTGCAAATCCAACAGTTCATCTGTACACTTCAGAATTGGTTTTTTGCATTTAATTTTAAAAGATTCCATTTTTTACGCATATTCATTTTCAAGAAAGAAAAGCTGACCATTTAATTTTAAATGTCAAAATGACACAAGTCGTTTACAGAAAAACCTGACGAAAATAAATTTTCTAATAATTTAAAAAAAGCAGTTTTGCCAATTTTATCTTGACCTGCCAATTTTATCTTGACCTTGAAAATTTTTATAGGAAAAAAACGTACTTTATAATAAAATTTTCATTTTGAATAAAATAAAAAAAAACAAGCGCCCCCGGGTGGACTCGAACCACCAACCTTTCGGTTAACAGCCGAACGCGCTAACCGATTGCGCCACGGAGGCTGACACCAAAACCCCTCTAAACGGGGTTTTTCAAGCCACAGTGAATTTGCCCAACTGTAGCAATTTACTATAAAGTGTAAGTATGCATTTAATGTATTTTAAACACAGGATTGAATTAAACACTAATTTTAATTACACCTAATGCACTATTTTCTAGTTTTTAAAGTTTTTATTGCAATAAATAGAATCGGATTTGAAATAGCAAGCCAAGTGAACCTTGGCGTACAACCTTGCACTACAGCTGCTCGCTTGATATTTTACAAAAGGAAAATGAGGATAGTTTCCTGAATCTGTTAAAAATGCTAGATTTGCTGATTTTCTGTAAATACATTTTACAAACATTTTCATTGCTAATAACGTTGAACCATTCAAAACGTATTACGTATTATGTATTTTGATTATACTGGGTGAGCCACTTTTCTTGATTTAAAGTACATACCGTGTGTTGGAAAAAAAAGAAATTAAGAGCAGGCTGCGGTATTGATCCGGATCCTTTATATTTATTATTGACCTGTTACAAGTATAGTCTATCTTTTTTCAATATGACTCAGAGCAAACCATGAAATTACATTTGTGTAAGCATGTAGATAGATATTTAGTTATAGAGAGCGGATTTTAGGTTTTTAGCCTTTCGTGAGTTTTTTAGATACATATAAATTCATTTCAATAAAAACTATGCATTTTGACGCCTATTTGATATCACCTATTTTAGAGATTATAAGACCTACTTAACACCCTATTTGCTGCAAATTTTTTGCATTTCGCACCTATTTAAAGTTTTAAGATGCCTCAAATAAGTTTCTTAATATTTTTAAGTATAGAATTGTATTTTTTAATTTGTTTTGCATTTACAGAATTAATATTAGCCTTATACATATGCAACACAGAACACAATTAACTGCTGTTTATATTTTTATCCTGTGTCTTCAACGTGTGAGTAAAATTGTGTAGTGCCACTGGTAGTGCGTAGGCGTAGTTCACTGGCGTATGTTTGAAATTGTGCTGCCAATATTTAAGTACAAAAGCGTAGTATTAAATTGAAAGTAAGTTGAAAAGTTATACTCTACAGATCTACAATGGCGAAATAAAAAAAATCAACCAAGGCGAGAATGCATTTTGAAAATATTGTCAATGCTACAACAAAATTGGAAACTTTCGCCGAACATATAAGACTTACTTATATGTTGGAAGGCTCTTACAGACTCTGCAAATAATCAAGAATGTGCATGACAAGCTGCTAGAAATGTGACAAAAATTGCTTTAGAGAAACTCAGTTCTGAATTAAATACAAATCCAGGCTATCCTGTTTAAGTACAATTAAGAATTTACTTTGTGGTGAAACAGTTGAACAAGATGTTCAGTTTGACTATAACCACACCTCCTATAAGTTTGAACCTATAACATCATGCGATGCTAAACGTTCTTTTTCCCAGCCAACAAATATACTTACAGTCTACAGAATCTATATAGATTGAAGCGCGGTGAAAATCGGAACTAATATTAGAATCTATCATATTGATATTAAATGGTTTATCTTCATCGGTGTTGTTATAGACTATTAACCAAATTAATTATGGTTCGGAGCTTGATTACCGCACTCAGTGCGGTAATAGATATTACCGCGCTCTGTGCGGTAATGGATATAGGTATATTACCGCACTCAGTGCGGTAATGGATATTACAGCGCTCTTTTTATATAAAAAATACATTGAACCAGAAGTTATTGATGAAGATAAAATATTGAACAATACACGTTTGCTTATGGCACGTAACTAGACTCGTTTGATTGCCGCAAAACTCAGCTCACCGCTTCATTTTGGCAATCAAACTCGTTTCGTTAAGATTCTCATAATCAAAGTTGTATCGTTGATATTTATAACCTTATTTAAGCTAATTGACACAATAAATCAGAGACGTACACAGCATTGTGGTACGGCGCATTACCTATCAGTTCTTGAATGTTAAATAGGATTGCGGAAACATCGGTGTTGAGTTGAACAACCAGACTCTGCTAAATCTTCGATGCCAGATAATGAGTCATTCAAAGAATTTTCACAAACGAAATTCCTCTACCCACCGCTACTGGTTACTGGCCATTTAAAATCTCATTATATGCTCTTAGATATAACCAAACTTTGTATGTTTGACAATTACTTCTTTCCACATATTGCCAATTCAGTGAAATCAAATATGATCAAAGCGCCTTTCATGGTCTACCTTGAGAGTCAATCTAGATTCTGTAAGCTGTACCAACAAGATTTTACAACTGAAAACTTAGAGCAATATTTAATTTGCAATGCCAACGTCTTTTAATTTACATAATTCAGTATTTTTGTAAAATGTTAAAAATTCCGTGAATTTTGCTTTTCAATTTGTTTTAAATATTAAAATTACATTCAGGGGTTTATCATATTTTTTTTCTTCGACCACTACTAAAAGTAGGCCTTTTAGCGTGTTCCACTAAAAATGACGTTTTATAAATCAGCGTGTTAAAAGTGAAATCAGCTGTTTACTTTTAGCACATGTGCTGGTGTTGAATTTAGAATTTTAAACTGGAAGTGAGGTTATAAAGTAATTCTAGTTACTTCTTTCGTTAGAGGTAAAGTGTTTCTAAATAATGACAGTCAAATGTGTACTATTATAATTGCCTTTGATACCTAACTTTGACAACTACCGGCTGCAGAAACAGTCACCTGCGCCATTATGACCTTCTCTTTACTATGACATAAATTATAACTGTCATATATGCAAACCTTTGTTAAATCGACATTTATGGATTAATACCAGTAAATTTAAGGCCGTAGAAAAAATATTGTGTACAAACTCGTGCTAAAAGTGTTTAAGTACGAGACATTTTCTGAAACTTAGCCTTTGGTTTCGTTTCATAATTTTCAGGTCTCGTGCATAAACATTCACTTTTAGCACTTGTTGCACAAATAGCTATTATTTTATTTTACATAATAAAATAAATAACTTTTTAAAATTATATGTACACTGAAGTTTGTTTATATTGTACCCTTGAATTTTATGACATAAATCAATTTAAGAACCTGACTACTTGATTCTAAATTATTTAAAAAAATTTATTGATTTTAAATAAAATCGGCACCTATTTTGACATTTTTGCGACCTAAATATGGATTTTTCTAACCTAAAATAAGCACCTACTTTAAGTTTTTAACAACCTAAATATATCCTCCTTAGTTATAAACCAAGTTCTGATGTTGGTTAGAAATCAAGTTAGCAAAGAAACATGAACTAAAATTTCCGTTTATTTTCAAAAATTTGTCGTTAAACTTACGAAAGCTGTCAAAAGTGACTTCGTGAAATTTTTAAGTTTAGGTTAGTATACTGTAAAAAATATTAGAAGTCACAGCCTGCTCTGAGTCATGTTGAAAAAAGACTTTATAATCGTACTACAAAGCCTACTCCAATTCTGTTTATTTTCGATCGTGTGGTACTACTCTGCTTATTTCTGACAGCAAAAAACTGACACTAGGTTCCAGAGTTCATTCTTTAAAGTTGATTTTGTACCCGAAAAAAACAGTTTCGAGTTATAGGGCTTAACTAAAAATTAAGTGAGTTACTCGCTTATTTGCAAATACCATGAGATAAAAAAATGATTCTGAGCAGGCCTTGATATGTGTTATACGTTTGGCAGTACTGAAGTGTATTGTCAGTCTATGTCAAATTCAAGATTTGCAGGTTAAGTTTTACGTCAGTCTGTGTCAAACAACAATCAAAACCTAACCTTTTAATCTCGAATTTGACAGAGACTGACAATACATTCAGTACTGCCAAACGTATAACACATATCAAGGCCTGCTCAGAATCATTTTTTTATCTCATGGTATATTGATTGAAAGTCGGTAAAAACTACAATTTAGTTCTTAATTCAAACTTTTTCTGAAATGAAAAACTGAAGTAATAATATGAATATTATAGTTTATGGAGATAAATTATGTAAATAAAATTTTGAAAATATGTGTTATGTTATTAATGCATGGTTTTCACTATTGGAACAATAAAAAAATCAATAAGTCGTAACATGTTCAATATTTTAAAACTTTAAAAAATTACAAGACGTTTCGCAACTTATGGTTGCATCATCAGTTGTTATTAAAAATATATAGTTTAAAAATTGGATTTACATTTATAACAATCTTATATAGTTGAAATTTGACATTGTGTTGAATTAATTACGACTTTTTTTCTAATTATGAAGTTTTCATTTTTGTTTTTATGTTAAAATTGACAAATTTTATAAGGGTAACATGTTGATTAATTTAATTTATTTTAAAAATTGATAGAAAATATGCACCCCTAAAGGGGTGAACACTGTGGCATGAAAAAATTTAATATAATGTTAACATTCGCTATAAGCATAGTGGAATGCAGAAAGTAAATATTTACTCTTTTCAAAAGATTTCTTTTGTTTGAATATTATTTTTTCCTAGTTAATTGCCCCCTATTTCTTTTACTTTCTTTTTAGTTCTCTATAAATAAAGGCTGAACTTATGTGCCTAGAAAAAGTAAGTAAGGTGGGTGAGTAAATGAACGCGAAACTAGGGGGCATCTCTAACGACTCGCTGGGCACATACCGCTACCTAGGCACATCTAGTTCAGACGTATCGTGAATTGCTATTTGCGTGTTTGCTTTTCTTAAAGAATTAAGTTTATCACTTTGAACAGTACGATCCAGAATTTTATGTTTCATAGTGTTTTATGTAGCAAAGCAATAGGGTAACTATAGACCAGCAAGACCTCACAGTGCATGGGAGGGGGCAAAGGTAAGGGGAGAAAGCAGTTTCATGAAATGAATGTGATTGTGAATTTTGAAGTGGTATCATTCTTAAAATTACTGTTTTAAAAATAGCCCTTAACTACATACATGCATTAAGGTATGGAACATCGAACATGTTTGGGGTGGCCCTTTAGAGTTATAAGAGATATATAAGAAGTTTCATACCCAATAACGAAAACGGTATATTTTTTTCTCCCATATTTTTAAAGAAATAGATGAAATTTAAATTACAGAAAGTACCGAATCGCAATCACATGCCGGAACACCATGTACGAGGGAAGAGGAAAAATTTTTGCCGTTCTTTGTCTTGGTGTGCCTTGAGAAACAAAATTTTGATTTCTGTCATTTTGTATGTGGTTGTCTGTTAGTGTTGAAAGTTTCATCCAGATTCACATAAAACTTCTGATTTTATAGTAGATTCAATAAAGTGTGTTGCAGTAGTTGTTAGAAATGGGGAAAATTGAACACCGGGCAGTGATTAAATTTTTGACAATGGGTTCACCTTTATCTCCCATTGTTAGTAACATTTTTATGGAAGACTTTGAACAACAACATGTCTACACGTACACCAACAAACCAGTAGTTTGGTGGAGATATGTCGATGATGTTTTTGCAATTTGGCCTCATGATATAGATGAGGTGGACAAATTTCTTGAACATATTAACAGTAAAGAAACCTCCATCAAATTCACATTAGAAACAGAGCAAAACAATCAGTTACCCTTTCTTGATACACTAATCACACGCACAATAAATACTTTTGAAACATCAGTATACCGTAAGAAAACCAATACTAATAGGTACTTACATTTTAATTCTAACCATCACAAAAACATAAAGACAGGCGTTGTAAAAAGTCTTTACGACAGAGCCAAAGTTGTTTGCTCTAATGATACAATTTTCAAAAAAGAGAAAGAATTTATTATTAATGTTTTACAAGATAATGGCTATCCAGAGACTCTTGTTCGGAACATTTTCAATACACGAAGCAATGCCACACACATACAAAGGAATGACACTCAAAAATATAATACTCTTACTATACCATATATTCCAGGCATATCTGACAAAATTAGACGAATTGGAAATAGATTCAATGTTAGGACGGTATTCAAAACGATGAATACTTTACGGTCAGTTCTTACAAAAACTAAACCGTTCAACGAAGAACAGCATTCAAGGAATTGTATATATAGTATTCCCTGTGAATGCGGGAAATATTATATCGGTGAAACATCCAGGCCTTTAGCAGTAAGAGTTAAAGAACATAAAAATATGTTGAAAACGTATCAATTCAATAAGTCTAAGCTGGCAGAACATGCTTGGGATGAAAACCATAAAATACAATGGGACAACACAAAGATCTTGTCTAAAGAATCGATGTCAACAAGGCGAAAAATTAAGGAAACGGCATACATTTTACTTAACGAAGAAAAATGCGTGTCGTCTTTCTTAATATTTTTAGACAATAGTTGGCTATCGATTCTTAAAGATGAGATCAAGTAGGTACAGATATCAACAAACGTCAATGTCAGAAAATTCATTGGAGGTTGGTCGTTTTTTCTTCCAGTGAAAAAAAGATAAGTTCTTGTTAGTTCTAATTGTTATTCGTTGATAACGAGGGCAGATTGTCCCTCGAAACGTTCGTTGTTATTATTTAATATTTTAATTTGCAGAGTGGCGAAATACCCATATAAGAAAATGAATTATGAATTCACGCCACAAAGAAGTTTCAGAGATTAGCTATATCGCTGCTGAGTGTTGGTTAATTTACATGATGCATATGCTATGGGCTGGTTACCTTGCATTATGGCTGCTCCCATACCAAGCTGGCTAGCATCTACAGTTAATGTTATCTCTTCTGTAGGATTGAAGTGTCTTGAGATTGGTGCTTTTGTCACTAGATCTTTTAGATTCTTGAAACATTCCTGCTCAGTTTCTGTCCATACCCACTGATTTTTCTCACTGAGCAGTTGCCTCAGTATTGCAGTTCTTCTGATGCTCTTGGAATAAATTTTGAAACGTTGGTTATCATTCATAAAAATCTTTGTAATTCTATCTTGTTTGTAGGTGCTTCCATGTTTAGAATTGCTGCTGTCTTAGCATTATCTAATTGTACCCCTTCCTCTGAGATTGTATGTCCCAAGAATTTCACTTTCGTTGCACACAGTTGTAGTTTGTCTTTGCTCAACGTTAGATTTTCTCGCCTTGCTCTTGATATTACCAATTTCAATCTTTCATTGTGCTTCTCGATTGTTTTAGCGTATATGATTAGGTCATCGAAGTATACTTGTACTCCTTCTATGCCATTAAATATGTCGGACATAATTTTTAGGAATACCTCTGGTGCGCTGCTTAGGCCATATCCCATTCTCTGAAGACTGTATCGACCAAATGGCATTGTGAATGTGCAGAGTTTTGAACTCCCTTCACTTAGTGGAACTTGCATAAATGCTGATGATGCATCCAAGACCGTAAAGTATTTTGCACCCTCAAGTTGTGAAAGTATGTAATCTATAGTAGGAATTTCATATCTTTCTCTTATAATATACTTGTTGGAGTTCTCTCGGGTCGATGCAGAAACGTACTGCTCCATTTGGTTTATGGACGATTACTACGGGATGTACCCACTCTGTTGGTTCCTCTTGCTTCTAATCTTTCCAACTCTTCTTTACCTTTTGGCATAAGTGCTATTGGCATCTTACGAGTTGCTGCCACTTTGGGTTCAGCATTTGGCTTTAGAGTAATTTTGTAAGTTGTTTTCAATTTACCTATTCCTTCGAATACATCCCTATTTTGCTGGATTATATCCACTGCTTTATCACAAATGCAATTTGTTCTTGCTATTAATTTTAATTGTAGACAAGCATTGGCTCCTATTATTGGTATTGTTTTTGACGTTGTCACATGGAACTTTAATACTTCGGTCCCTGTTTTCTTTGCTTTACATTCTAACATGCAATAACCTAATATAGGAAGTTTGTGACCTGTGTAGGAAGCTATTATTGAGTCTGGTTCGCTCAACTGTGGTCTTGGTGTTATTTGATTGTAAATTGTGTCGGGTAATATGTTTACATCTGATCCTGTATCGATCTTGAATTCTGCTTGCTTCCCGTTAATCCACAAGTATTCTTTAAATGAAAGTTTCCCTTCTGTTATTGCTGCAACTGCCTTTTCCTCTACTACTTCAAATAAAGCATTTAGATAGAGTGATTCATCCTCAATTTCCTGTGTTGGTGCTTGTTCTGCTGTTACACTGTTGCTGGCTGCTTTAAACTGTATTTCACGTACAAATTTAGCTTTGCACACTTTAGTGTAGTGATTGGGTAGACCGCATCTCCTACATTTGCTTCCCCAAGCTGGACAATTTCTTGGTTGATGTTCTGTACCACAGCGACTGCATTTACCTTTTGTGATATTTTGTTTGTGTGATTTTGCCACATCACCAGTGTGCTTCCTGTGCTTTTGTTTTATGATAGCGTTTATTTCATGGACTTGTCCTTCTGCTACAATCTTAATGTGTTGATTGCAGGTCTCCCTTGCTTTACAAACCTCAACTGCCTTTTTTGATCAAGTTTAGTTTCCCTCAGTAGTGCTTCCTGCAGCTTTTTATCATGCACCCCTAGAACAATTCGGTCTCGTATGAGGCTGTTATTATCACTTTTGAATTCGCAGGTATCTGCTAATCCGTTTGTGAAAAAGTAGCCCCTTTTTTCGTTCTAAGACGGACGCCTATGGACCCATTTTTATATGTCGTGTCCTGGCTGGCACGAAGGGTATATACATTCCTTGAAAATTTGAACAAAATTGGTTGGGTACTTTCTGTGATACATGACCGTCCCCATGAAAAGTGAAACACACTGTATACGGGGACCGGCAACGAGGAGGGACTGCAAGAAATTTCTAAAACTATGAAAGCTATGTAAAAATCGCTTATATAAAAGCTGTAGGTAGAAAGACGGTGCACACTACTAAAATAGTTTTTATTATACAGGATGGCTCAAAAAAGTGGCGAATTAAACTGACCTTTTTTATTGAATGCCCTATATTTAGGCAACTCAAAAGTTTTGCAGTAAGATACTACAACTTTTAATATCTAGTTGTATTGGCCTAATGTCAACTGTTTTGGATATATAATCAGTTTTATACACAAAAATTCTTAATTTCAGGTAGCTGCGGCAAGTAAGATAAAACAATTTAATGAAAGAAAATGTTATCAAGAAATTGTGTTTTTCCCGAATCACTTTGCGAGTGCACAATGGTGGCTCTGGGTGTTAGTGCAATGCAGGGTGCTCACCTAGCCGGCCCAAGGGCAGAGATGGCTCATAGAACCACTTTGTGGTTAAAATAATAGAGGCTGATGGCCTATAATAAGAGGAAGATTTCTTTTTAAATGGAACGCTTTATATATTTTGGTATTTTTGAAAAGCAGTTTTAATAAGGACTTTTGGTATCTTACTTCATACCATTAAATTCAACTGTTTGGACATAAAAAAGCAATGGAAGACCCTTAAGATGCGTTATTTCAGGAGATAACCAACACACTCTTTTAAAATTTTAACATTTAAAAGTCGACAAGCAAAACATAAAATCAGGTTTAAAAAATTTAAATCAGTCATTGTTGATACAAGAAGTAATCAACACGAGAAAGCGAGAAATGAAGGAAAACATGTTATTTCTTCTTCTGTTCTCTGGGCATTGAAGCTATTCGGAAAGGTTAAAATTTATAAATTTAATCATACCGATTTTTCAAATTGAAACACCTGTATCTGTATTTTTGAAAAGCATTTTTAATTAACTTTTCTCTAATATTCATTTCCTACCTTTAAATTAAATCATTTTTCAGATTTAATTTTATTACAATCTTTTTTCCCTTCCTCATGTTTTCGTTATTTCTTATTTCAGTAGTGACAGGATTTTTTTTAAAACTGCTTTTTTGTTGTGCTCGGAGAGTTCCAAGTGTTTTTTCGTTTTTCAAAGTTACGAAAATATATACGAGTTTCATTAAAAAAAAAATAAAATTATTAAATTTGAGAATAGTGAACATTCTGTATAGTATTAACATCCAGAGCCACCACTTGAGACTCAAACGATAATTTCGGAAAGCATAATTTTGTGGTAACATTTTCTTTCATTTAATCGTTTTCTGTTAGTTGCAGTAGCTGCCTGAAATTCAGTATTTTTTACATAGAATCGATAATATATTCAAAACAGTTGATGTTAATACAAACAATATCTTAAAATGATCAGTATTTAAATGGAAACATTTTAACCTACCTAAAAATAGGCCATTTAATGAATATAAGTTTGATTTGCGACACTTTTGTGAGCCACCCTGTATAATCAAGAATATTTTAGTAATGTAAACCACCTTGGTACCTACAACTTTGATATCAGCGATTTTTATATAACACTCATAATTTTAGAAATATATTCCACCCCGCCCCGTTGCCAGACCCTGTGTATGTTTGTTGATTAAAGAAAGAAACGAAGACGACTCAAAAAATGGAAGTACAACATGAGGCTGCAATCAATGTGTCTGACATCATACGTAAATTATAAATTTTGTTAATGATCAACGTCACCGCTGCACAGGCTATGCTGTGCAACGATGATTGTCAGAGCTGGATCTTTGCACGCATTAAATGCTTTCATACGAAAAACGTAAAATTGGTCATTACGGTGCTGAATAATATTCAAAAAATTCGAGCGGGGAAAAATTCGAATAGAAAACCATACTTGAATTCTCTTTCAAAAAGCGCCTTAACAATGTCAAAATAGTTTTAGTATAAATGATATAATAATGAATAAACGAAATCAAAATTTTTGTTTTTCGACAACTCTAAAACCAACACGACATGATTCAATTATTTTTTTCAATATTATGCAGCATTTTGATGAATACATTTTCCATAATTTAACCGTTGTCTTATTATTACGATTTTAGAAATCTTAATGGTGAGCTTCGAAAATGAATAACTCTGTGTACCCGTATGCATGATAATGCTCATCCACATATGGCAAAGATCGTCAGTGACTATCTTGAAAAAGTAGAATTGACAGTTACGGATGGGCAGTTTCCCTCTTAGACCCAAGGACCGTAAATATAGCTAGCCAAATGGAGGGAAATTTAAATCTTGCAGTATACTAATATTAAATGATCGCAATTTAAAACCTTAATTGCTTGTATTTTTTGGTCAGAGAAAAACCAAATTAACGAAAACCACGCCTTGAATGGTTAGTGCAGTCCAAAGATGCACATCTTGGAATTCTCAATCCATCTAACCTCAATTATGGCGTTTCTCAATCCAAAATGGTGGTTAATGAGATGACCTATATTTCCATGCTTGCTATATTTACGGACATTGCTTAGACCTGACAACGCCCAGACGTTAATGCAATAGACTATATCTGGGTCTTGCTCGGCAGCTGTGTTAAGAAGTCGAATGACTTGCCTAAGTAAATTGATGGAACCTCGAATCTAACAAGCATTCATTCAGAACTAACTTATTCGAATAGTATAATTACATTGTCATTTTAAATTTTTATTACTTTTCAATAAATATATTTGTTTTTTAGTGAATAAAATGTTTATTTTGTGTATTTTAGGGCCAGTTAAATTTTCTTGTTAATAAATCAATTTGTTGACTTAGTATTTAATGCAACTTTAAATTCATAAAGGACCCTACATTTCAATTTTAATTTTTGTGCCCACTGGTGTATATTATTTTTAAATTTTAAACAGAGTATTAAGTATCTAAAGCCGCTTTATGCAACTTCAAAAACCATAGAGATTACTTATAATTGAATTCCTCTGTTTCTTATCTATCTCCTAGCAGGGAATATTGTGGAATTGGTACTGAATAATAAACCGAGAATAAGGGAACTGGTTTTCAAATAATCACAAACTAAGTTACTACCTACCTTAAGTTGGGTGAAAAAGCTGTGAGTTTTCTGATAGACGGATAGGTGCGAAGTTCCTGGAGGAGCTGCAGAGCGCGGCCGAATTTCGGGCATCTCCCTCGGGCTGCTCAGCTCCGAAGCGGATTTGCTCAGGTGTTTGCTACCCATGGGAGAGGCGGGCATATTCGTGAATTCGCATGTTTCTAGTGCTCGTTCTGTAAAAAAGTTTTCGAGTTAGAGGTGCGATTACAGACCGCATTGGTCCGAAGTTACAAATAAGTACACAAATACCAAGAGCAACACCAAGATTATAATGCACAAAATGGGGATCTTTCATACAGTACGAGATAGATTCAGTTAAATGATAGAAAATGTACTTAATTTTTAAACTTATCCGTAAGTAATCGAACTTCTCCTGAAATGTTGATTAAACTTAAATTTTCGTGTACCTTTATTAGATCCACTATTAGGTATTTTGAAGTATTTTGACATTGTTGCGATAGTTTTGAGAGAGGTATTGCTAGAATGTCCTTATTTTAAATGTATATTAAGACACCTGTTAGAGAAGTTTATTTTTTAGTCATTATTAATATAATAATCTTCATCAATAGCATAACATTCCTGAAGGAACTTAGCAGCATCTTTCTGGAGCTTTCATAATCTAGTTTTTAGGGTTAATCCCTACTTGTGCTTCTTACAACTTGGTCTGTGTTTTGCTTTATACTGGTTTCAAATTTTCTTCTTCCAATTTTGTTTTCGTACTGTCCATGCCTGTCCATGATTGTCCCACTATGTTACCTTCGACCTCCATTCTGTAATTGCCGTTATTGTCATTTCCTCTTTAGTTCTTACTACTCATATAAGTCCCAACCATATAATTATTTACGTCTTAATAAATTTCAGTACATCTTCCCCGCCTGTTTCTTTATTAATTCATGGTTAATTATGGGTCTGTATTCAGATTGACTTTCTGTATACAACCTAACTCTTAATTTTCTTTTCTCAGACTTTCTCAGATGTTGTTCTTTATGGTGTGTAAGATTCACTACTTCCGCTACATATGTAACTGTCGGTATTGCTGCTTTTGTATGAATCTGGTCTTTTATTTTGTCTCACCATTCCCATTCATTCCGTACTTGTGCTCCAAGATAGTTGATACTATCCACTTCTTCAAATTTATAAACTACTTAATAATCTTGATATCTCTAATATTTCATGTACTTCACCTTTTATAAATTAATATTTAAATTTACCTACACTGGCTTCTTTTGATTATTTTGAACACTTCCTTTATTTCCATCTTTCCTCTGGAATTATAACTATATGGTTAGTGTTTGCAAGAAATCGTCAATGCTCATGTATTATTATTGCTTGGTGGTCTGCTTTTCTGATAATATTTGCTAACACAACATAAGTACTTGCTTGCCTGTCTCATAGGGTTACTCCAACATTGTTATTAAAATATTTCTAAAGTATTTAGGATTTAGTCTTTCATTGCAAAGAAATTATTTACTAGAATTTTGAAAAGCAAAAGCTCAGAGAATAAGACTTCAATTTTTCATTACTATTGGGACTAAATAACATCCATACCTTTCGCACACCCTGTGTTGTATTCCTGACACTTTTTCACAATTTGCTTCATAATATGAACTTCAGCTCTAATGTAGATATTGGTAATCTCCTATTATTTACTCTGTGTACTTTATCAGCAGTCTTTGTATTAGTGAAGAGAATATTTTATATATTAATTTCACAGTGTGATACACCTGTAATAGTTTTGTCAACATTCGATAGCTTCCTCCTTTGGTATTAGTAATATGGTACCGTTGTCTACTTTTACGGTATTCGTATTTAGCAGACCACACCTCTTTAATTAATATCCAGATCTGGATATAGGTCTCCTTCAATTTTTCTCTGTTCAGGACCGTTCTCTTCCACATCAAACCGCCATGAAGCTTCAAGTCATCTCCCTAAGGGTTGCCTTATTTCAACGAAAATAGAAGAAGTTGTTTTAGATAGTGCCATAGTCATAATAAAGTCTTTTTGGAAACATAAAAGCTAATGCCATTTTGGAAGTTATAACAACAATTAGTTTGAACTCCTGTATAATCTTTTTAAAGAAATATCCTACAATGTCAAAACACTTTTATCGAATTTCATTTGGTAATGTACTACATTTCTACATTCAAAATCGTTTAGAAATGTGGTACTTTTCTGCATAACAACGGCGATTCATTTTACGTTTGGCAGTACCGAAGTGTATTTTTGGTGATACTGTAAGTCTATGTAAAATTCGAGGTTAGCAGGTTAGGTTTTGCGTCAGTCTGTGTCAAAACTGACGCAAAACCTAACCTGCTAACCTCGAATTTGACGTAGACTCACAGTGTCACCAACATTACGCTTCAGTACTGCCAAACGCATAACTTCAATTAGAGCTGCTTATTGTGTGTACATAGAAACAAGTTCCACTTGCTTCGTTATGTTTTGAGATTTAGTGTCACTTTTATTAAAAATTAATATTTTACATTTCTTATGAAATACTACTGTTCTATCTAATTTAATAGACGACTACAGCAAATAGAAAATTTATATTCTTCAAATGTAGTTCTGCTTTAACAAAAAAAAAAAATGAAAAATTTGATTATCTACACTGATTATGTAAGGATGTTTCATATTATCTGAAGACCAAATCGCTATCTCATACCTTTTAGGAGATTCTCATATTGTTACATTCGTAAGTTAAACACACTATAATATAAAAGAAGTTTTTTAATCCACAATATATTGTTTTCGAAAGCAGTTTTTATGAAATAACATGTGGTAATTGAAAAGTTTAATTTATTTTCTGTACTGCTTTTACAGAAGATACTTCCGAAACAGCTTAAAGAAAACGAAACAGTTCTCTAAAGCCCCCATTTTATGTGGCATTTTAGATGTTGTAGTCTATTACATGTACCTATAAAAGTGTAAGTGTACATCTCTACAACATAAAAGTTGCAGAATGTTAATATAGTATTTGTATTAATACCCTTCAAAATTACTGAACACCACCATTAGCGATAAAGTCTGCGCGAGGGTTGCTGCTATCGTTCATACTACCATTCCTCACAAACACGCCAATCTAAGATTTTACATTTTCAATTTTAAAACAGGATTTCGAGATGTCGTACTGTGTCTTTATGAGTATTTGTTCAGAATTATTACTGTAAAATACCATCAAAACGTATCAATTTAAATTTCACATAGAAATTAGTCTGATGAAATTTTTAATTCGGCAGATTTAATCAGCCCCCTTGGAAAGGGGCGGAGCCCCGTGGGCCCCCTTGGAGAGGGGTGGAGCTCCGAGGGCCCCTTGGAGAGGAGCGGAGCCTCGAGAGCCCCTTGGAGAGGTGCGGAGTCCCGAAAGCCCCCTTGTAGAGGGGCAGAGCCTCGGGGGCCCCCTTGGAAAGGAGCGGAGCCCCGAGAGCCTCTTGGAGAGGTGCGGAGTCCCGAGGGCCCCCTTGTAGAGGGGCGGAATCCCGAGGGCCACCTTGCAAAGGGGCGGTGCTCCAAGGGCCCCCTCGAAAAGGGACGGAGCCTCGGGGGCCCCCTTGGAAAGGAGCGGAGCCCCGTGAGCCCCCTTAGAGGGGGGCGGAGCCCCCAGGGCCCCTTGAAGCGGGGAGGAGCCCCGAGGGCCCCCTTCTTTGGTCAGGTGGACGGCAGGGGCGTGGGACATGTTATGAAAATGTATGAGATTTTTTTGTAAAAAAGACAAGAAGCCGGAAAGTATCACTTTCCGGCCTTGTGATGTAATGTTCCACTTTCCGGCCTCAAATTAATGACGCAAAATCATATTTTCCGGACAGTATGAAATAAAGTTAATTAATGTTGATCAAATTACATTCAAACGTACTATTAACGGTAATATACAGGATGCTTAAAATATAACGCATGATATTTATTATTGCTCGAATTGAAAAATAACCTTTATAAATATTTTCAATTGTCTCTTGCTTCAATGTTATGACAATTTTTTGATGATGTTAAATTAACTCTGTCTGATTTTTAGAATAAGTATTTATTACCTTAACAAGAAAATATTTGAGTAAATTTGCGTCAAGAGTAAGTAGTAAAGTAAATATATTATTTCATTATTTACTTAATATGGCCGAAATTAAACATTAGTGGTACCCCGGGGTCTGAAAAGTAACTCATAGTAGGCGCTGACGAAAAACAATATTTGGTATCGTCTTAAAGATTGAAAATTTGTTATATGTATAGGTCATGTTTATTTCTAACAGTAATTAGAAACTTGTAATCGTTATGCATTCAGTACAGCGCAAATAGATCAAGGGCTTTTCGATATTACCATTTTGATGCCGTATAGTTAAGATTTATAGGTCACGCGACAAAATTTTGAAATTGTTCTGATGTAAAAATAATTATAGGAAGGATTTTCAATTTCAGTTACCATACTTACAATGTGGTTATAGCCTCAATACTATTATGAAACTGATTCGTTACTCATAATAGTACTTCAAAGATGCAGTTTTTCATACATTAAAATAGCATTGGGATCTCTTCTGGGGCAAAGTAATAAAGTCGTAGGTCCTGTGTCACTGCGGTGTTTGGCACTTAAAGAACTCTCCGTGGAGTTGGAACTATTCTAGTTCGGCAAACTTCTACCGGGTGGCCATAAATATCTATGATTCCGGTAGTCATGGAATTAGTACAGTGACTTTATATGAGACAGTGGCGACAATAGATGTATTCTTTTTTAACGGTCGCTGGAATCGGCCGCCATTAAGAAGCAACATTTGTTGATGCTTTTGTTTGTTTATACCAAATCGAGGTTAGCAGGTTAGGTTTTGCGTCAGTTTGTGTCAAATTCGAGGTTAGCAGGTTAGATTTTGCGTCAGTTTGTGTCAAAACTGACGCAAAACCTAATCTCTTCAATGTATAATGGTGAGCTGTGCGCAAGCGCGTCATCCTCGTGGTGGGGAAGTGAACCAACCAAGTTCACTTCTAAAGGCGGAGTTGTCATTCTCACGCATGCGCACGAGACGCGTTATACTCTAAGTGAGACTATGTCGGCGCCTTAATGTTTTCGAGCGTTCCAAGGCCCAACTAGCAATATATGTATAATACATATATGGTCTTAACTGAAGGTGTAATTAAATGTCAGATTGCATTTTGTTTATGAAAACATCTGTCACTGTGACAGGCAAAAGTTTACACTGCATTAAGTTTACTTGTATCAAGCCAAAAGGAAAAAAAGATGGCATTTACACAACAACGAGTGTATTAATCATAACAGTCAATAAAAATTGTTCGTATTAAGTGTTATGTATATTTTTAGGAAAATAGTTCCAGATCAAAATGTAATTAATTATCTCTGACTTATGGTAGTTCATTTGCTTCAATGAGTGTTTATCAAGTTATTGCAAACTTCAATTTGATCATGGCATGCTGCGAATGATTTTTTTTAACACACGGTATTAAAATCACATCTTTTACAATTGACCACTTTTTTAGTATACAGTGTGTCCAAGATAAGGAGGGCCAGTATGGGGATCTCGGTAATTGTAAGAGATACACATTTAGTTAAATGGGAAGAAAGTTGCGCAACTAAACGACTAACAATATGACGCCTAGAAATCCTTGATATGATTTTTCGTTTTTGAATTATCTAAAAAAACGAATTTTTGGAGTTTCATTTTAATTTTTTTCTGTCATTAATGTTAAAGTTAGAGAAAACAGATTAAACTTCTTTATAGCATCTTTTAGTGGCCTTAATTAATACGTTATTACATTTTTTATCCGACGTTTCGTCTTCGAGAAACCATCATAACTTCATTTTTTAAAATACGGTCCTAGTTTTTTGATACCAAATTTGAGAAGCCCTCTTTATTTTGAATTTAACAGTGTACCACATATTATGGTGTAATTACGTTTCAAGCCTTTTTTGATCATCAGAAAATTTTTAAGAAACGGGCCTGCATTTCTGATAATTTTGTAAAAATAAGTTCATACAGTAGGTTAGGCGTTTTTAGATGACGTTATAATATTGAAATGCACATCATAATGTCATAATTCTGATACATTACTTTAATAGCCAACCAATAACTATTAACAATAAACAAATAAATGAACAAAATATAGACAGAAAGAATAACAAAATGAACACCGAAACAATTTAATAGGTATTAAATTTACAGAATGTATTCAAAAAGGCTGCCATCATTCTCTAAGCATAAACGACATCTTCTAACTGTAGAATCTAAAACATTATTCAGCAGTACTGGCGTTATACTTTAAAAGGCTTCAAGAACCAATCGTCTCACTTCTTCTTCTGTTTCAAAGTTTCAAAACTTTGAATACCTATTATATTGTTTCGATGTTTGGTTATTCTTTCTCTCTATCTTTTGTTCATTTATTTGTTGTTTATTGTTAATAGTTATTGGTTGGCTATTAAAGTCCCGTCCAATATTGATATTCCGTTTTAAAGTAAAAATGATTAACTTTTTCAAAATTTCTTTTAATACATTATTGCTATATATCTGTAAAAACTAAAGAAAACCATATACAAACAAACGAAACCGGTGACTTTTGCAGCAGCATTATACAAAATTAATATTTGCAAAAAATCTCCGTAAGGGAAAGCCGTAACGTATATATTTTTAAATTGATAATGATGCACTTTCATAAGAAAAATGATACTCAAATAAATGTGCGCCACAAAATGCGGCATTCAAACTTGACCAACATTTTTATCATTGTAGTCTCTACAGATCTCAATTCTATGTTCTTGACATATCCATTATTTGCAGAAATGGCAGGAGAGCCTTGTTTTACGTCTGGGACACTATTTCTACTAATTTTTTTTCCAGGAGCAGAATCTTGTCTTCTAAAACGTATTGTGATGTTCTTGGAAATTTAATGGCTAAAGACGCGCGGCTCTAGGTCTACTTTGTATGCTTTCGCTGACATGATCTAGCCCAAATTGTTGACAGAAGATCTTCTACAAACGTGTGCAGATGATTTCGGGGGCTTTTATGGCCATGGCCCACTTTTGTAAAAGCAAAAGAGCACGGTAACTCAAGATGTAAACCACATCAGAGGCAAAACTCTTTTGCAAGGGAGGGGACCGTCACTCTCCTTCCGATCGTTAGAAGAGTTTCGCCTCTGGCGTGGTTTACACGTTGAGTTACCGTGCTCTTCTATCCAGCAGACAGCTAGACCGCAGCCGCACAAGAAGAACTAAAACATATTGGAACAAACAGACCCTCAGCCTACAAGAAGAAGAAGAAGAAGAAGAAGAAGATTCGATAAGGTAAGATTAAAACAAATTAGTTAATAAAGAATTTATATGAACCAAATAGATAAGAAAAGTAATATACAAATATAATTTTGGAGTCCGCATCAAGTGGGCCTGATAAGGGAGCTAGAGACGGTGCAACGTAATGCAACTAGACGAATTAAAAAAAATCAGGCGTTTTTAGTGCGCAAGTAAAAGCAGAAGACAATACTTTCTAAAGTTCTTAATCTATAAATCTGCGGTCAACGGTTTATCGTTATCAAGCAGTTCTAATTCCCTTACAAAAGCCCATTACATTTCTAGAAAGGATCATCCTATTACAGTGGATTGTCCTTATTACTACACGGACGGAGAGATTAATTCTCTTGTAACCACGGGCGTTAGCCTCTGAAATAATTTACCTAATAATTTGATTACTGACAACTTTACATGAATAACAATTTTAAAAAATTATTTCCCACTAAACGTGACTGTAATATTTTTGTAAATATTTGTGCATATGTATTGGAATGTACGCTAACAACAAGTGTCCCTGCTTTTATCAAACTAAATTAATTAATTAATGATTATATGTATTGAATTCGGACACCTCCATAACGATTTCAATTCGAAAATCGATTAAATAAAATCAAGAAATACTCGCTACAAGGAATTAGTACGCCATCAATGGTTTACTTAGATTATTGTTAACTAAAGTTGCAATACAAAGATTGTTAAACACACATCATCAGTATACGTTATTTAAGTTATGTTTTTACTATTTACTACAAAATTGAACTTCTATAAATAAACGTGTAACCACGGCTAATTAGAATTAATGTAGTTCGTAGGAAGTTGCTTTTAGAAAGCATTCATTCATTGTTTGACTCTAATCTACCGTAAGCTACAGAAAAAAAGCTTTTAAGGGGTTTACACGTTACTTCCCTCGCAAGTACGGTCACACATTAGGTACAAATACCTTAACGTTGCTGATAATACTAAAACCATAAAAAAATAATGCGCGTTACATCCATTTACAAATTTGAAAACCTACAGGCAGTGAACCTTGGGAGTTTATGTAATAAGTACGTTCGCTTACAACAGCAGCATAAAGGAAACGTTGACGACAAGATGATGCAAGACGTTCACCTGTATCTGTGGAATCCAAAGTATACCTATTTTGGTTAAGGTTAAAAACCTGAGCTATCTGCAAGGTATCACTTTTGTCTAACTAATAATTATTAAGTTGAAACAAAAATCAACAACATATTCGTTTTTGAGGTGCTCACTCTGTGTATATTTAACCAACACTATATTCAGTTCCGGTCCAGGTAGACATATAATTCACATGTAACATATCGTCAACAAATAGTGTTTGAGCTATACTGTCAACAGACGTACAAACGGATAGACGGAATTGAGAAACATGTTTTTGGTCATATTACTAGATTATTTAAGTATTCTTATTTTAATTGCCATGCGTTGACATAATAATGTCAATTTCCTATTAAACTCTTTTGCGTTTAATGTTGTATCTATACCAAAAGCGAATACTCCGAAATAGTCCTTCCGTATGGTCAAGTTATTTAAATTCTTGTTGTATTTTAATATTTACGTTGCTTTTAATGTAGGCAATTTACGTACTTATATGATAAATTAAAAAGTTAACTGAAATTTTGTAAATTCCTAGTGTATCTGCGATTCTTAAAAATTAAATCCCCCTGCTTTATCTTGTCGAATATCAAGAATTACAAAGAAGAAATGTATGAAATTTCTTTGTTCTGCACAGAGGAATCTATTTAATTCTATTTTTTTTTTCTAGTAATACCTGCTACATTCTGTATAGTTGAAGCTAAATAAGTTACCTTAGAAGCCGATCATTTTTGGGGTGTAAAACCCTTGTCCAAGGCAGCCTTATTTCATACAAAATCTTCTGGTGGCGGACCATAGGATTTAGCATTTCCGGCAAGCAGTAGCTCATTTAACAAATGTTTACTATAGGAATTACATTATCTACTTCTTAATATTATGCTGGTTGTTGTTATACAGAACTACAATTGTTAAATCTAAGTTTGAAAAAATAGGAAATATTTAATTATGTAAACAATTAATTAACATTTATTCTTAACGTTAATGGAAAGCACTTATCAACAATTACCACCACTATTACAATTATTTGTATAAAATACCTACAAAGTGTTTCTATTTCAAGAGTTAGACTTTTACAGATGTATATACACAATTCAATACCTATTTTAAGTGTTACAAAAATTTTGTTTCAATAACAAAGAGTAAACAAAAAAATAGTTTTAAGGTATAACATGTCAAGTGGTCATGTACAACGTTAATTAGAACAATTACCAGTCATTCGATCGCTTTTAAATTATATTAAATGCATTGAGAAGCAGATACTTATAGCGAATTCTAAGTCTTTTCTTTTTTATGATGTAGTCACATACTTTATATCACAAATAAAATAATGTAAATTATGTAAAAATGTAGAACTACAAGATGTTCAACTAATCACTAATTAGACAGGTGGTAAATGTTCTTTATTGATAAACACGATTCATTGCGCCCAAAATTCTGAAATGTGGAAATATACTTACCCGCTTAAAATAAGCAAAACATTTAATACTGTAGCGGATAGATGGACATGTGGCAAGTAGACGACTAGCGTCTTAAACTGAGTAATTAGTGTCGCGAGTGTCAAATTGCATCCTCTGTTCGAATGTAAAAAGCATGTAGTTTTAAAACTCAGATTTCGGCAACCTTACGCCATCTGTGAACTGCACGGGATCCGAGAGCAAACAACAGGTAGTCGCTCAACCATCTTGCATTGGGCTGTTGTACGAACACATAGCCTCCGGTATCCTAATTTGACGCCGAGGTAACCGAATCTGAATCTTTTATATTTCTACATTTACTTTTAAACTGTAGTATATAGCAATCTGCAAACACAATATATTCGAACTAGTAAGAAAAATTCAAAGTGATTCTATAAGAAAATACTTTTCAAACGAGTTCGTTAGTGCATCAAGCAGAAGCTTAGCCATTTTCTGTATTTATAGGCTTCTTATGCAACAGTAGCAGCTTTTTAGCATACCACAGAAGTGACCTTATTCTAATTAAAGAGCTGTTGAATTTTTCACGTTAAATTGGTAAATATAAGGTTACAGAAAAAATAGTCACAGCATCCCGTAGCAATAAAGTATGTACCATTGCCCTTTGATGATACTGAAAAAGTGATACACTGACACAGGCGCGCAGATAGACACAGCATATGTTTATATAATACTGAGTTATTGTTAAAATAAAATGTCTTGTATCTCAACAACAGATCGGAAACACGGCTTATATTTATATGTCCTAGCTAACTCTAATCCTGCCTGTAGTCCCTATTTTAAAACGGAAATCAATTCCAGCAATGTAGAACGCTGAAACGATACGTGTTACGCCCTCTTTCGCACTGCTCCTGAATTATTTTGACTAAAATGCCATCTGTGTGCAAACCAAACATCCGTATATCTGATTATTTTGTACCGTAGGCGATACATCTGAAAAAAACATTGCCAATATGTAGAACTAGAACATACTTACCCATGTACGCATTTCGTTAAACTCATGTTTACAAAGCAGCCCCCATTCATATCGACCAAATTTGCAAGCTGACATTTTGTTGATTATTCTGCAAATTAAACAACTTTATCCGGTGGCGTAAATATCGCGCTTTTGAATTATCGTCGCTCGTAATTACAGACAATCTTTCTTTGCCTTGCCTCTAATTAGTTCGCGGCGGAAATGTCAAAGTAAGAGTAACATCAAGTTTTCAGTCCTCCGGTCGATGATGCATTAATCACAAGGCGTAGTAGATAGGAATAAGAACAAGAATTCTTGTATGTTCTCAATGGTGGAATATTCATGAATGAAAAGGTTACGTAATTCTGTAGGGCTTTACTACAGCGCAACTGCATAGCAAGGAGAAAATCGATTTGTATTAAAGTATTAGCGTATCGCGTGAAACTTTTTTAGACAGTTCTATTTTCCTTAACTCTTAACACTTCCGAAAGTCAACTTTAAATGCATTACTGTATGGTATTCGATGGTCACTTTAACCTTGATTAGAATTGCTCAGAAAATATGGATGTTTATTAGTTATAATTCTGCGTATATCAGTGAAAATAATACGCGTGAAGTTGTTGCACATTCTGAGCTTTATACCTAAACCATATACGAGCTTTATTTCGAAGGTTTTGTTTGTTTCCGTTTTAAAAGCAGCGTTAAAACAAACGTTTTATTATAATTTTGACGTAATACGAAGTCTAACTCCGTTGATGGCATAGCGAAATTAATGTGGGCCGACTTTTCCAAAAATAGATACCAATTGAAATCGTATCGCTAAAAATACGTGCCGAACAGTAGGCTAATCGTGTTACCATATTCGTAAACAACATGGAGTCCGCAACGCTCCTCAAACTCCCCGTGCGCGGGGGAGACGATCAGTATTTCGGTCTGACACCATGTCGGGCAACCGCGAGCGTAAGGGCAACACGACTGTGCGTATTATAGTTTTCAAGTTCTCGACGAGATTTATTCAAATATATAAAGAACATACAGCAGTGAATTATATAAAAAAATATTTTCGTGTGCTATTTCTAAAGATTATGTAAGCTAGTTTTCATATCTCAATAGCCGCCATTTGCGTGTCCACTGACAATGAATTCCAGGCAAAACCGTAGCGATTAGACTGAGAAAGGTCACAGCTTGTTAGCTAAAAGGTTGAGGTTAGATGGTTTGAAAATGTCAAGGTGTGCAGTTTTGAATTGCACTAACCATTCAAGACGTGGTTTTCGTTTATTTGGTTTTCCCGCTGTCCATAAAACGCGGGAAATTTGGGTTTAACGTTGCGGTCGGGTATTAGTACAGTACAAGTTTTAAATTTCCCACCATTCGGGGCCATTTTCGTGCCCACTGCATAGTGGATATGCATGGGATGACCTGTATTTCCAAGCTTGCAATATTTACGGACCTTGCTTCTCCTATAACTTCGTCTCATGTCTGACGTGGACTTCTTCTCATTTTCCTGTACTGTTTTGGTAGACCGGGAGTATACCAAAACAGTACTTGTTTAACTGATCTACGAATTCACCTTTAGCTTTACCACACCCCCACTAGCGTAAATATCTGGTTCGGATAAATTCTCATCTCGATTGTATGTAAAATTATTTCCTTATTTTCGTATACTACTTTCTCTCCTGATTCCAGTAGGTACTTCATTTCCTTGGTTTTTAAGTTGCTCTTCTGTTTTCCTGTTAGTACATATGCTTCACAGATGAATATTAGGACATTTATGTTCGTGTTCCTAATATTTCTGTTCTATTGCTATTGTTTGTGACCTAGTAAGGTTTTATGTTTTATTGATCTTTTTGTTAATTTCCGAATCCCCATTCCCATTTTTACTCGTTTAGCTTGTTGTAATGTCGTGTCCTCTATTTTTCTGTTTAGTTCCTCTTGTTCTTCCCCTATTAACATGACCTTAATTTTGCTCGTATTTAGTTTCATTCAGTATTCTTCTAGGATTTGATTCCCTATTTATAAATTCTTTTGGAGCTTCTTTTATTATTGTTACCCGGAACAGCTCTCTGAGAAACATCCACATTTTGTCAAGTTCAGTATTTAACGTTTCAGATTAGCATTTATTTATTATGTCGTCCATAAATACTATGAACAGAACTGGACTTAACTTTTTTCTTATTTTAATTCTTCTGAATGGTTTAGCTTTCAGATTTCTGCTATAGTAATTGATGCTGTTTTTATACATGATTTCAACTATTCTGATGATTTTACTAGCGACTGATCTTTTTTTAAGTACTTCAAGAATTGTATATTCATGTTACTTTATCAAACGCTTTTTTAAGGCCAATAAATGCTTTCGTTCTAGTATTTCTTTAAATGTTTGCTTTATCCTGAAAACGTAGTTTTGTGAACTTAAATCTGTTGTGAACTCGCTTTGTGACATGTCTAGTAGTGTGTTTAATCAATTATTTGTACATAAACCCTTAATGCCGTGGACAAAAGCATTATACCTATATATCTGCCATAGCTTTTCTTTACTTGTTTTTGTGTAACAGTAATATTAATGCTACCTTCCAACCTTTTGGTATTTTTATTTCCAACTTATGTTACGTATTTCTATAAATACTTGTGTTCCTGTTTGTTCCATTTTCTGAAATATTTCTATAGTAATTTTTGTCAGCTTCTGGTGATTGTAAATGGTTTTTAAGTTCTCTTACTTCTTCTTTCAGTTCTTCTATATTTATTCTGTATTGTCGACTTTTTCTGTTATTTCTCCTTGTTCTATGCTTGTTCAGTATTTCGAACTTGAAATAATTTTGTAGCGAAAGCATTACCATGTACAGTAACCATAAACAGCCCCCGCGAAAGGCTTATGCGGCGCAATAAATCCTGAATGGGAAAACTTCCGAGAAACGTGCTGTCCGTCTTAGATCAGCAGGTGGCTTTCCTTGGAGAGCACGCTAAGCGCGGTGGGTGATAATTGTCAGGAACACAATATAAAACATGTCGCGAATGATGGACAATATCCGCAAAGCAGTTTCAGTGCGCGAATTTAGTAATGCAATTACGGGCATTTAATGTGCCTTCTACGCAACAAAAACGTCGAGCAAAAATGGCAGAAAACTCCGAGAAGCAGACAGGCACTTACCTTACGAGGATCGAGATAGTAAAACCGTTTCAGGAAATTCCAAGACCACCAGGACAGATAAGAGGAAGCGTTATGAATTATCTCGCTGGCGCTACACCCTGAGACAATGGCAGTGAGACTTTTCACTTGCAAGGAGTTCTAGACCAGTCAAGAGAGGCCAATAAAATCTTTCGCTTATGCAAACCCCTGAGATAAAGGCAGCTAGCACTTGCAAGAGGTTTCAACCCAAACAAGAGGATCCAGATTGACTACCGCAATATGCCAGAGCCAATATAAACATTTGACTTCAAGAGATTCCATCCGAGACATGCATTCGAAGATAGTCATTGCAATTCAGTAATTTTATTTTAACCATTAGCACGCTAGTTGTTAATCACGCACTATAATTGTGCATTTCTGGGTATATCTGTGTAAATACTTTTTAATTTTTATTAAAAAGTTGTTATTATTTACAAATTAGCAAGTAATTATTCCCAAATACTCTGAATGTTACCACCAACCTCATTGGTAACTCAGCAAACTCAATTTTTTTGTTTTTATGATTTGTTTTCTACTGCTGCTAGTTGCCCATTCAATTCTGTGATACGTTATCTCTCCTTGTTGATTTTAAAGATTTAGAAGAGAGTTTTTGATTTTTTAACTGTATATTACCATATTTTTAGGAACCTTGTTCAACTTTACTCGATTTTTGTTCATTGTACCATTTATAGTTTTCTATAGTTTTGATAAGGAACCTCCCCACTTCATTTTTAAAATTTGTACTTGTTCTTTTATTTCGTGTGTTTACTAGGCCGTTTCTATTGCCTGTTTTGTAAGATCTGTATAACACTTATGCTGCTTCTATTCTTCTGTCCCTAAATATTTGTCATAATTGCTGTAAATTTGTGTTTTCTGCTATTTCTGTTCAGCTGTAGTTTTCTTGTAACTGCTTATATCTTTCCGCATTCTCTTTTTTTTAATTTGCACGTTGTTATAGTTTCCAATTCATCTTTTCTTTTTTTTTTTTGGTTAAAGCGTATTTTTTCCGGTTTCTGATAAATTTTTAATACAAGTAGACAATGATTGCTGTAGATTTGTATTACTCTTCTCACTCTAGTGTCTAAAATCATCTTTCTACATAAGTAATCGCTTATCGATTTTTTTCCTCAACTTTTGACATTTCTAGTTAACTTATAGATATTTTTGTATTGGCAAAAGGAATTTGTCACTATTAATTCTCCTGTCATTCAGAAATGAGGCATCCTTTTTTCATTGTATTTCGCACTTTTTCTCTGTGTTTGTGTATAATCCTGTTGTACATTTCGTATTCTTTACCTACATTACTATTAATTTGCTTCTTCTGTTATTAACTTTAATTGTTCCAAAACTGTGTCATTTATCTATGCTCTGTCATTTGAGGGAATAGTAAAATCAATAAAATAAATAAAAGTAGAATAACGTGCATACAATTTTGCTACACCGAGAAGTTCTGTAGTTCGTGGCGCAAATGGAAGACAAATTGACTATCCTTGAAAAAATGATGATAAATGATGTTAGGGAGCAAAATAACAATGAAGAATGGCGAACAAGTAAAATTAATCATGAGTCGTCAAAGGATATACTCGTAGAAGGTGAAAACGTAGCAAGGTATAAAGAACCACAGAGAATGAAGCGGAAATATAAAATTATAAAAAAACCAAATGTACGATTTCACAAGATAGCCCTACAACTCTATTAGAATCTCTGAAAAGGTTACTATAGGTCAGTAATGGAGATATTTTATCTTACTAATAAGTCTATCCTTTCTAATGCTACTATCACTATCGTCTTATATCGCAAAAAACTCATTTAGGGGAGGTCTTGGAAAGAAAGATAAAAAATCTGGTGTGATGCACGCACACAACTTCCTTTTACAGTGATCTTATAATTAACCAAAAATTTGATTTTAAATTTTTAAGCATTTGTCAAAAATTACAAATTCTACAAAAACGGTACAAAATAGAGCGTTAGTTCAAGAGACAAATTTTCTCTAGAATTTTAAGCTGAATTTAAAAATGTAATAATATACCAGGTGTTCTATTTCAAATAGGAGTTAATAAAAAAAATAGAAAAAAAAACAAAAGAAACCCATTTTAGAAGTATTCAACTAGAAAATCACCTATCTCACATCAATACACATTAAAAATGTAATAAAAATGTAAAGTTTAAAAAAATCGTTAGAGCCGTTTGGGAAAAAATCGAAAAAAACTGAAAAATCACAAGAGTAAACACCTACTTTCGGTTATGTCGCATCTACATAGTACACAAAACTTATAAGTATATGAAGTTTCAACGCCATACCTCTTTTAGTTTTTGAGATATTCTGTTCACAGACAGACACACAGACAGACACACAGACAGACAGACACACAGACGCACACACAGACAGACCAATGAAAAAAAAACATGTTTTTTGGGTTCAGGGGACTATGAAACGTGAAGATCTGTTGAAAACTCAATTTCGAATTTTTGGGGTGAATCCAATACTTCCTTTATTGTAAAAGGAAGTAAAAAATCTAGTCATGTCTTAACTTAGGTCTGTAGTGAATCTTAGATTGCATTTTGTTTATGAAAGCACATGGCACTATGACAGGCAAAAGTTTACACTGTATTAAGTTTACTTGTATCAAGCAAAAAGAAAAGTGAGATGGCATTTACACAACGAGTGTATTAATCATAACAATCAATAAAATTTTATTGAGTGTTTTGTACATTTCAGGAAAATAGTTCAAGATCAAGATATAATTTAGTTATCACTGACTTATGGTAGTTCATTTGCTTCAATGGGTATGTATCACCAAAGAGCATATGCTCTTTGGTATCACGTTATGGCAAACTTCAATTTAATCATGGCATGCTGCGAATGAGTTTCTTTTTTTTTTTGAAACATGATATAGATACGCAACAAATTTAAATGACATGCTGTTTTGTTAATGAATACATATTGTATAACAGATATGCTTGTTACTTTCAGTAAAATGCCTTTCTCACTTTTTCGTTACACATGTATAGCGTGATGCAATATCTATAATATAACTTGTATTACTGTAATTTTTTAACCTTCAAATAAACGTACCTATGTACTACCCATCTCACTATTTGCAAAATGGGTTTAGAAGAGCTAACAAATAATTTAAAATTTTATGTAAAGTTTCTATTTAAGTACTACATAAGGTTAACTAGACTTGAAATTAATTAGTATTGGAAGAAACTTGCTCTAACATAATAACTGGTCTTATCGTTAGAAATTGTCTGATTCTAATGTCGCTCACATTGGTTGGCTTATTTTTAAATGTTGTTGACGTTTCGTAATACAATATATATTCAGCGGTAGTTAAAAGTTTCATTTTTGCATTCGAAATAAAACTTAAAATTCTTATAATATTCCAATATGCATTGTACATACTACATTTGAAATTATCGTTCAACCTATCCGATTGTCAACTAAAACAAAGGCATGCCTTGGTCTATTTTGAAAAACAGCAGTTAATAGTTGCCTCAAATTGCATGAGAATTTTGCATTTTTTTGATAAGATCAATATTATTTCTTGTATCGGATAACTTTAAGTGCAACTTAGAAGTATTATGGACTGAATAAAATAATTATTATCTGTAACCAAAAATAGAGTGAGTCTCTTTAGTTTCTATGTCACTGAGCTCTTGATACCTTAACGGCCGGTCTGATAATGGTCACTAATCTGACGTTAACTTTAAATCGCTGTTAAAATAAACACAAGCTCATCAAAACGTTGGCGCTTATGACATATTATTCATTAGTAAACACGTTTTTATGTGCTTTTGTTTATTTTAACAGCGAATTAAAGTTAACGTCAGATTAGTGGCCTTTATAAGACCGGCTGTAATAAGTAGTGTAATAATTATTTAATGGAAAATATATTTTAACACTTGAACACCTTGCACATGCTCATCCATAAGTATTCTTTTGTAACATTTACAGCCAGTCTTATAAAGGCCACTAATCTGACGTTAACTTTAATTCGCTGTTAAAGCAAACAAAAGCGCATCAAAATGTTAGTGCTTATGCCATATTATTCATTAGCAAACAAATTTTGATGCGCTTTTGTTTATTTTAACAGCGAATCAAAGTTAACGTCAGATTAGTGGCCTTTATAAGACTGGCTGTTAATGTATAGTAATAGTAAAATGCTGCACTACAATTTAAGCACAATATCTGTACTATACTTGCATTGCGTTTATTATTTTTTTTCTTAAAATTCTTTTAGCAAATTTTATTGTAACGTTTATTGGGTAGATGCAAGACGGAGAGTTAATTTACACATACATACCTAGTCATAATGTAAACAATTCTTGCAACTAGGCAACTTATAAATCTACTGTTAGGTAAACATTTTAAAGATAAATATCCCACGGCCATAGAATATTAGAAAGCACAATAAATTACTATTGCAAAGGAAAATATAAAATATACAGATAATAAGTAAAACGAGTTCTGTGGAATAATTGGAATTTGAAATCCAGAAATTTCCCACTAGCGACAGAGGGTTGAGGAATACTGCGACGTCGATGCCGGTATAAAAGTTACGCTCAATATCGGTAGACACGTTCAGCTGTCTAGATGGCGCCAACGTCTTTGTTACAAGCTTGACAATTTATTAGCGAAACCGGTACATTGTTGCACAAAAGTTTATTTCAAGCTATTTGTTATTAATACCAGAACATTTTTGTTTATTTATGTTTATCTCCACTCAAGGATGTGCTGGCCACAAATCGGTATATCACGTGGCTTTTAAATTAATTTATATTTTAAAACTATTAAATTTGCAGCAAAATCCTCAAGAAGTTACGTTTTTCATTACGGTTTCAAAGTTCAGGAAGTCCAAACACAACTAAATCATGTTGCAGCTGATCATTTCGATGCCTACAGATAATTATTGCATTTCTCTCTGAATATTTTGTGCTACCTCAATCATAATTTAAGAGATTTTTAAAGTGCCACTTGCAAAAGGACATCCCATTGTTGCTGCAGATAAGATGCCTAATCGATACCTTAAAGGAGGAAGGAAGTAGGTCACTGGCCAACCTGAATTCTCAGATAGTTCTCCTCTTAGCTTATTTCATTTTCGTTCCTTCCACTGTACAATTATCATTTATATAATGTTGATATTATGGATTAGTACCTATTAGAATAAATAACATATAATTCGCAAAAAATACCTTACTAGTATCTAATTCGGCAATTTTAATTGATCAATTGTTCAACATCAATGATATTTTCTTGCAACATTCTTTGAGTTGTAAAGATAAACAGAAACTAGCAATGAGGGAGATGTTTGTACTAAATTAAAATGTAATTAATAGTTATATGACACAGCAATTATGGATACCGCAAAATTTAAACTTAAGGGTAAAAAATTTATAAAAATTTGGAGGCGCCGGGCATCGATCCCGGTACCTCTCGCATGCTAAGCGAGCGCTCTACCATCTGAGCTACGCCCCCTGATAAAGTATTGTGGTTCGGTATAGCTATTATAGGTAAACAGTTTATACAACTTCTGACCAATTTTTAAAGTTTTCTAAATTGCTACTTCTGTCTGGTACTCATATTCTTTTTCGAACTACTTTTTTGACCTTAGAACCTACATTAAAACCTCTAAAGTAAGAGTTCATATTAATTGCTTCATTATCAAATTACAGAAAATACTCTTGTAAGTTACATTCCGTTAAATTTAATTAATTTCCAAACTACTGTTCAAAATTGTACAAAATAACCTGAAAATAAAATAAAAAAAGGATGTGCCGAAACCCGGGATTGAACCGGGGACCTTTAGATCTTCAGTCTAACGCTCTCCCAACTGAGCTATTTCGGCTGTGTGGGAATTATCTCCGATATGTGGCTCTAAAGAGAAATTGCAATGTTGCAAATTAAAATCTTACAGATTTAGAATAACTATCATTTACATTAGCAGTGAAATTAAACAATTAATAGATAAAAAATGGATTCGCTTTACAGCGAACGAGGCCCCGGGGGGATTCGAACCCCCGATCTCCTGTTTACTAGACAGGCGCTTTAACCAACTAAGCCACGGCGCCGACGAGCACGATTTTCCGCTTACTATAATACCCGTTGCAAAGTGTCTGAAATTAAAGTTTTGAAGCTGCTTACAAGTGACGGCGCAACTGTTGGAAAGTGTAACTGTATAAATAAAAGGGACACAAACAGAATAAATACAAAAGTCACACCTGAGTGTCCGAGTCTTTCAAGCAGAGGCACTGATCGAACATTGCACGTTAATGACAGATTAGCACATTATAGCTGACACCGAAATACATTACTGCTTATTTTTAGTTACTAGCTGAGGAGCAGGTGTTACTATCAAATTTAAGAAATTAGTCGTTAGTGCCAAGAGACGACACTCTAGCCATATTATTTTGAACTTCAACAAACCGTGGCCGCCTCCGTCGTTTATTAATGTACAGGATGTTTCGAAGATTCCGATCAAATGATGCCGCACATCGAAATTTAATTTTGCCTTTAATTTTGATTAAATTTTTTGAAGACAGCAAGATTTTCCAAATTTGAAATATCGGTACAATGGTAAGGAGGCAATAAAAATTTACATTTAAGATTCAGTCCACAGCGAACAGAATTATAGGAAATTCGAAATTGCACACAGATGGCTACTCCGACGTGTATTATAATTATGTGTGGATAACTGAAGTTATCCTTAACTTTGTAATGTCAGTATGGTGTGCATTTGCTTCCAAACGTAACAGAATTGATCACAGCAGCAAAGCCATAAGAGCATTAACGCAAGTAAAAGGGATTATTATTATTATTTATTTTGGGAGAATACAGCGACAACCAATATTTCTGTACTTCCTAACTGCGGTGTTCTTTACCTTCACACTAGTGGTGCCGCCGACACGAGAAAATTGTTGATCTCGACTCGTCCATCTCGAAATTCGATATTGAGATTGACATGTTTCGATCTTGAATTTTCGAGACAAAATGAATCAAATCATACCTCTTAGATAATCCATAACAGTACACGCCGTTTTAAACCATCAAAAGTATAAAAGCTTCCCATTACTTTTCATAGGGATATTATTACAAAAAAAACAATTACTTATTATGCATATTGTTATGTTTTTTGAAAACTACGAACAAGTACATTTCACTTAATAATAATGAGGGTTCATTATTGCCTTACTGAATTGGGACTACGCTCCGTTTAAACACACTCTTACAAATTGAGTCCTTGATGCGCGTCACCTCTAGCATGCTTCAAAAACTCACTTTAGTGCAACAAAAGTAATTGAATTCGTCCTACATTTAAATGCGGCATACGAGCTTCTCGACTTCGAGATCCAGAATCAACTTTTGAGAATTTTCAAGTTCGAGATCGAGAATGGATAAATCTCGTCTCGTATCGTCTCGTCTCACGGCAACACTACTTCAAGCAGAATCAGCACGATCACATTAAATTGGTCACACATTTAAGAAAACAGAACCGAAACCGTAAATGTTGTGTATTTATGAAATCTGTATAGATGCAATGTTTCATAAAAATAATAAAACCTTAAATAAACTACTCTGTGATGACGTTCAAGTGTTTAACGATAGTCTTTAATTATTCATTATTTCTTTACTTCCTTTTACAATAAAGGAAGTATTGGATTTACCGCAAAAATTCGAAATTAAATTTTCAACAGATCTTCACGTTTTAGAGTCCCCTGAACTCAAAAATCATGTTTTTGTTTATTGGTCTGTCTGTCAGTCTATCTGTCAGTCTGTGAGTGAACAGAATATCTGCAAAACGAAAAGAGGTATGACGTTGAAACTTCATATATAAGTTTTGTGTACTATCTAGATGTGAGCAAGCTTTTGAAGAAAATCGCATAACCGGAAGTATGGTGTTTACACTTGTGGTTTGTCATTTCTTTTAGATTTTTTTCAAACTTCACATTTTTATTATATTTTAATGTGTATTGATGTGAGATAGCTGATTTTCCAGTTGAATACTTCCAAAATGGGTTTCTTTTGTTTTTTTTTTAAATTAACTCCTATTTTAAATAGAACACCCGATATATTAATACATTTTGAAATTTGGCTTAAAACTTTAGAGAACATTTTTTTTTCAACTAACTTTATTTTGTACGGTTTCTGTAGAATTTGTAATTTTTGACAAATGTTTAAAAATTAAAAAAAAACAAATGTTTGGTAACTATAACGTTACTGTAAAAGGAAGTTGTGTGCTTGTATCACACAGATTTTTTTCTTGCAAATTCTTTTAATGATCCTTTTCATTTTGTTCAATAGCCATTATCAAAACAACTGACTAAGTCTGTGCTTTTATGTTTTAGTTTTATTACTGGAGTAGTAGGTAATAGAACGTCTTACAGTTGAAATTAAAGCGCCACATTCAGATATGTAGATATACAGGGTGTTATGGAAATGAGTGCAAATATTTTAACCCGTAATAGAACTCGCAAAACTGAACAACTTCTCCATTTATCATTTTTTCGAAAACTCCCTTAAAACTGAATTAAAATTCAAAACAATTTTAATCTAAAAATGCCTATGGAATAACATTTTAATTTAATGGCACAAAACACAAAATGCATTTCTTTGATATGCAAACCAACAAAAGCTGCATAGGTACTGATAAAACCTTTAGTTCACATCTGGTTACCAACGTACTTTATCAATTGAGGTAGGTAAGTTATTGACAGCGTGTCTTTTGTGCAAGAACTTTGCAGTTTAATTAAAATGGGTTCTTTGCAAATAGTCCATTTACACCCTTATCCGTGTAGGTTTAGAAACCTTAGTAATACAGGGTGTCTCAGAAAGAAATTCACTTTTAAAAACGCTATAAGTTCTTTATTATTAACTTATTTACATAGATAATTATAACAATTGAAAAAAGAATCTTTGCAAATTTAGTAGAAAAAATTATATCGGGTAGATGTTACCCCTGACGCGTATGGACTCTTCCAAACGTACCCTTGCATTTTCCATTAGTTCCTTGCCCCTCAACTTCATGGACTCGTAAGATTCAATGACGAAGCGTGGTTACAGCAGGATGGAGCCACTAGTCATACGACAGCTATTACTTTCGAAACCGTAAGAGAGTTATTTCCAGAAAGATTAACTTCTTAAAGAAGAAACATTTACTATCCCCCAAGAAGTCCTGACTTGTCTCCGCTGGATTTCTTTTATGGGGTTATCTCAAAAGCAGGGTGTATAAAATAAAGTTCGGGCACTTCATTCCATGGAGGAACATGGCCTGAGAGTAGGGTGTATACTGTATAAGAATCCACGTGGAAATTTACAACATTTTAAAGACCATATTCGGGAAGAAATCATGCCGGTGGAACTTTGTCAACGCACAATGGCAAACGAAAGGGTGCGTTTGGAAGAGTGCACACGCCGTCAGCGGCAACATCTAGCCGATATGCTTCCATGGAAGCTTTCGAAACCGTAGCTCTGGAATCTTCAGAATTGAAACCTAAGGTTTGGTTCCGATACGTTGACGATACTTTTATTATTTGGCCACATGGTAAAGACACGTTACCCGTCTTCTTAAATCATCTCAATAATCAACATCCAAACATTAACTTTACCATGGAGATAGAAAGTAACGGTTCCCTTCCTTTCTTAGATGTACAGGTCTCTCGCCAACCCAGTGGCAAACTTGGTCATTCTGTATATCGCAAACCCACTCACACTGATCGCTATCTACATGCCGATTCCCACCATCATCCTACACAAAAAAAATTCCGTTATCAATTCGCTTGTACACTCGCATCTCCGAGCACCAGCGCTGTCTCAAGTCAGGTCTCGTTTCATCATCGGCCATCGCCGAACACCAACGCGATACTGGTCATAAAATCCTTCTTGATGAAACTTCCATCATCTGCAAATCCCCATTCTTCTTTAGCAGAAAGATTCGCGAAGCCATTGAGATTTGCAAACACTCTAATAATCTCAATCGGGACGAAGGCTTTCCCCTTCCTTCTATGTGGAAAGTGCTAATTCCCAAGCCCCGCCCTCCGTCACTGAACCGCGACGGCATTTTCTGAATCGCGACGGCGCTTGCCTATAAATTCTCGCCTTTCTTCTTCCGATAGTCAGTCGAGTTTCGCCTCTGACGTGGTTCACACGTTGAGTTACCGTGCTCTCTGTCCCTTCCCTTTGCAAAGAGTTTCCAGATGAAGCCCCTTACGAAAGTGGGCGAAACGTTGAGTTCTTCGATCTCAATCATGACACGGTCCAATCCCGGAAGTCGTTTGTTACTTAATGACAATGGCCGTGAAAGCATCAAAAATCATATACATAAAGATAGCAAAGAAAAAGCAGAAATCAATAGTAGAATCGAAAATACGACAAAATTATATCACTTAACGACGCTTTCATAAGAAGGAAGGAAATTTCACAGAGAACAAAAATAACGGGGTTTAACACAGTATTGAAACAGATTTTAACATATGGCTGTGAAAGTTGGGTATTAAACACACAAACGAAGAGCGGTTCAAAGAGTTACACAAAGAAATAGAATAAGAAATGAGAGAAGAAGGCAAGAATTAAAAGTATAGCCGATTTTAAATATTATAGAAAGAGAGAACGTGATATGGTTTGGGTCTGTAATACGAATGGAAGAAAGAAGACAAACAAAAAGAGTGTGGCTGGTAAAATCAACACACAAGAGAAAAAGAGGCAAACCAAGGAAAACATGGGACAGTACAGTAGCGCAATATTTGAAGAAGCAAGGAGTATCCTGGAATGACGCAAAAAGAATGGCAAAAAAACAAGAAAGAATGGGCAAAATTTATTTATAATAAGAAATAAAATTAACGTATGAATGTTATGTTGTGTTAGGTTTTACGTTTACCTTTACATCCTTAGGGCACTTAAGGTTATTGGTTATAATAATAAAAAAAATGTCAAAGTGATATTTTGTTAAGTTAACACGACGTGGAAAGCATAATTACAACGTCTAAAGTCACTAAAAAAGCAGATTCGGACAGTATTCAAATGCTCAGTAATTTGAATCCCATCCAAGCTACTTTTCTCATATTGCTATTCGTATTCGAATACAATTAATGACAAAGTATTCGTATTCTAGAAACTACGAGTACTTTTTTGGCCAGTATTGTGTATTCAGTATTTTAGTTGCTGTTTCTGGGTATTCATAGTGATGCCATATAGATCTAGACTTTCCAGACTCTTGACTTGTCTTGTTGTCTAGATTATCAATACAAGACTAGAAATTTCAATACAAGACAAGACTTTCTTATCCCAAAACAAGTCGCTTGACAAAATTCTAGACTATTTCTAAGACTCTAGATTAATTAGTATGATGTCGATAATATGAATTTTGTACTCATTTACATTATCAGGTAAGTGCAAAGAAAGTTTCAATATAAATTGAAAATATACTTATCACTTAAGAAAATACTATAGGTACATATACTTCTTTACCTACTCAATAAATAATAATAATAATAATAATAATAATAAATGTCTTTATTATCAGTTTCATATATGAAAAAAGATATACAAAGTTAAATACATGTGCCAGGCGAAGTTCAGCACGGCGGCATCGGCAGGGCGTTGCCTCCCGCTGCTCTTCCACTTAACCTGCACTGAGAGAAAACAAAAACAATGTAAATAAAATCTGAGTGTCATCATAAATGATGAATAAAATGAAGGATAGTTTATTTGAGAAATTTGTTATCTTAAAATAATATATTACAATAGGTATTCTGATAAACTAGTACTTGTATTAAGTATTCAAAACAAAATAACAAAATCTATATTAACAAAAACGATAAAAGAAAAACATAATATAAAATATTAAAACAAAAGCCTATTTTTTATACGGTGTTCATTGGAGTGCGTCACAGTTCAAATAATTTGATAGCGACTCAAATGAAAAACTAAAGTCACCATCTCTTTTAACAAAAAAAAAAAACTTTCACATTTCAGAAATATAATGTATATAGTCAATTTCTCTTTCAAAATAACTCGAAGCAGGCTGTGATTTCACCCCGTAGGATATGTGAGCATTGAAAATAAATTAACATGTTTAGTCAAAAGTCTTGAAACAATCTAGAGTCTTGATATGTAGACGAGACAATAAGAAGACTTTTTAATCTATACTTAGACTTAGCCAAGTCTTGTCTAGAAATTTCAAAACAAGACGAGATTTTGCAAAATCTTAATGTCTTGTCTAGATGGCAACATTAGGTACTCAAGGATTGAAATTATGAGATTACTCAATTAGGTACCCGAATACTGCACAGAATATCTGTATTCGTAAACTACAGAAAACAATTTTTGAATTCGAATCCATGTAATATTTAAAATATTAGTTTAACCAAAATCCTATGGAATTGAGGCATGACATGAAGCTTCAACTACATCATAAGCCATAAGAGCTTGAGTGATTTTGTTCTTTATGATATTTGTTTTCTTTCCTATTATGTTTTTTAGTTTTAGTTATAGTAAGAATACAGATTATTCTTTAAACGTCAGGAAAAGTTAACTTTAATGTGATTTTTATTAGTGATAAAGTGATAGTTTTCTGACATGGTGTTATGCCGGTGGCAGAAAAAGTAATTTTTACTGCCGCCGGAGCGAAAATTAAATATTTGACTAGATTTACAAAATAATTAAATAACATTTAAAAAAAAAGATATTAAGGTGTCAGTTAAAAAACATTCTCTACGTTTAAAGAAAAAATTACATGTTTATTTGTCATACTCATCGCTACAGTCGTGAGACAAACCTACAGATTCGCCGCAAAAATTTCACTTTATCTCTTTATAAAAGTGCTTTAATATCTGATAGATATTTTTAAGGAAATTCAGAATATTTATACTTTTTGAGCTAATCTCGATATCGATGACGTCATCTTACGAAAAGCCAAACATGCAACATGATCAAGGACTATTTATTTTGTTTGTTTTTATGAACACGGTGAAGGCATGCGGAGTACAACAACTGCTATGGTCATATAGTCAAAGTCCTACTTAGAATTTTATCGATACTAAGAAGTTCCAACCCTAGCTAAAGATCTTCTACATCCTACACTTCGTAGTAACATAGGGTCCACGGCTTTACTTCATTTCCGAATGATGGCATTTTGTAGAGACCCTGATAGGGAGTCGAACTCGCGACCCTTAGATCAGTAGCCAGGATGCTTAACCACTGAACTACCGAGCCCTATTGGAATCCTGTATACGAATCACCTTTTTGTTACTGTTCCAGTTTTTGTCCGCAGTGTAATATTAGAAACATTAATGTGTACACCGTTTTTATTGATTTTAGATAGGTATTGTAATTGTGTCGTTCATGTCATAGACTTAGAAATGTTACATTGACAATTAATTATGATATGTTTTTCGGACTTTTTCCACTGTCTAGGGTGTAAATCACACAACGTTTCGGGAGTTTTGATCTACTACAATTAATTATTACAACAAAACAGCGAAAAGGCGACGATGTAACCTAATTGTTTATTTATACTATATACAGTGACAGCCAAAAAGTTTGCATCAAATGGGAAATCATACTAGCAATCTTTTCAAAATTACTTAGAATCCCTCTACAGCTTTAAGGATTTTCCAAAATACATCTAGAAAATCAAAGATGTGGTTAGGTAACCTAAAATACAATTAGGAATTGCTGGCGACTTGATATAGTTCTTGGACATCAACTTAATTTTCAATAAAATCAAAAATACGCATAACAACTCATGTATTACCATCTAATTGACTGACCTGGTATTTCAATATTTCTTCTGCCAAGATAATCTGCCAAAATTAAACATAAGAAAATTTTTACATTTATTAATTCAGAAAAAATAGAATTCACCTTTAATAGACTTCTTTGGCGAAGCTTACATTAAGAAGTTACTGCCAGGTCGGATAGTGCTGCGAAAAATATTTTAGTTAATTATGTTGATTCCTCTACGTTCCTACTATTTGATTGTTTACTGAGGCCAACTTTCGATATTTCAAATCTTCTTTTAATAAGCCATGCTTTACATGGTTGGGATATAGTTTTACAAATTAATGTGTTACACTACAAACTAGAGGCGGATGCCACACTATAATTGCTGAAATGGGGTTTGCGTTACACTGCTTATTAAAGGTGACTTATCGTATTTCACTGATCACTGTCATCTGTAGTTCAATAGCTTAAATAATCATCTTGGGGAAGTTGACGTTTTAGTCTGGAGTTGGTGTGTTAATATAATCCTGAATGTGTGGTATATTTGCCTCTCCATCGAATTGAGAATTTCGCACAAATCAGGGTGCGTTGCAGATTACAGGAAGAATTTTATTTTGAAATATCTGTAATTTCTTCAGTTGTGTTTCTGAAGCTGCTCCCTAAACCTGACGAGCGTACGTTAATAGATCTGATAACTGACTCCTAAGTTAGACATCCTACTTCATGTTGAAAAGGTGATTTCTTATTAATGATGAGATATAGCATCGCCAGTCGTGCATATGCTTCATTCAGCTTTTTATTTGTATAAATATCCCATGTTAATTTCGTATCGAGGAAAATACCTAGGTATTTCACTGCGCTACCCGCCGGATTCCAATTAATTTTGGGGGTTTGCAGTAAAAGTGGTGTACGAGGAATAAAAATGTTGGCTTTGCATATAGTAGTATTGTATCCTATGCAGCATTTATCAAACCATTTCAGGAAGATGTTGCGAGAGTAGAACGGTGTCATCAGCAGAAATAGCGATGTTTGAATTGATGGGTTCAGATATATCAGACATATAAATATTGAACAGTGTTGGACCTATGATGGAACTTTGTAGTACCCCGCATTTAATGGTATTGACTCTTATGCACCATTTATTAAAACTTCTTCACCAAGATGCTAAGAGAGTAGAACGGTATCATCAGCATACATAGCGATGGTTGAATAGATGGGTTCAGGAATGTCAGCCATATAAATATTAAACATAATGGACCTATGGTGGAACCTTGTGGTACTTCGCATATAGTAGTATTGAGCCTGTCAGGCCATTTTATTTTTCTTTAATTCCTATAGCTACGTAACCATTTCGAACAGTTTCGGTACAAAGTTTACGATTTCTCCTGGATATAGATCCCGCTTCAGTCAATTTTTACTGTATAACATTTCCGCTATTTGCATCTAAAGTTGACACACACGTAGCTTTTGGTTTTATTTAAAGGTGTAGCGGCACCGCTCTAACCTCTATGCAGTCGTATTTACAGCTGTTTTGGTCCCGTCGCATTTAAGAGCGCTGTTTTTTCAGCATTTTCAAAACTTAGCCCGTGGGAGCGAGCGAAATAGCTGTTTCGAATAATTTAAGCGTCAGTCGCTTTCTTTCGCTCGCGACTTGTTTCGCCGTTGCTATGCGAGGATACTGTGTTCTTATTGGCTGCATCTGGCAAGCGCGTCTCGCGGGAAGCTCGGCGTAGCGTCTGCTTGAGGAGAGTCCGTCTCGGCCCGCAAGAGAGTACAGTCGAATAGCGTGTTTGGCCTTCGCGCTTCTACGTGGAGGCGTCCGGTGTTTATTTTGTGCTGTTACAGCAAGTTTTGTGACTTTCTTAATTGTGGAAGTGACGGTGTGTGCTCTGGGTGCTCTGTGTTGATGTCCTAATCCGCCGATGCCGCTCGTTTAGTATTTACGAAAGCTTGTTTAGCTGATATTTCCGTCATCTGGTACGGGATCTTTCTCTCGAGTAGGCTAATTAACGGCTCCTCATGTTTGCGGTCGCCAAGAGGGCGTTACGCAACCATTCCCGAATAAGTTAAAGAGATTTTTTGGACGTCACTCACCCCCAAGTCAAATGACAGCTGTAGCGAGAATCGTAACCCGCTTGTCGCATTCAACATTCCCGCATCGAGGCTGAGCCGGTCAAAAACAAGGTATTTCGTGTTCAGTTTGTGTAGCTAATTAAAGATATTTGCTAATAACATTTAATCGAAGCACTGTGCGTTCATTGTTGCCTTTCATGCGTGTGTAACTAATTAAACACGCCCGCTAATAACATTTAATCGAATCACTGTGCGTTCATTGTTTCATTTCACTTTTGCGTACTTAATTAAATATATTTGCTAACAGCATTTAACCAAAGCATTAGGCCCTCATTCCTGAATCTACTTGTTCATATGTAAGTGTTGATGTTAGATAACGTGCTCCCAGCTGGGCGTATATTTAGTCTTTCCAGGGTGAGCCCTTTATACCACTGTGAGTGTATTATTGTGTACGCCGACCATCTCGGTCCTATTGTAATTGTCGACCAGGGTTTTGTCCAAATATATTTGTTTACTACATTTGACTTATGATTATCCCTGGTAAGTGTGCATGCTTATTTCCAGGGTGATTCCGTCGCTATGTCAAGATCGATGTAAGGTGAGACCTGGGGAGCGGTTCATTAGTGTTGCAGGTAGGTCGACGCGCTATCGCTACACTGTGATTTCCCAGAGTTAGTACTTGAACATTTTTACCCCGTTTGGCTTTCAAGGTTCGTTTAAGCGTGGGTTTACCTTATTGAATCTTGTGGCGCTCAATTATTTTTTAACATCCTATACATATCATCACGCTTGCCCTGTGGTATACCGTTTCTAGGACCACGCCCATCTCCTTGAACGTATTCGAGCCGTGGGCTTTAGCCGGTTTTGTGCAATTTTCAGGGTAAGTGTGGACATTTCCTGGATATGTTCGAATATTTGGCACTCACTCACTCGTGAGTGTCGTTAAAACAGTTTGATACTGTAACAAGTCGTATGCACCATTTATCGAACGACTTCAGCAAGATGTTAAATGGTGTTAGCAGTAGACATAGCGATGAATTGATGGGTTTAGGAATATCAGACATATAAATATTAAACAGTGTGGGCCCTATGATAAAACCTTATTCTTTTTTGCTGATAGCAAGCTGTTGATGTAATTACTTTCAAGAACAAGAGACATTTAGTACAGGCATATTCGACTAATTTTTCTGATTTTTGGCACAAATGTTTCTTAGTACACTAGGAACACTCCTTCAAAAATTACCGTTTCTGGGATGCAAGACGCAGAATAAGCTGCGTATTTATTAGAAAGTATCACGATAAAGTACTGTATCCGTTCAATTACAAAAAAATGTTATTGAAAAAGTTTGTTTCGAATCTAAAATTATAGCCCGTTGAAATATTGACCTACTTTTATGAAACCGTCTGTATGAGATGAAGTACTTTTAAAAATCCTTCAATAAACAGGGTTTTATAAAAGTCACTCGATATTTCTGAAATTTTGTAGGGAGCCAGTATTTTAGATTATAAACAAATCTTAATAATATTTTGCCGTGTCTAAAACAGAAAAGGTGCTTTACCTGAACAAAAGACATTTTTTAACTACTGTCAAGGCCATCTTGATACGACGCTGGCACCCCAGAGGCGGGGACTTTAAGAGGGTTGCTTCTAGAGTACTACGGAACATTTGTGCCAAAAATCAGGATGAATTTCTTTTTTGAGGTAGATGTCTACTATGCCTGGACTAATTTCTGTTATTTCCCTTATGAAATGATTTGGTGTAACACTAGAATAAGGTCATGAATAAGTGTTATATTTAAACAAAATATGAAAAGCGTAAATAGTTTTCAATTTATTTTTAGATGATGAATAAACATATTCTTTCATAAATGGTATTGTATTTTAGAAGCAAGCTCGACAATAGCCAGAAAATATTTGGTTTGAAAGACTGCAGAACGATAGTTTTCAGTTGGCGCAGTAGCGCAAAATTTTTACTACACGCTGTTTGTTTTTAAGAGTAATCTCAATCCTGATTGATGCAAATTAAATACAATTCACCATTTCGATTTTGATAAGACTAAACTTTTAATATAAAAAAGTCAGTTGCTGTTAGAACGGTCTTTACTTGGCAATTTATTAAACTAAAGATGTTCTGTATAAGAAGCATAAAACGTAAGGGGTTAAGAGTTATATAATAATAGGCGACCTCTAAACATGCGTAGTAACTGCAGGTAGGCTTGTTGAGTGATCAATATTTTACGATTTCTTGCCCTACAAATTACTGCAATTATAAGCTCAAGCAACAACATTCAACAAATTCATTCTCTTGTACTGATTCTGAAGCAGTGCAACACCTATCATTTTCTAGTTAGGGCTCTTCCCAACTCTGAGAGCAAACTTCAAGGAGATAATATCACAGATAGGGAGTTTCAGAAAACTAGCAGTGTTAATGGAGAGCTTATCATGGACACCGAGGACATGGTATGCAATTAAGATAATCAAGTTAAGTGCCGGATTTATTATGGATGAAGCCGAGGTGCCCCTTGTTAGCTTTACTAAGTCGGCGGTGTGCTTGGGGTCGTTTGGTTAGGCAATTATCGACTGCGCGAATTTTCAAAATGTGCCTGACATTTGGATAAGCCTAGTTTCAAATTCCCAACCTGTACACCTCATTTAGATCACCTGTCTCCGAAGAGTTCGTGGGAGTCCCAATTTGCATAAACAAACGCTTCCAATTTCACTGCCAGGTTTTATTGCAGAACTAGAACACCACCCTCTTCCGACCTTTTCGTTGTAGTATTCGTCGAATTTACACTCTAAACAGTATTGTTTCGCCGGGACTTGAATTAATCTCTGATTTTATATGGTTGTATAATTATATTCTTGCTGTGTAGTTTGTATTGCATGAATTATGTATAGAGCGTATCAAAATTATGGAATACATTTGTTATTTGCTAAAACAATTCGTTTTTAGAAAAATCTCGAAGAGATCGAGCAATTTAAATTATTGCACCTATTTTTTGTTGTGTCATTTGTTTTAGTGATGTTACTAATAATCTTTCGTAATGACTGCTCATTTTCTTAGATAACACTAATTTTTACATCGTTTATGGATGTTTTCCTTGCTTTGTAAAAATATTTCTGATGAACATTTTTCACTTGGGATATAATATCGTTACCCATTGAATAATATCGTTACCAGTTCCCTTCAAAACGGAAAGGCCCTAGAATTCTCTCGCCTAAAATTCCAGTCGATTCATTAACTTTTTGAGAATATGGAGAATTTGTCTGTTTCATCTTGTTCATGTGATTTGAGATATTATATTAAAATAAATGAATTTTGGGTTTTCGGTTCGAGGGTTCATTTCATACCCACTTCTGTCTCGTGGTGTGCTCGTTATGTTAACTTCAATTTTTTTCACATTTCTATTTAGACACTAAGTAGCAACACCAAAAAACATCGCTTCTTTATAAATACGTAGTTATCACTAAAAAGATCGGCAATTTTATCCAAGCAAATTCCATAATTTTTCAAACATCAACCAATCACGTGTTTTTATAGTGACAAAAAACCTACCTTAGGATTTTATCACTTTATTTTTGTCACTTGTAGCCATGGCAACTACCAAATATGTTGTTTTCATCAAGGCGACATTTCAAAAACGTCAACTAAACAGTCAATATAAATGTCATAGTCATGGCGTACCGATACAAAATGAACCAATATTCAGTAAATAGTCCACAAAATGTATTTCGGGGTAATAATTTTGCTCCGATTTTTTATTAAAGGCGAGGCAATTTGTGAAAATTAGTTTTTCTCGTGGCATTGCCAAAACAACAAACTTTTGTAAACAAATTTACCAGCAAAATTATTCACTTTGAATACATTATTACCAATAAAAATCGCCATTAGAGAGTTTTTGTACCAGCTAGCTTGTATGGATGAATACGTGTAGATTAAATAACTCACATCATAATATCTACTGTTCTGGTAAGTAGAGCTATGGAGGTGTTCTACCAGTAATAGAACTACTGCAGCTTAGTTATAGAATTTCAGTTCTTTCAATCCGTTTCAGTCAGTTTTATTACTTCCTTTTACAATGAAGGAAGTATTGGATTCACCTTGAAAAATTAGAAATTGAGTTTTCAACAGATCTTCACGTTTAAGAGTCCCCTGAACCCAAAAAACATATTTTTTTTCATTGGTCTGTGTATCTGTCTGTCAACAGAATATCTCAAAAACGAAAAGAGGTATGGCGTTGAAACTTCATATATAAGTTTTGTGTACCATGTAGATGAGACAGCAAGCTTTTGAAGAAAATCGCATAACCGCAAGTAGGTGTTTACTCTCGTGATTTCAAAAACGGCTCTAACGATTTTTTTCAAACTTCACATTTTTATTAAATTTTTAATGTGTATTGATGTGAGATAGGTGATTTTCCAGTTGAATACTTCTAAAATGGGTTTCTTTTGTTTTTCCTATTTTTTTTTATTAACTTCTATTTTAAATAGAACACCCGATATATTATTACATTTTTGAATTCAGCTTAAAATTTTAGAGAAAATTTGTCTCTTCAACTAACGCTCTATTTTCTACCGTTTTTGTAGAATTTGTAATTTTTGAAAATTTTTGACAAATGCTTAAAAATTAAAAATGAAATTTTTGACTAATTATAAGATCACTGTAAAAGGAAGTTGTGTGTGTGTATCACACCAGATTTTTATTATTATTTCATGTTTAAGCTAAATAACAAAGACTTTGCACTTTGAAAATTAAGAAAGTGTAACTAGAATCCCTGTATATGGTTTAATAAATGTTGATCAAACAGCGTGATTTGACATGAATTTTTGATCCAAATTATAAATATATTTGACATGTGTCGAACAAAGAGGTTATGAAAACGAATTTTGTTAGCTTATTTTTGATGGGCGACTTTTCAGAGCATTGACCATTCTTAGGATCTCTAGAACCTAATATTAGGGATATACGGCCAACAGAGTTAATATTTAGATTTGCATAATAAATATGTTAAACCATCAGTCGTAACATGTTATGTAAAAACAACACTTTTATCGCACATGCTCTGTAAAAATTGATTCAACCAATCAAAATGTATCATGCTTTTTGCCCATCTTTTAGCAAACTATATACAGTGCTTTCGTAATGTAATGAATAAATTCGTTAAAAATTAAAGGAATCACTTTGGAAAAAACGCTACCACCAGTCGATTTTTATTTTTATTTGTGCATGTTTTCAAATAAAATCTATATATACAGGATGACCCGCGTAGGAGGTATGACGTAACCCAGGTTTTTTTAAATGGAAACCCCCTTTTTTTATTACGGCAGATGAAATAACGCATTTTTTTACTTACGCTAAGTTGATTTTTGAACATAAGTCACATGATCAATAATTAAGAAAACAAAATAATAAAAATTGCAAAATACTAAATTTACTTTTAGGAAGTATGATGTTACGTTTTTATCAATGTTATCAATCAATAAAAAACATGGCTGTTGTCTCGGCTACTGGCAGGCAGACAACGGTACATAATTTGAACATTTAATTTTGTTGTTTTTGAAATTATCAATTTAGTATTTTGCAATTTGAATTTTTTTTCTTAATTTTTGGTCATATATATTCAAACATCAACTTAGCGTAAGTAAAGAATGCGTTCTTTCATACTCCGTAATAAATAAGAGAGTTGCCATTTAAAAAATATCGATGACGTCATACCTCCTACGCGAATCACCCTGTATATATAGATTTTATTTAAAACATGCGCAAACAAAAATAAAAATCGACGGGTGGCCGCGTTTTTTCCAAAAGTTATTCCTTGAATTTTTAAGGAATTTATCCACTACTTCACGAAAGCACTGTATACTTTACAGATTTTTTTTGCATGAAGGTTGGCCATGACAGTTTTCCCAATTTTTCTGTGTAAAATTGCTTTGTTGTGTTTAAACGAGGTTTACATTTGAGCTTATGGTTACCAAATGCTTTTAGCTTAGAAAACATGACAAAACACCTTCAAATGCAAAGTTGCCATATTTAAGCAGAAAAAAAATGGAACTTAGTACTTTTTATATACTTATCCAGTTTCAGTAATTGTGTAATTAGAGATATTTTTAATTAAGTACACGGAAAGTCTTGAAATACTTCAGATTTTAAATATTTCTCCACATACTATCAGAGTAAGCAGTCCATCTGGCAACAATATTCTATTCTGTCAAATGACAGTAATGGAGGTCATGCAGGTTATACAACAAAATAAAAATTACGATTCTGTTCATGTGCAACTTAACAACAAAAATGCAAGGCCAACCTTCAGGCAAAAAGAAGTGAATGGATTATACAGGGTCTCTACGTCTAACTACACAAACTGTACAAATCCTATACGTACTAAGATGCCAAGGTCCGCCAATACAGCAAGCTTGGAAATATACGTCATCCCAACAGCCGACATTTTCGTGGTCAATGACAATAAATTCTTTGCAAAGCCGTCGCGATTAGATTGAGAAATGTTGCAGCTTGTCAGCTAAATGGTTGAGGTTAGATGGTTTCAAAATACCAGGGCGTGCATCTATGAATCGTATTAACCATTCAAGATGTGGTATTCGTTTATTTGATTTTCTGGTTGACAAAAAAAAAGGCAATAAATTCGTGTTAAAAATTGCGGTCATTTACTAGAACACTACAAGGTTTAAATTTTCCGCCGTTTGGTGCTATTTTCGTGCTCCCTGCATAGTGTACAATGGCGGATAATAAATTTAGGCCGACCTGTCATTCGCTTAGCACTGTTTATGTTGGTGGCACTGTAAGTTTGTCAAATTGGAGGTTATCAGGTTAGGTTTTACGTCAGTCAGTGACAAAACTGACGCAAAACCTAACCTGCTAACTTCGAATTTGACATAGACTTACAGTGCCACCAACATAAACAGTGCCGGCCTAAATTTATTGTCCGCCATTGTACATGCATGGGATAACCTGTATTTTAAAGCTTGCTATATTTACGGACCTTGCTAAGAGATGGACCAGTGGATCCACAAACCAATGACCATGTGATTTATGAAAATAGATTTCATATGTTTTATTTACAAGGTGTTTGCATAAAGTTTACAATCGACAAAAATCAGGCACTCCGTGGTTTGTGGATAAAAAGGGACTCTAAGTGTAACTAAACAAGCTTCTATTGTTTGAAAACGGCATTCTGGAACTAAAATATATTTTATTCAACACCTCCTAATCATAAGGCCTCTAAAGTGGCCCATAATTCACTAGTGAGATAAAAAAAACCTTAACCACTAGTGAAATAAAAACCATGTCACTCACTACTGCCTTGTTGGTAGCTATGTCAAATTCGAGTTTTTCGTCAGTGTGTGCCAAATATCACACAAAACATAACGTACTAACTTCTAATTTGACATAGACTGTCAATAAACTTCAATACTGCCAAACGTATAACAGGAATCGCAGGCGACTCTAATTATAAATTTATTTGATCTCTCGGTACTTTCCAAATTGCAACTATGACTTTTCACCGTCTCCGACAAATTCTTCGAATGCAATTGCTCGAAATCAATTGCTCGAAATCAATTGCTCGAAAATCAAATTGCTCGAATGTAACTTTTTTCGAAATACAAGTTCCTCGAACCGAAATTTAAGGGAAATGTTTTGCTCGAATTTATGTGGTCTTAACATCTGGAAATTTATTTCGGCATTAAACAGGGAGCAGAGTTTGAACGAATTACGGATTGAACAATATGTCAGCGGTCAACAACACACCATAGGTCGAAGAATATATCGTGATAGTGCACAGAGACTTTTAAGATTAGTGCATAATTATGGACATGACAGAAATGTATATGATTATGGCCGCGGAACAGCACATAACATAATATATTAAAAACATATATTTGGTTTTTATAATTTTTAACTTAATCACATACCTATACCTATTTTTTATTAGTAAAGGTTATAATTTGTAATTTGTGTTTTTTTTATATTTGGTATTAACTAATTCCAGTTAAGGCTATTTCACAACTTTATTTTTTTCGAGCAACAGATAATCGAGAAATTGCTGTTCGAGAAACTTGCAATTCGAGCAGTCACATTCGAGCAATTGACTTTCGAGCAACTGATTTCGAGCAAGTCGTTTTCGAGGAATTGCATTCGAGCAATTCACCTAGAAACCACTGTTCAGTGCTGCCCATACAAAATGTATTTTTTTACACATCTATTAAGTTGTTGGATAAAATTTTGTATGACACGCGTGTGTTATTATAAATAATTCAGTTGAGAAGAAACCCGCCTCGGCTTGCTTGTGGATAATTTGTGATATATACACCTGTACCATAAATAATAATTATTTAAAATACGCGCAATCATCTAAATTGCTCTACATCTTCGAAATATTTCTCTTTTCTTGGCTATGGAAATATAACTGTTTTATATTTGTAAACTGGTTGTGTTCGTGCGAATCCAAATTTTTAGTGGAAGTTATAGTATTTTTAATTTGACGTTATGTATCACGGTTAAGCCTACGTTGCCAGTAATTACTATCTAAATATAAATCACAGTTGGGCAGCAAGGCCTCATCTAATTGTTCTCAGATTAACAATCATTTTCAATTTGACAAAACTGAGTAGTCCTACAAACAAATAACAAATTGAGCGACTCAATCACCAATCTGAAACAAATAAATCATGGTTAACTGGAATATAAACGTGAATACCTATTTCCGATGACATTTCAAAACGAGTTTGTAAAGCTATAAATTATTTATAGGTTGGACACGATTGATTTTGTAGCTTCAAAAGACCAATTCAATTGAAGCTTTTCCTGTATCGGTTGTAAAAGTGTAGCGACTGTAAATATTGGAAGGTAGCTAATCGTCTCAAGTTTGTTAAATAAATAAAAATAGATTTTAGTTTCATAGTTTTTCGAATACTACTCAGTAAAATATACTGAATTTTATTAATATGTAGAGCGTTTTACATACAACTTTAAAAAGTATATTAGCTACAACTATAGTTGCAAGTGTAATATACCAAGCTACTGGTGGGTGCAATTTTTCAGAGGTTTAAAAAATACTGCATTGAAGCTAGAAACTCAATGGATAACAATTGTATCTAATATGTTGTAATTTATACAACCTATTATAGATGCTGTTTATAAAATCTTAGACAAGATCCTGTGTACCGAACGTCAATGAGTAACTTGACATATAGCAATAATATGATGAAAAAGAACACACTTTTGAGTATAGAAAAAAGATAAAAATAGCAAGATAAATCGCTTGAATAATTAAGTAAGACAAATTGGAGGCCAAATATAATTATTGTTTTTCAAAATATTCGCCTTTAAACTGTATACATTTTCGTATTCAATAAAACCAATTTTCAAAACATAAATTCCACTCTTTTTGAATCACTTGAGAAACAAGGTTTTTGAAGCTTTGCGCAGCATCTCCAATATTTCCACAAATTGCACACCACGCATTTTATTCTTTAATCGAGGAAATAGAAAGTAACCGGAAGGTGGTAGGTTGGGACTGTATGGAGGATAATTTACTAATTTTAACCCGGAAGCCTTTAAAAATTATTTTGTTTGATGTGTGGTATGACTTGAAGCATTCTCATGGTGCAGAATGATCTCACTTCTTGGGCGCTGTAAACGAGCCTTTTAAATAACGTCTGACAGGCATAGCGTTGTATACCATTCTGCTATAACCGTACGTTTATTTTCAAGCATGGCAGTTGTTATAGGTCCTGATTTTGAAAAGAAGAAAGCAATAATTTTCTTACCAACACTTCAATATCGCTTCACCTTAACTGGAATCAAATCTGTTGGAAACAACTATTGTGCAGACTACCGCTTAAATTTGGGTTCAAATCCAGCTGTCTTCACCACTTATGATGTTGTAAACTGCTTTAGACATACTTTTATCATATTTATTAAGAGTTTTCTTACATCAGTCCATAAGCTGTTGTTTTTGTACTTCTGTTAAACTGTGTGGTGTCCACCGACAACACACTTTTCTTACACTCAAATGATTCTGTAAAATCTTGTTTATTGCAGTCCAAGGTGCTCCTAATAATTCTGTATGTGACTCGATTGTCCTGCTGAATCATTCTTCGCCTGGCGTCTATGTTTGTTTCAGTAACTGCTGAAATTGGCCTTCCTTCGTGAACATCGTTGCTGAGTGAAACTCGTTCAAATTTAAATTCTTTAAACCAGCTATAAAGAGACCTCTGGGAAGCTAGCGTCATCAAATGCAGCACGAAGTCGTCCAAAGTTTATTTCGGAGATAGGAAACTTTTACAGCTATAGTAAAGCATGGCTCTAAAATTTTCTCTCGTTAAATTAATTTTTGCTGGACATTTATTTCAAAATTAACTTGTATAATAACTTGTACTGTGCCTTGCACCTTGTGAAATCGAGCAAAAACCCGTGCGATGGCCATGCTCTTTGGTGGCTCGTGTTGTTTGAGTATCTTGAGAACGAGGATACTTAGGCAGATTTGGCCGCTTTGCTGTTTGTGCATCCATATTCACTAACGTTTCGCAAGACCTTGCAGCTTGCATCATCAGAGTGAAAGTCGCACTAAGAACCGAAGGTCGGTGTGGAGCTATTTATAGTCCTCTGTGCCAGGCGCGCGGAGTGGCGTAACGCTGGTTGGTCATCCGAGTGCAACGTAATCCGTGGGGCGTGGCCGTATGACGCACAGTGGTTGTAATGCCTTAGATCGTGTATCACAGGGGTCCACGTTTTACTAAGCTTAAATCCATCTTCCCTGTTGATATTATTTGGATGTTTTTCTATTTCTATGGCTTCACGTATCACTCGTGGGAAGTAATGAGGTATTCTGGCATGCTCAAATTCTAAAGTGTGCCCATTTGTAAAAGTATGCTCAGCTACGGCTGATTTTGTGATGCGTTTGTGTTTGCAATCGCCTTTATGTTCTTGGAGTCTTAGATCAACGGAACGACCAGTCTGTCCAATGTAACTCGAGCCGCAAGAACAAGGACTGCGATATACGCCAGCGGTTTTTAAACTTGGAATGTTGTCTTTTACCGATCTGAAGCCGTTACCCAAAGTTTCCTTGCTCGTGAACACAGTTTTGATGTTGCATCGTTGCAGGACACGTCCTATCTTATCAGTCGAGCCTTTAACGTAAGGTAGAAATGCAAGGCCTTCCAGAGGTGGAGATTCTTCTTTAGCCTTTTTTGTCATGGTCTTGTTTAGTGCTTTTCGTATGGCGGTAGTTGTGTATCCGTTCCTTTGTAAAGAGTCAAACAGATGTAGCTTTTCTCTCTCTAGATTTTCCTCGTCTGAGATACGAACGGCTCTTGTCGCCAGAGTCTGGAGAACTGTTGCTTTTTGCATTGGATGATGGTGTGAGTCAGCATTTAGATATCTGTCCGTGTGTGTTTTCTTTCTATAGACTGCATGTCCTAAACTGCCATCTGATTTACGTTTCACCAGGACGTCTAGAAACGGAATACTGCAATTTTCCTCTACTTCCATTGTGAATTGTATGTTGGGATGTACAGAATTCATGTGTTTTAGAAACAGATTCAATGTCTGGCGTCCATGTGACCAGATGACAAAGGTATCATCTACATATCTCAACCAGCAAGTCGGTTTTAGCTGCGCTTGTTCGAGAGCCTTGGTCTCAAAAGCTTCCATGTAGATATTAGCGATAACAGGTGATAGCGGTGAACCCATGGCCGCTCCTTCGACTTGCTCGTATATTTTATTGTTCCAACTGAAGTAAGTGTTTTTCAGGCAAATTTCGACAAGTTGAACTTGGTCTGTAGGCAAGAGATCTTTGAGCATTACTAGCACCTCATCAACCGGCACTTTCGTGAAGAGTGATACTACGACGAAACTGACTAAGAGATCATCTTTGTTTAACTTTATGTTCTTTAGTTTCTGGACAAAATCTGCTGAATCCTTGACAAAGGAGTCGGTTTTACCAGTTAGAGGCTGTAGTATACTGGTTAAATGTCTTGCCAAAGCATGTGTAGGAGAATTGATCGCGCTGACAATTGGTCTCAACGGCACGCCCTCCTTATGTATCTTAAGTAGGCCATACTGTAATAACCTGGCTTTCTTAATTAATTCTTTAACTTTGAGCTATGAATGATTACCAATGTTAATAAACTTTTTACTCTCGGATAGCCACAGATGCCAGGGTTCAGTCTGGTTAACTCAAATATACAATCAAGTACACATCAAACAAAGCGGTTTATTTTGTATACCTATTTACATTTTAAAATAATAACTAAAATATTCCATGTATTTTCAAATAAAAGACTTGAATTTCAATGTATCACGGGCAGGCTGGCGCCTACTGGGTTAGGCAAGCCACGATACTTCTTCTCGTACTTTGTCGGCGGCAGGACGAAGGGATTCGTAGTTAGAAGAGCGTCCTCTACTCGGCTAAACTGGAAACAGAATCTAGGTTAAGTTTGTTTACTTTTATCGGGGGCATGAAATAAAGTTATATTTGCTTTTATTTCGGGGGTGTTGAGATTGGACTTGATATAAGGCGTAATCCCATTACGTCGAAGCTATTCTGCAGTGCCTACAAAACCTCGTGTGCTGCAAAAACCTGGTGTGACAAGTGAAAATACGGTAGAATTACATATCGTGTGTCAGCTAATAACTTTTAAGCCAAATTTGCGTTTAAAGCTGTTACTGAAATTCCAGGGGTGTCTAGGTGATAACTAGGGGTTTTCTAATTACGTTATTCAAGGTGTGTAAACCCTCCTTTAAGCTACATGAATTACTTTTAGCTTAAAGCTAACCTCACACAATTTTTGGTTTAGATTATGTACTATGAATTGCGGCACTGCAGAAAGCACGGGAAATCTTCAGGACAAGATTCCTCTAGGTAAGTGAAGCTTTGAATTTTTACGAGTACGTTAATTCCGGGAGTTTCGTTGCGGGCTCTTAACCTCGCAATTCTTGTTCAAGCTTATGCACGGACCTGGAGGGCCACGTTTTTAAAATGCTTTCTAAATGAATTACGTGAATGTTGTCGGGAAGCGGTTTCGAGGAGGTCTAAGACTCTTATCAGGCGTATATGTACAACGAACCACGTACGAGTTTTAGACCACACCGGTTTCGAGGAGCAAACTTATATAAATTCCAGACAGGCATATATAAACAATGATCCACGTCTGAATTTTAGAAAAGACAACTCCTGAATAGGCTCGACGGAGATCAATAGGCACTGAAAATCAATGGGCCACTTTGATCTTTCGGGGATTTCTGGGAAAGATTGGTTCTAGGACTAAAAGTCAAAATGTTCTTCGGACGGGACTAGGATTTGGGCCCTCAGGGGGGCCCCAGGCAGGAAGCTGGTTCGGCTCGCTGGATGCAAGTCAAGTCTCCTTCACAACGTACGATACCTCTTATTTATACATTACCATACGCCGTGATTTGTGCAGGATTTTAGGCAGGGATGCGCTGGAAGACGACGGCGCCGGCGGCTCGTAATTTCTGCGCACCTCGATTGTTTCTTCGTGCCTCGGCGATGTTTTCGGACAATTTGTGACGAAGTTTTGGCGGCGGTCAAATTCGAACGTATTCCAATACGTAAAAATACGATTTCGGCCGGCGCTAACGTCACACAAGCCCCTTCCTATGGAGGAAACAGCCGGTGGGTGGACGCCCTCTTCATGGAAGTACCCCTTTCGGCTTGGAAAACACCTGGGGATCCTGGAATTCTCGGCACACAACTCGGACAACATACATTCTAGGGAACGCGGAAGTTATGGAAGTAACCGGCGTTTCTTCTGGCAGTGTCTACTAGGTGAGTATACTTTTGTAATACTTTTATCTGGGGGAGATATAAAAATCGCGGTTTCGACCCATACTCCTTTCAGGACTTCTCGGCAAAAAAAAAACAAGTTTGGAAAGCTAGGACAGGCAACTGCTAATATGCAAGGGAAACTTGCTTGCAGTTTTTGGTCAACAGGCGGTTGTTGTGGCATTAATTTCCACCTGGATCTTCACTGGGTTCAATTTCACGGGGAACATTCAGGAAAAATTTCAGTTGTACTCCGGTACGGGTTGCATACAATTCCATAGGTTCATGCTCTACAAATGCACGTTTTCTTATAGGCACCAAGGCGAAAGCGTGATCATTCTCAGGAGACATTCAACAACATGCATGCAATTAATAATACTGGCGGGTACAACGGGCATGGACAGGACTGGTAATTTTTTTAGAATTTTCTGGATAAGCGGAATGAAATTTCATGGACTGCAATCAACCACGTGAAAGCAGTTTCAGGCTAGATGAGACTAAATATTCGCGGTATCGAATCATTTGTCTTTTCGTACCTTCATTCTCCGGGCTCATAAAATTCTACGGGGTGCATTCTAAAAGAAATGCTACTTACTGATGCTGAGCTCGCGGTATCGACTCGCATTCATTCAGGTTTTGTTCAATCGCGGGAAAGTATTTAGGTTACGGGATTAACCGACTTTCTCACAATATTTGAACTTTAACTGGAAGAAATTAGTAGAGGTTGCGGAGACCAACTTACAATTTCATGGACATTTTGTATGTTTGCAGGTTACCTCGGTTCTGCGAAGATGGCTTCAACTTTGAAGATCTTGCACTGGATGTGATTTCCCTGAAGGGTTCGCGTTCCAAAAACTTCTCGCGAGGGAGGTTGTGCTGCAGGATAGCACGATGCTCCACGTCTCTTGTGGCTGGCTGTACTTCTCAGGGTGAAGCTGTATACCAGGAGACGTCTCGGGAGGAAGTTTTTATGGAGGGAACTTACGAACTCGGGGATGATCTGGACTCCAAAACTTGGTACTGTGCTCAAATCTGATTTCTGGACTTCAGCTGGGGCTTTAGTACTTTCTGGAATATCTGGCGCCACTTGGAGGTGACCTAGTTGCGTAGATGCTCTGGCTTTCGCCGGTCGGACTCTTCCAACGGCCTGGGTTTCAAACAGGAGCTCTCTATGGACTGGATTTCCTCTTTTCCGCACTTGGAATCAACATTCCTCTGGAGGTTTCTAATTTTCTGGTGTTGGACAAGCTGGTGGCCTCTATGGGGCCGTTTTCCAACATTTCTGCAGGTAGTTACAGGCGGTTCTGGCGGCGGTAACATCTGGTTCTGGTACATGTCTGTGGACGCGGTTTGTACAACATTTAAAATAATTAATTATACTTTAACTGATAACTAATTATTTTTCAGGTAAAACTGCTCGAGCGCCACTTGGATTGCGTGCTGGTGAAGCCGATGAATTACTTGACTATATACTTGAGTTTATGTCTCTGCTCGGGCTGGCCATGTAATAACCTGGCTTTCTTAATTAATTCTTTAACTTTGAGCTATGAATGATTACCAATGTTAATAAACTTTTTACTCTCGGATAGCCACAGATGCCAGGGTTCAGTCTGGTTAACTCAAATATACAATCAAGTACACATCAAACAAAGCGGTTTATTTTGTATACCTATTTACATTTTAAAATAATAACTAAAATATTCCATGTATTTTCAAATAAAAGACTTGAATTTCAATGTATCACGGGCAGGCTGGCGCCTACTGGGTTAGGCAAGCCACGATACTTCTTCTCGTACTTTGTCGGCGGCAGGACGAAGGGATTCGTAGTTAGAAGAGCGTCCTCTACTCGGCTAAACTGGAAACAGAATCTAGGTTAAGTTTGTTTACTTTTATCGGGGGCATGAAATAAAGTTATATTTGCTTTTATTTCGGGGGTGTTGAGATTGGACTTGATATAAGGCGTAATCCCATTACGTCGAAGCTATTCTACAGTGCCTACAAAACCTCGTGTGCTGCAAAAACCTGGTGTGACAAGTGAAAATACGGTAGAATTACATATCGTGTGTCAGCTAATAACTTTTAAGCCAAATTTGCGTTTAAAGCTGTTACTGAAATTCCAGGGGTGTCTAGGTGATAACTAGGGGTTTTCTAATTACGTTATTCAAGGTGTGTAAACCCTCCTTTAAGCTACATGAATTACTTTTAGCTTAAAGCTAACCTCACACAATTTTTGGTTTAGATTATGTACTATGAATTGCGGCACTGCAGAAAGCACGGGAAATCTTCAGGACAAGATTCCTCTAGGTAAGTGAAGCTTTGAATTTTTACGAGTACGTTAATTCCGGGAGTTTCGTTGCGGGCTCTTAACCTCGCAATTCTTGTTCAAGCTTATGCACGGACCTGGAGGGCCACGTTTTTAAAATGCTTTCTAAATGAATTACGTGAATGTTGTCGGGAAGCGGTTTCGAGGAGGTCTAAGACTCTTATCAGGCGTATATGTACAACGAACCACGTACGAGTTTTAGACCACACCGGTTTCGAGGAGCAAACTTATATAAATTCCAGACAGGCATATATAAACAATGATCCACGTCTGAATTTTAGACAAGACAACTCCTGAATAGGCTCGACGGAGATCAATAGGCACTGAAAATCAATGGGCCACTTTGATCTTTCGGGGATTTCTGGGAAAGATTGGTTCTAGGACTAAAAGTCAAAATGTTCTTCGGACGGGACTAGGATTTGGGCCCTCAGGGGGGCCCCAGGCAGGAAGCTGGTTCGGCTCGCTGGATGCAAGTCAAGTCTCCTTCACAACGTACGATACCTCTTATTTATACATTACCATACGCCGTGATTTGTGCAGGATTTTAGGCAGGGATGCGCTGGAAGACGACGGCGCCGGCGGCTCGTAATTTCTGCGCACCTCGATTGTTTCTTCGTGCCTCGGCGATGTTTTCGGACAATTTGTGACGAAGTTTTGGCGGCGGTCAAATTCGAACGTATTCCAATACGTAAAAATACGATTTCGGCCGGCGCTAACGTCACAATACATGCGAGGAGTTATTGCATTTCTAGGAATCAATCGGTGCTTTAAAGTGGGATCGATACTATCGCAGCATTTTATGGCAGAGGTTATCTTTGTTTTGAGAGAGGTAGTGAGATTGCGGTTTAGACTTTTGTAAGTTGTATCAGATAGTAAGACGTCCATCTTCGCATTATAATAAAAGACACAAGAAACAAAGGTACACGTTTTCAAGAAAGTGGTAACACCAACGCTAACGTTCGGTTCAGAGATATGCCTGACCACACAAATACAAATAAATAAAATATAGTGCTGAAAGATAGAAAAAAGTCAACAATTGACAGAATAAAAAACACTACGTTCAGACAAAAGTTAAAGACTAAAGCCATGCAAACCACTGTAGAGGAAGGTCAGCTAAGATGGCTGAACATGTGATGAGGTTTGGACGAGATAAGACAAGAAGAATATACAAGGCGCAAATTAAGAAGAAGAAGCAGAGAGGAAGACCAAAACAATCTTGGATAGAGGAAGAAAATCTGTGAAAAAGGCAAATGACACAGAGAACACAACACAGAAAAATATTGAAAGAAGCATGGCAAAAGAAGCCAGTGCAGTGACTCGACTTCTTTCGCTTTACACCCGTAATGGTAGAAAGGCTTTAAGATTAAGTGAGTAAGTAAGACGCTTGAAATAAAACGTCAGTGTATTTCGTGATTTTGAATTACATAAACTCTACCTGCCTAAGCATTACTTCCGACATCGACCATTTTCATAAATTTACCATTTTTGTCGCAACCGGTTAATTAATCGCGACCAAATCAAAATTATATGAAATATTTCATAACACTGCGTAACTTTTATAAAGACAGTAATCACTCTATAGTAAAAGGGAAGTCGAAAAATCAATAAAATGTGAAGTGTGGATGTAAATACGTATATCGAGATCGAAATAACCTATCAGGATAATGATTTCGGAGGCTTTCACGGCCATTGTCATTAAGTAACAAACAGCTTTTGGGATTAGACCTTGTCATTATTGAGGTCGAAGCACAGTAACTCAATGTGTAAACCACGCCAGAGGCGAAACTCTTCTAACAATCGGAAGGAGAAAGGCGAGAATTTATAGGCAAATTCCGTCGCGGTTCAGTAAGTGCCGTTGCAGTTCTGTGGCGGTGGGCGAGGCTTAGGAACACTTAGGTTTACGCGTTCAGTTACCGTGCTCTTTTGCTTTTTCTCCTGATGAAGCCCCTTACGAACGTGGGCGAAACATTGAGTTCTTCGACCTCAATAATAACACGGTCCAATCCCGGAAAAGGTTTGTTACTATCAGGATAATGTTTGTGCCAGTTTTTGTGGAATATTAATGTAAAGAATTTTTGGGCGAGATTGGTCACTTTCAACTTTGGAAATATCTATTTCCGATTTGTTTTCTCGTTATCAGTAGTAGACGTAAAGCGGTAATTTAACTAAGCTGTCAGTATGGTACAGTGGAATATATATCCCTCTGCCACAACAGAGCTCGCCAGTTCGAATCTCGGCTCGGTCTATCCTTTATCACCTTTAAACCTGCAATGCCATATTATCGGCGCTCTCTGCCTCATTTGCACTCTCCGTTGACGGTAGGTAGGTATTGATAAATCGCTGACTCGATTTTAAACCGATTTTCGTTGTGGGCGTCCCAAATAGCGCGGCTAAACCACTGTGCCGAAGTATCTATAAGGAGCTTACACCTTCTCATCTTGTTTTACTGACGTGTTTATGACTTTTTGGACTAAATATTTATGAAGAAGCCCAAAAAATTCAAACTGTAAAATGGTTTCATGACGGCAATTTACTTCGGGAGGTTAAAGATTTATTTACAGAGACCTTCACTCTTAAACGAATGGTTATAAATTAAAAAAAAACATGAATTTGCTGCTCTTAACAGCCATTAAAAAAACTGACCCCGTCGTAGAGGAAAAAATGAAACGAATAAATATTTTAGATGCTAACACTGAAAACCCAGTAATCTCTCATAGAACAATTGTGGAAAGTAGCTGATAGAATTGGAAGAAGAGTTAAAAAAACGATACCGATGTTGCAAAGCATGAAAAATGCTCGAAATATTTCAAGAGGATAAAATCATGCGCATGGAGTTTTGTGAAAATATGATAGAAATATTCTATTTAGTGACTGATCGACGTGTGCGTTACATCGTTGACATATCATATGTCTAGTCGATATTGGTCTTTCAAGAATCTATAAATATTTCAAGTTGCAAATTCAATAGCACCAGAAATTAAATGTTTCGGGTGGTATGTCAGGGGTCTATTTTTCATCGATGGCTCCCAAATGTTTTGATCTGTTGCAGCAGCAAATTGTTTTGACTATTCAACTCACTTGTCATCTATCAAAAACTGTCCAATAAAAATACAAGATTTTACCTCTTTGAGGCAATAAAAAAGAACTATATTGACAATTTTCACTAGTGAAAATAATCGACAATTTTCTAGTGGCATAGTGAATATTTTTTGCGATTTTTATTAGAAAAAGTCAATATTAGTGTTCTGTTACTATAGAAATTGCTTAGTTTCGTGCTAGATTTACTGAAAACTAATTTGAAAAAGTAGTTTGGTTCATTGAATAGTTTCTCGAATGCCATTCTTAGTCAAAGTTAAGTAGAATATTTTTGCGGTGGTATCACTCATGTCCATTGCGCTTGGGATTAGGACTCGTGCTAGCGCAATCGTCCTAATCAAACCTAAGCGCAATGGACATTCGTGATACCACAGCAAAAATATTCGACATAACTTTGACTACTCATGGTATTATAAGTGAAACTTCTACGGGAAGTGGAAGCGAGACTTCGTCCATGTACATTAATTTAAGGTATTTTGGTCTATTTCTTGGGATTTTCTCTTCTGTACGCTATGTAGTTTGCAAGTGAGTAACTTCTTCTAAAAGAAGTCAGTTTGTGGTTGAATGTGTTTATGACATTTCTATAGTTTCCATAATACTCTTCTAAAATGTTTATAATTATAAAATCTGCATCATACGTTAGATATTTTTTCATGCTCATTAAAATGGAGAAAGTTAACAGACTTTTAAAATTGAGATTGTAGTAGATTCTATTTTTATCTTCAACTGGTGTATACTTTTTTATGAAACTTTTATGAAATCAAGTTATTTCAATAGCGAAGTATAACGTTAACTCAATTGCTTGATACAACAGAGAACTCGCTTATTTATGTAATGGACGACTACCACACTAAATAACTCCCTCTCCCAATATACGTAGGTGGAATCATGTAAAGAATTAATTTCTCATCTCTCGCATACCGGCACACATTTTGCTGAAATCTCACAAGCTGAAGTATTTCAATAATGCGCTTGTAAAAAAATAATTTACTAGACAGAAATGTTCTTAACTGCAATAGCCATGCTGTAATAAATACCGGAATCATGATTACACACACAAAACAGTGATAGTAATCACATTTGGACTCATATAGCTAAGAAGTATTTACATTGTTACATTTAAACGTTAGTTTTACAGATTTTCTAGTGGCTGCCTTGATTTTTGCAAGCAATGCTGGAGCAACGACTTATTTTTATCCATGTCCTCCGTTGAATTTCCCTTCAATTGCCTATCCAATAAACGTCAATTTTGCATTCGTGGAAACTGAATCCACCCACATGTTCGAAGAAATAGCAATTTGAGAAGCTGCAGCATTGATACTTCATTTAATCAAGTTGGCTGGGTACAAATCCGGCTCTGGGAATAGGGAGCAAACATCGGCCATACGGCAAATATTTCCAGATTTCAAGAAAAGAGTCTACTTTTATTTCTCAGTTCAGATTTGAATCGCTTTACCTAGTTGTAAAAAGAAAAGTGATAGTAATTTTAGTTTTAAAAGCTGTAGCTTTCTAATTGCGCAGAAAGTATTATCTATTCGATTGTTCCGATTACACCAACATTTCTTTAACATGCCAGCAAAACCGTATAAAAAGCTTTTACTATCCCACATGGTAATTTTTAAAACTATACATGTATTCGTATGTTCGAGGTCATGCAAAGTTTGCTGGGGTGAGCTAATTCTTTCCTTTGCCTTCTCTGGAAACTGTATTCATTTACCAATTTCCTTTCTTTTTTTCTTAAATTGTACCATTTACATACCCTATTAAGATATTTTTTAAAACTATATTATTCTTTATAATTTTTAAGTAAAATTTATGCGAAGCAATTTCTAAGTTCGTTCTTTTTTATAGAAATTAATAATATTACGGGATATGTACAGTCGTGTGCAAATAAATCTGGGACAGTGTTTTTTTCACATGCAGATTCAGTTAAGAGTTTGAAGAATATTTCCATGGATTTCTTCTTATCAGAGAGAGTTACGGGTTTCAGTACCTGTTAAAGTTTAATGTAACTCTTTCTGATAGGAGGAAATCCATGGAGATATTCTTCAATTCTTAACTGAATCTGCATGTGAAAAAAACACTGTCCCAGATTTATTTGCACACGACTGTACAAGATAACGATCTCAGAAAGGATAATAAAAATTCAAGATCCGTTCTTCTATATCTACAGGGTGTCTCTGAAATGTGTGTACATCACTTAACCACAGATTCCTGGGCTCAAAATAAGACGATTTAACCCAACTTACCTTATCCAAAAGTGCTTCGTTTAGCCAGTATTATGATTCAAAGTTCAAAACAAATTTTTTTATTTTGCTTATAACAAAAGAACGATGTTGTCGATTTCGATGATATTTGGTATTGCACTCCTTACAGATGTAGGTCATCTTTTAAGGTGATATTAGTTATTATCAGTGGACCATTAGTGTACGAAACACAGGTAACCCGGCATAAACCAGTCAAAAACTGTTTAATGTTAAGGCCAATAACTTTCCAAAAAATAGTTTCAGAAAGAGACATTCAATAGTAATCTTTTTTGTTACTTGTTAATTGATGATATCTTTTAAGGTTTAGACACAAAAAAATAAAATCTGAGGGACCGCGCACTGCATTTCTTAAAACAGATATTATCTAGCAGTCTGGTATTCTAAGAAATAAATGACGATAAGGCACTTCGACCGGCAATGAAACTGTATAAATTGCAATTACTGTGAGCCAGGTGCTCAAGGACACACTGCGAGAGGGCCTTTTACAAGGTAAATGCACAATTTTAGCTATCTTCACGTAGAAACGCTATTGAGCGTTGATAAATCTACGTATTACATTAACTCGTGCGGTTTATTCTATTCGAAGGCCTTTGCATTAAAAACACGCAATACTGTAGTGGCAAATGCCTTTTACTGACAAAAAATTTAAGTAGCATGCACTTATTGTTTTTCTGAATGTTTTACAAACGCCCTCAGAAGCGATTCGGCATTCCAGGAGAAATTATCTGCTCGGCCGTGGACGCAAAATGTGAGCTGCCGGCGTGCGGAAAATTCTAATACAGGCGCCGTCAGGACTGAATGCCTAAATACGAGAACATCTGGTGGTGGAGGTGGCAACAACAGGCGTAATTACCACTGAATTAGTACAGAACGAATAAACGAAAAAGACAAATCTCACCAGAGATGGAAATCGGCCACATGCGTTTCGAAAGCATGCCACAGAGCGTACGCCTCAATTATTAACAGAAACAAAAATACGGCTATGAAACAGCCTACTGGGATCAAATCCCACAGGAGGCTTGAATTTGTCAGTGAGAACAGCCGCCTTCGACAAACGCTGGCAATCGGAGAACGCCCTAGCCAAGAAGCCTTTTCCAGGTACCTTATTATCAAAGGTCGTGCATTTTCGGAAAAACCAAATTTTCCGAGCCGTAATATTATTAGAGATGCGAGGCATTGAGGAGCGAATCGCAAAAGTAACGCACAAATGAAGTGAGGCGTTACAAAATGTATAAGCTAAAATGTTTAAATTCTACATTTGCAGTTTTACTATGGACATGGAAACAGGAAAACTGTAATTTCTGTGCACCAGCTATTCTTTTTAGCATATGTGGCATGTATAATTAATTTCTGAATAATATCATTGCAGCTAAGCGCTGATTAAAAATTGGGCGGATCATCAGTACGCGAATCCTCCAGAATTATTTAGAAGGAGATATATGTATATTAACGTGGTATAAGCGTGACGAGTACAATGAGTCATTTGTATGGCAAAGTACTAAAAAATCGTATCGAAAAGTAACTAAAGATTGACGAAACTCAAAATTAATTTAGAGTTGGTAGATCATGTGTTGATAGTGTATTTTGTATTGCCCAATTACTGGAAAAGACCATAGCGTTTAACGAAGAGGCACACATGATTTTTAGAGCTTTACATAAAGCATACGACTCTGTTCCTATTAATAAAATGTGACAAGCTGTAAAAAAAATGGGAATTAATAAAACATATAAAATGTGGTAAAAAAATCTCTACCAAAGTAATGTCAGCCAAGTGAAGATACGAAACTTTCTCAGCCATCTGTAGTGGCAAAGTGACTGCGGCAGGGATGCTGCATGTCACCGAATTTATTTAAAATTTACTTGACAAGTGTACTTGAGGTATGGAAAAATAAATGTAATAACATGGGCGTACAAATAGACGATGAAAGACTGTACTCTCTCCATTTCGCCGACCACCAAGTAGGTAGTGTTTGCAGCAGACGAGGATGATGCCTAATACATGGCGAGGAAACGAATAGAAGAGTACGCAAAGTGGGGGCTAGAATTAAATACTGTGAAAACAAAATATATCACAATAGGAGTACCCGGGTCGAATTTAATAGTCGGAAATAAAGTCATTAATCTGTGTCATAGTTTCATATATTTGGGAGTAACAATCACTTTAGGAGCAACTATGTATAGTGATATTAAAACAAAGATCGGCCGAAGAAGAACAAAAATACGACAATTAAATTCGGTATTGTGGAGTAAACAGATCAGGAAAGGCACAAAAAAGAAAATCTATAACTCCAAAAGTATCACTCTATGGTTCAGAGGTATGGTGCATAGATCAGCGTCAATTGAAATGGACTGTTTCTCTAACCGCACGAATAAGACGCCATAATTTTGTATAGAAAGTAAGTCATTTCGGGATGTTCACCAATTACCTTGGCAACTGTATACTTTTCGATTCATATTTGCACTAGTACAATAATGGACGCATCAAGATAGGGTTTTACGTGGTAAATTTTAAATAAAAAACAAACGATTCGGCAATCGCCGTCGTTGTTGTTTATTTTTCCCGAATAGTGATTATTTGCGCCATGAATGTTCTACAATGTTGCCTACAATGTTTGATTCTAAATAACAAGTCACATTAACGAATTTATGAGTAGTTTGAGAAAAAATAGTGTTTCATTCGTACAAAAAATGCGTTTTCGGGACGGGTAAGATTCCGCTGCGCGTCGTCCGGCGATCTGTCTTACTTGTCCCGAAATCATGCATTTTTTGTACTAATGAAACAAATAACTATTTGGTGGAAAAGTTGTGCAATATCTGGACTGCAGCACATTTTATAAATCAAACCATACAAGCTATAATGAGAGTCCAGCACGGTCATATTAAGAGAATGCCACAGGAGATAGTACAATTACATATTTATTGTTTACTGGAATGCTGACTAATGCCCCACTGGACAATTTGTATACATAATTTCCGATACATCAGTTGTTTTAATTTCCGACAAACGGCAGATGCTTTTCTATTAAACGATTCAGTTGGTCAGTTTTAAATTAAATTCGGTACATACAAGATGCCCAATTTAAATGGTGACTGAAATGTCACAGTTTTGAAAAGTCGCACAACTTGGTACCCTTCCCTTTAAAAAATGTAATACACCAGGTGATTTTTGAATTGATTGTAGGGTTACCTATTCCAAAACCTTCCAGGGATCACGATTTATACATTTTGTATTATACGCGCATGTTCCCGCCCCAGTTAACACTGTTAAGCGGCTATTTACTGAAGTTTGGCCTTAGAGTTGCAAATTACTTAAACCAATTTGATCGTACTGCAAGGAAATGTGTTGCTAGAGGTGTAAAATTTTCCATATCTGAATAGTCTTGTTTCTTTGCTAATCATATTTTCCTCGAGACGTTATTCAATTTAGGAATTAGAATTTTTCTTTGTTCCCCCTGGAATATTTAGTTATCGTAAAGATTAATATTCATGGAAATACGAAAACTCAAAATGAATGATGAATGGGCGATAAAGACGCAAATGGGTTTTGAATTAAATGCAAATTGATTGAACGTTAGTAATTCTTATTTAAATAGAGCTATAATTTTAAAGAAAAGAATGGAATATTATAAGTCTGACACGGCAAAGGGTAAACATATTTTACTTTGGAATTATTACCATATTACAAAGTAGCCCAAAAACAATGGTACACCGATTAGTCATAGATTCCTTATGTTATAAGAAATCGATTAAATTTAATATACCTTAGTACAAAGTCCCTTCAGTAAGAAGTTCAATTTTTTATTTTTTATTTTTTTGTTACTTTCCACAAATATAGAGATATCGATTTGAATTTGGTATACATACTTATTATTACGTACAACCAAAGAGCATATGCTCTTTGGTACAACACTAATAGGAAAAATTTCATAAACTAGACTTGACAGCAAGTTCGATTTATTATGAGGTAAAGAATCTATGTCTAATCGGTGTCCCATTCTTGTTGGGACACCCGTATATTTAGAACTAAAACATAGAACTCAACCATCTTCCAAATAGAATGAGTTCACATGAGCTATAGTTTTATAGCAGTATAATTTTGTTTGTATTGTATAGTCGATAACCTCATTTTATCTTGCGGTGTAGAGGCTGGTGCTTTATACCCTTGCGTCTGGCGGTACAATGCTGAACTTGCCCCGGATTAAGGTTACAAAACATTGTGTGAGGTGTGTGTCTTGGTGATGTGTTGACCTTGTTACTTTATCTCTTAGGTCTGTGGTTCCGAGTAGAGCACAGTTAATTTGGTGCCCGACTGTGAATGGTCTCACCGAGCCCGATTCCAATCGCCAAGGCTGCGGAAAAATTCCGGCCCCCACGGGATTCGAATCGAGGACTAGCTTAACGCAAGCCTAACGCTTTCCCAAGTGCGCTACCCAGATTGTTCTAATTTGTTTGTTTTGAATTTTATTGTCAAGTTTCATATTCCACATTGTGTATGCAGTGCGTTCCCCGATTGAGTTTAACATACGTATGATGACCCAAATATTTTGGAATTGTATTTTCATAATTGAGAGATCTTCCTGATTGCCCTGAAACTTATTTTGCCCATAATTTCAATTCAGTTGAATTCAAGTCCTTGATAACTCATCAATAACTTTTTCGGTTTCATGTAAAGTAAGTACTATAATTATTAAAGCTATAGCAAAAGTTTATTAAGGAAAGTTGCTGGAAATGTTCTCAAATGCTAGTATGCAAAATTTGAAAGACATTGGTTACGTTTGAAATAACATAGTGGGCATATGAAAATAGCAAACCTATTTCCAATTTACCGTACTGCAGTATTTAAAATTAAGCCATTTTTTTCAAACTTTTGTAACATTTTTAATAATTATAGTACTTTACACGAAACCGAAAAGTTATTGCTGAATTATCAAGGAGTACCTATATTATATTTGCAGGTTTTGCATTAATTTCGTTCTAAAACTGCGTTCCTTATTCATTTGAAGATCACTCTGGGCTTCTAACTTTATAAAAGCAGATTTTTTGCATGAAGTGAATTTTCACAATATGACAGCAGTGTTGGCAATGTAGATAGTAAGTTTCTATTGGTTAGTATGTTTTAAATTTTTATGGTAGTTCGCACTTGCGATGTGTCCAATTTTAAAACTCTTAAATTGCTTGTAACTTAAAAAGTACATTAGAAAGCTAACAATCGTCATTGTTGAGTTTTAATCCTCTTTTAATAAAGAATATAGTAGTATATTTTTTACACCTGAACGGTGTGAAAAAGTAATCTTCGCCGAAGTTACATGATTCTTCTCACAAAACAGTTTCCTTCCATTCACAATTTTGTATTTATATCCCATATTTTTAATGTGTAGTATAATTTTGAACGAAGCCTGATATAATTTAGTTCCTCTCTTGCATATCGCAATAAATTATCCAAAGTAAACAAATCCAAAGTTTCTTAATATCCTCCCTGAAACTATAGTTCTTCCAAGTTAAAAATTCTTTTTCCTTTTTCATATTGTCATTAGGTTGTTGCTGGAGTTGTGATTTTGCTTCATTTAGAATATTAAACAGAGTTGCATTCAAAATCTAGCATAATAACAAATTGTAAGACATTTAATGGTTTAATTAGTAATACTTACATCAAAGATTTGATCAACTCTTCCAATGATGGCTGTTTTACTTAATTTACCATTGATATCTTTTATATTAGTAAAACAGCGTTTTATAGCCAATTTAGATTTACTATTAATACTGCTTTTTGGTGGCATTTTATTAAACATTACTGAAGTGTCAACGTGACAATCTCGGGGACCTTGATTTTGACGTTAGGTATATTTTGTATCTAAACTGGTGTACATTGCTAAAATAATATAAATGCAAGGCCTGCTCTGAATCATAAAGCAAAAAAACTATACCTCAATTGGTAAGGTACGTGGTGGCCAGATGTGAACTAAAGGTTTTATCAGTACCTATGCAGTTTTTGCTGGTTTGCATATCAAAGATTTTTTTTGGGTTTTGTGCGTTTAAATTAAAATATTATTCCATAGGTGGGTATGCATTTTTAGAGTAAAAGTGCTTTTAATTTTAACTCAGTTTTGAGGGCGTTTTCGAAAAAATGGAGAAGTTGTTCAGTTTAGCGAGTTCTATTACGGGTTAAAATATTTGCACTAATTTCCATAACACCCTGTATACTAATTAGCTTCGCAAGCTTTAAAGTTGCCTTTGTGACAAACTGGAGATCTAATGTGTTTCCATTCCATAATTTGTTTATTTAAGTTTCGATCGAAGTAATAAAGTCACGTCTTGTCCACCGTTATACAAAAAGCAAACCTTTCTCATGATTGCGTCGAAGCAATTCTAAATATTCCTGCGAATAAAGTGTTCTCCAACGTATTTGATAAGCATTCAGCATTGCAGGCACCCGATTTTTCTTTCTCTAATTAATTCTTAAGTGTCTCTTCAGTTGTACCTTGTGAGAAGCCGGTAATATCTACCACATCTTATACTTTCAATTGACGATCTTGAAGTAATATAACTTCACGAATCTGAATAACATACGCATCAGCTTGTTTGTAAGATTCACGATTCACACTTAAATTCGGGAGACTACTTGAATTGAAGAATCTCTCAACACACTTGGCATATTGTTATGTATGTCTTTTTTCAAGGTACATAGTCATAGGCCATAGCTCAGATTTGAGTTTTATTTATGCTGCCTAAAACTATATATATTGGTGCAAAAACGCTGCATAGATATAGTAGTTGAAAAATATAAAATGTTCCAACTAAACATTCAAACACTAAATTTACACAATTAGGTATCAGAATAAATGTTCTACAAGATTTAAGTAATTGATAATTACCTTTTACAATGCCAATTACTTCCCTAATAAAACTACAATATCCTTGAGCCATGGTGTGCACTTATACGAAATTTTCAACATAACACTACCTGCGAACCGACACAAAAAGTTTTTATGCAGTTTATACAAATAAACTCCACATTTCGGTATATTATCGATCTTATTTCAAAAATTTTCCAAGATTAGCTGATTGTCCATTAATGTTATCAGTAACCGACACAATAATCTAATTTCGCTAACCTGCACCTAAATTATACTAGTTTGTTGAGTTGCTAATGAGGTTCAAACGGAAGTTACATAACCGTGGCGGATGTTTTGGTTTAATGATGATTTGTTGTAACATAACGTCTCAAAGTTGTTACGAAATACTCGACCCTGGAACGTTTAATGTGTAAGTAGGTCATTCTTGGAACAGTAGTGATTTTTAATTTTAACATAATATTTTTAAAAAATGTTTGATTCACTATTTTTCCAAATATTCCATACTTCGTGACTTCGAAAAAGTAATTGAACTTTCAAACTGTAAAATATAAATGTATTCCTCAACATATTAATTTTATGGGAAGGGATTATTGATATACTTGAAAGACAACGGCAAAAGCAAGTTTACATAAATATGTGCAACTTTCATACTGTTGTCTCAACAAGTAATTTATTTTAATATTCATTAATAAACTTAGTGCAATAAAAACAAAAAATATAATTTAAAAAAGCTCTGTATTGAAAATAAAGTCCTGATTTACAAAGTAGCTAACTAATCATAACGTCAATGTGGGCGTATCTTATCGAGCTATGGGGATGTTCAATTAAAGCAAATGTAGACATTATTCAGATGTTCCAATCAATGACAGTACACCTACTTGCTACAGTCGCCGCCCCTTAGTATAATGATCTAAGCATACCTTTCGCCAATGAAGTCATGGAGCAGTTGGCAGCGAAACATCAAAGTACACCCTAATGAACTTGTTCACCCCTTACTGGATACTAGGCACCACAGAAGGTAAAAGAGAGAATGGCCATATAAAATAGCAACTCAAGCTCATGAAGATGATACGCACGAAGTACGTAAAAAATTAGTGTCGTAGCTTAAATAAATACTATAGTATGATCAAAAATTATTTTCATCTAGTATGGCCATACTTCTTAATTTATGAATGCAACTATAACTCACCTACAAAGCAAATGTCAAATTTTGACATTAAGTATAAACGTAGTTGCATTCATACGGTCATACGTTATATTGTAATACCAGTGTGAAAAGAATGGCATTGGAGAACGTATGTAAAAGATTGGACACGAGTACTAACGAGTGTTCCACTCGCACAAGTTTGTCAAGTTGCTTCACGGTACATGTGTAAAAAGTCCTGCTTTATTGCACGAACTGATTTACAACACGAGCGAGGTACGAGCGAGTTTTTTAAAAGTTGTGAGTGCAATGAAGACACTTTTTACAAGTGTGTCTTACAACGTTTTATCTACCATCATAACGTTTTATCTAAGATCATAACCTTTTACGAAAGTACGCATTTCATTTTGTATTTTTTTAAATTTAGGTGCAATATTTTTTTTTAAATTTTATTTAACAAGGTAGGCTTTTTTAAATTAATTTCAGTGTGTAAAGTGCCACTTTTTTTTACTCAGTGAAAAAAGTGACACTGCTTTTAATTTAGGAATAAACAATTTTAAATACACGTTTCCTTAGTTACCAGAACTGACCAACGCACTTGACTAGAATGAAAGCAAATAATATTCTACGCAAAATAGGCTTGCATTTGAATATCTAATTAAATGTTTAAAAGATCGTATAGACAACTCGTGCTAGTGTGCTTATTTTTCACGCGTGTGGCGAGTGTAATAATCCACACTTGTGAAAAAAAGTTGCACTTCTAACACTTGTGGTCTAAATAACTATTACACTAGTGTAATAAAAGTTAACTTTTTGCACTAAAATTAGTGTAGGTCATAGAAAATTTTATTGACATTAGCGTGCAATAACATTTTATAACACTAGTTTAATAAAAGTTAAATTTTTGCACTAAAATCAGTGTAGAAAGTAGGCACCTTTTACATGATTGTAAAGAAAATTAACATTGGTCAGTTTCAGCCAATCACATGATTATCACCTGACATTAGAGTGTAGAAAGCTCTGACTGTTTATTTAAACTTTATTAAGAACCTTAGCATCCAGAACACATTAAATAAATTCTATGAGCTAATAGTGTCGCAAATATAAACATAAAATAATATTGTTAAGACATGTTGACATTAGAGTGCAGAAAGTGTTGACATATGAGTGCAGAAATTGTCACTAGTGAGTACTTCTTACATCAACGTAGAGAATAGCATATTGTATATTATGAGCTGAAAGTGCGTTCTTGCCGCTAGCGCTTGCGGCTGTGACTCAACCAGCAATCATGCAAAAGCTCGAATTATAATATACATACTATTTTTTCGAGGACTGAGCATATACATTATATCGTGTGTTAAAAAAAAACTCATTTAGGGTAGGCCTTGGAAAGAAAGATAGAAAATCTAGTCATGCCTTAACTTAAGTCTATAGGTGAATGTCATAATTGCATTTTGTTTATGACAATACCTGTCACTGTGGCAGGTAAAAGTTTACACTGCATTAAGTTCAATTGTATCAAACAAAAAGGAAAATAGGATGGCATGTACACAACAACAACGTGTATTAATCATAAAGGTCAATATTAATTGTTTTTGTTAAGTGTTTTGTATATTTTCAGCCAAATATTTCAAGGTCAAGATGTAATTTAGTTCTCTCTGACTTGGTAGTTCATTTGCATCAATGGGTATATCTCAAGTTACGGCAAACTTCAATTTGATCTTGGCCTGCCGCGAATGAGATTTTGTTGGAACATATGATACATTACCATTATACGCACATTAAGGAGAAAATAATCATATTATTTAATTTTATTAAAAATATCAATTGACAAACATTTACAATTATTTGCGTAGTCCATGACATGTGACGCTATTATTTAAATAAATGACAAGCGTTGTCAAAGAAACACCCTGAACCCTATTTTGCTCAAGCTGAAACCTAAAACACACGGCGAGCGGAAAAGTGATGAAAACGCTGGCTCAGCGGCGAATGTCAACTTTCTGTTGTCAAATGAGTGAAAAATCTACTTTCGATGTTAGTAGTCGAGAAACTATATTGTATTCCTGTAATACCCAAATTACTGTAACTACCTACTATATCAGAAAGAGTAAAATAATATGGAGGCATACACCAATGAGTGTCACCCTCTACTTGTCAGTAATAATCATACCTTTAGCTCAAAGAACAATTACCTATAAAGTAAACTGTTTTGATTTCTAACAAACCAAAATTACACACAAAAAATATATATTGATATGAACACATTTTAAGCCTTTATGATTATAATAGTAATTAATAGTATTTTAAGCATATCAAATATTATTCTATAAAATGTTCCAGAAACATTCTAGTTTAATTTTGCAAATTGTATAAAATCGCATTGACCTTGATAATAATTTGTAAAACGGTATTAAAAATAGTCTTTATTTGAACACAATGTAATTAGAGTAGGCTTGGAAATAATGTAGAACAATATAAAGTCGTAGACAAATTATTGGGGAAAGGAAGCCAAGCTGTGAAGTGGTGTTAATTTTGGCTTCCCCAATAAATCATTATTAATACGTGAATAAATAGCATTTCCCAATTCAGTGTGTTTGAAAATTAATTCTATCTCCTTTGGGCGTGCTGTAGCAGGTTGCAATGATTCGTGGCATCTCTGCAGGTTTAAAAATTTGTTTAATTTATGCAACGAGTGTTGGCTGGTTTTTTCCGAGGTTGTGCACTAGGTTTGAGCAGTGCAATTTGAGCCTCGAGAGGTAGAGGTAGGCGGCGACCTTCGTGGGAAGCAGTTGGAACCCTAGCTTGAGGCAACGGCTGAATTGGAGTTTTTTTTTCGCAGCGATCGAGCTACAGGAGTCGTTCTGCAAGTCGTTCAGCGGCTTATATTTGCAGGCCAACTTAGAAAGAGAGGCCCAGACATCGTGTGAGTTGCTGGGGCTAGAGTTAAGCACTAGTTTTTATTGGAAAAGCAACAGATAGGTCAGGACACTTCATCCTAAAAGATTGAACTTAGTGAATTTCTTAGTGGTGTCAGATTTTTGTGCACCTCCGACAGACGCGTCCTCTGAGTGTTTTTTATTTGTACCGTATATTTACTTACTGCAATTTTTATCACCTAGGCAAAGCTTTAATCACCTAATCACAGATAATTGTCGAATAATAGCGAACTTGTTTTGCGAAATTATAAGGTTGGATCGCCATAGTTGAATTTAGTTTCCATTAGTTAAATAATATCCAGCGTTGTAGCGATCCGAGTGGTTAAATCAACGTTATACAAAATGTTTACAATTCAATTATTGAAAATAATTAATAACAAACGATAATTAAGTTAATAGCAAATGTATTTCAATCATTTATACTAAATAAAAATAATACTTGCTGGGATGTAGAGACCCGACCCATATGAGATTAAAGATTTTTATTTTAAATAAACCATCCAAGTAATTTGTACATAATTCAGACGTTTTCCTTTAATGAAAATGGGACCCACCATATACAGGCATATACACCCCTGCGGGTTGCAGCCAGCGCAATGGAAAGGTGAAGCGATTTTTGTACACTGCATTCAAGGAAGGTGTACCGCAGTATCGCAAATAGCAATGTGCAGCGATCAATGAGCGCCGTACTTGCGAGAGAAGTTCCTTGTAAAGCCTTTGACAGATGTTTTGTAAAAGTCTCATTTCCACCAATAAACTTTAGCCTGATTGTAAAGAGGCTTTTTTGTTAACTTAGCCGACTCAAATCGCTTTTATAGTGTACCCAACAGATGAAAATAAAACTAACATACCGAACAGCACTGTTGAGAAGAATAATATAGCAATTTGTATTATTTTCCGCAAAATATGTTATGCAATAGAATAGATCACTAAAAAAGCATAAGCTTCTCTGTAAAACTGATTTTGTTTTGAAATTCAGTGAAACTGCATTTCGTCGTTTTGTAAAATCTACATTTTTTTCACACGATTTGAAATAAAAATGCTTATTTCCATATGCATTGCAGTTGTAACATCTTGAATAAATTGTTAAATTTTAAAACATTCTCACATCATCTCATCGTCTTAATAATGATAATTATTTATTAGTTTAAGCTAGACCTCTCTACTTATATTTTAGTTTTACCACAAAATAATTTTCGCGTGTATTAATGAGGAACACTGATGCGGTTTACTTTTTTCTTTGTTTGCTGAAATACGCTTCAGTGCCTGAGCCATTAAGTAACTTTTATTTTGAATTGAAAATATTTCCCTACTTCTTTGTTTGCAAAAAAACACATCGGCTATACAGTCTCTTCTTATCTGCTAGTTTGCCTGAGGCGTGAGAAATACTTGACTGCCCTTCTCCCGCGTGCTCTTAATTGGCACGAGAATTAAAATGTTAGTGCTTTTATGTAGCTCAAACAATGCAAAATTTACAAACATACCTTACGAAATAGTTTTAAATAAATTTATTTATATTAATATCGTCAACTAACTATATTAAGAAAAGCGAAGATGTCACCATGAAGAGGATTATTCTTATACAGGTCGAGGAAAATTGTTAGAGTTATTGAATGGCTTGCTATATGGGTTATAAAGTACGTACGAGGGCTGTTTTGTTAATTATTAGTTAAAAATATCGGAATTTTAAAAGAAAATGACTTTATTGTTTTTCAAAATATCTCCTCTTAGCCATAATGGATTTGTTTATTCTCTGAAACCACTTCTAGAAACAGACCAAGAACTCTGGTTCTAGAAGATAGTAAAACGTCCTCTAAAATTCAGCAAACGTCGTTTCTACGGTTGTAAGCGTAGTTACATTATCATGGTGTAATAAACTGGCACGAAAACTATATTTTCGGCTATCACTATGAAATTTTTCAAATTTTAACGAAGGCTAACTTCTGTTATTTCTTATTATTTATTTTATTCAGATAAAGGCTGAAGATCAAGGTCCTGTAATGCCCAATGAAGCAAATTACTACAATTGGCATCAATGGTATAAAAACTAAAATAGAAAAGAATATAGTAGAACTTAAATAAATATTAATTGACATATACAGTTAGTTATAGTTACAGTTTTACGATCGTCAATAGGTATTACCACAGCTGGGCCGCTGTATCCCAAGAAAGCAGCAATCATTTTGTTGTTTTAACTTTCACCGCGAATAACTGGCTAACATAACCTCATTTTCAAAAACCGAAACAATTTATTGTTGTATAGTCTCCGGGTCCTAATTATAGATTCAAAATTCAACTTCAGTAACAATGTGAATCACACGCTTTGATGTTCATGCATCGAACTATCTTAACACAATTATGTACCAATCTACCAGGGCTTGTTTTTGTTTTTCGGTCAACAGTCGCACACCTAGCTGGTGGTGTAAAATGAAATCTACTGAGGATAATCCAATAATTCGATTTTCGGTAGCACTAACGTTGGAACTGGAAATTGACAAAATCATGAGCTATCAATTTATGCAAATCTGTTTTATCGATTTTATTTGCATCGATGGTCTGCTACTAATAGTTAATAGACCAGCTCTCGTAATTATACATTGTTTCAAATATTTCAAATCCCCAAAGCAAAATACCCAATAAAAACATTAAAAAAATCTGTAAAGAGATTTGTACGAAACTTCCCTCGCGCGTATTACATCAATTGGCAAATTTAAAAAATTCTGTCGCTGGAGCTAGAACTCGCGCTTCCAGGCGCTCAGCCAAGCGGAATCCGATTACTAATTTCTAGTCCGCCGCTTTAAGTAGCTGGATTCGCACTTGGCCGTATTATAAAGTACTCCTTAATAGCTGCACATTTCTGTCCATTTTACGATATTCACACTATAGCTGTTGGGTCTCATTTTTATTAAGGGTAAAACAGGGCATTTTTTAAGGAATTGCTACTAGGTGTCCAACCTGTAAAAAGTTTTTTTTGTGAGCTACTAGCATTAAACGAACGGATTCTCATAGTCATAACTATAACGTTATGAGCCTGCTTAATCGCAGACATAAGCTATGTAATGCAAGATTTGCAAGAACATTTTAAAAAAAGCTATATTATTTTACCAGATATCAGCGTCAAAGCAAATGCCATTCGAAAATTGGAAATTATTCATAGTGGGCCATATCCAGATGGTGAAAAAGAAAAATTGTTAGCAATTGAGAATATAGAGGATTCTGAGGATGGGAATGCAGAAAACAGCAAACGAAAAACTCGAAATAAGTATGTCACCACAAATCGACGATTGTGGTCGGCAGTAAGAGAAAAAAATCGTCACTGCTTTTATTAATTTTTTACTTCCTTTTACAGCAAAGGAAGTATTGGATTCACCCCAAAAAATTAGAAGTTCAGTTTTCAACAGATCTTCTCGTTTTCGAGTCCCCTGAACCCAAAAACATATTTTTGTTCATTGGTCTGTGTGTGTGTGTCTGTGTGTCTGTCTGTGTGTCTGTGAACAGAATATCTCAAAAACGAAAAGAGATACGGCGTTGAAACTTCATATATAAGTAAGTTTTGTGTACTACGTAAACAAGACAGCAACTTTTAGAAAAACATCGCATAACCGGAAGTAGGTGTTTACTCTTGTGATTTTTCAGTTTTTTTCGATTTTTTCAAAAAACGGATCTAACGATTTTTTTCAAACTTTACATTTTACATACATATTTAATGTGTATTGATGTGAGATAAGTGATTTTCCAGTTCAATACTTCTAAAATGGATTTCTTTTGTTTTTTTAGTTACTTTTATTTTAAATAAAACACCCCGGTATATTATTACATTTTTGATTTCAGCTTAAAATTTTAGAGAAAATTTGTCTCTTGCACTAACGCCCTATTCTGTACCGTTTTTGAAGAATTTGTAATTTCTGAAAATTTTTGAGAAATGCTTAAAAATTTAAAATAAAATTTTTGGGCAATTATAAGATCACTGTAAAAGGAAATTGTGTGAGTGTATCACACCAGATTTTTTAAATGTGCGACTAAATGTGGAGGACGACTCGATCAATGCTGGCCGAGAACTAGTAAAAACCCTGTTTGGAGAGGACAATGTAAGTAATTTTGCTGGCCTACTATTAGTGAATTACCAAAATTAGGCACCAGAGACGTTGGCTGTAAATATAGTGTCCAACTAAAAAATATTGTTGCAAAAACCACAACCACAGGTATTGTCCAAAAACTATTTTGTGCAATATTAATCAGAATCACATCGCCACATTCTATGACCACAGAAGCGGTCATATCGCATTACAATCAAATAAAATGAAAACATAGAACTTCTCTAATTGAAGAATCTAGGAACTATAAATTGTTTATTTCATTGAAAGGAATTGGCACTGCACATTACGATCCTAGTCAGCCTGTGGCCGAATAAAAAAAAAGATCGTAGATTTAGAGAACCAGATTTGGAACTTTCCGCTCAGCGGGATTTCGCCTAAAAATATTTTAGAACAACTGGAGACATTTAATAATATTTTTGTTATCTTTTTTAAACTGATATTTCCCTAGTATTTATGTTTAATATTTTATTTGTTCTTTGTTTAAAGTTTTGAATGTAAATGTTTATTTTATATACTAGAAATTAATGTTTTGTGCATTTTAGTGCGTATTTTTAATTTTCACCTTGTCCCATTCAAGACTTACTGGGTGTCCAAATTTAACCATTGGGTGTCCAATTGGACACACAATCATATCTTAAAAAATGCCCTGAGGTAAAACCTAAGCTGCAAATTACTACTTTTATCTATTCCTTGGCTATAGCAAAAATCGACATTTTTTAAGTGTTCACCCTGTATATATTTGTCTCAAATTTTCTCGGTTTCATACCAGGTAAATATATAATGTGTATGCAAAATTTCGTCTTTCTCCACGAAATCGTTTTTGAGCTATTCCGCCATCAGACAAGAGGGAAAGAAAGACAGACAGACCGATGGAATTGAGAAAACATGTTGTTCGTCATCGAAGGGCCCTGATACGTGAAGATCTGAAGAAATCTGGGAAGTTGATTTCTTCACGATTACAATACTTTTTCCTCTTTTATACGAGGGAAGTAATAAATAAGAACCATTAACAATTTTTCACTATAAATACGGGACTTATTTAATACGGTGATTTGGGCTTTTTTCCCGCTTAATGGGTTGTCTCGTCCTCCCGATGGTGTCTCCACCTCAACGTAGGCATCTTCTGCCGGTGATGGGGACCCTAAGAGCTATGCCAGAGGAAGCTTAGCTGCTAGTAGGGTCTCCCTTGCTAGACAGGTCTTAGGCGAGGAGAGGTCGGAATGGTACGATTCGCCGTCGCCGGTTCGCCGTCGACCCGATTCGCCGTCGCAAGTGAAAACTTAAATAGCTTTCCACATCCACTGATATGGTGGAAATTTGAAACATATGCAATTTCAGCCATCTCGTAATTCATATTTTCTTGATTTGTAATGCAAGAGGGAAATAGAGATTCACACTATTTGTTTGTAACGATACGGTCTTTATTACCTGCCACATACGCTACGAATATCGGTAATGATATCGTTTAATGTTAGCGGCATCGATAAAAGTCAAATCTCTGTTTTTCAGACATCTTACTGTACTAGAAAGTAGAGACTAATAGCAGAAATAAATGATAACTAGTTTCGTAAACATTTTTTGTCGCCGAATCTTCATATCTAAATTTGTAGCAAAAAGAAAGTTTCTTTACGTTCAGTTACGGACGATTTCACTGACCTCTGATTCATGAAATATTTTGTGTTTGTTCAGAAAAACGGAAACCGTCCTTTTAATCTATAATGATAGATAATCCTTTGTTACACCTCAATCCCTATCGACGAAACCCACTTTGCAAACTCTAATTAAGGTAATAGCTTTCTGTAGGAATATACATTTAAACTGTGTTGGGCCATTAGTATAATTAGGGAAGCTGAAAATATGGCAATGTCTCAAATATGAATCAACATCGTGTATATGTTAAGTTGAACCAGAATGGAGATAGATTTTATGTGAATATTTCTTTCATATCCATAATAATGCGTAATGAATAAGGCTTCAGTCAGTTTAATAATGACAAAAATTCAAACGTCAACATTTAACCGCGGTTAAAAATGTGTCAAAATTTAATCGCATGTGAATAATTATAACATGATTATTAAAAGTGTTTCACTAACTGAATTTTATCTATTTATTCAGGAAATAATCAGACCGAGCATTCCACGTGCATGTAAACTAGTCTGAATAAATTTTGACGGTTTTTTGTCAGAATGTTTTGCTCTGAAGAAATGTATGTATGTATGTATAATCAGTAACCTCATTTACCTTGCGGTGTAGAGGCTGGTGCTTTGTGTGCTTGCATCTGGCGGTACAATGCTCAACTTGCCCCGGATTCGGGATACAGAGTTGGAGCGCGCCTTTGGTGCTTGCGCAGCAACCACTGTGTGAGTTGTGTGTCTTGGTGATGAAGAAATATATCTCGTAAATTTTAAACCCCAAAATCCCGAGTGCTATGCACTGGGGATTCTTGTTGAGCAACAAAATTACTTGACACATTTCTTAGCAAAACATTCTGATAGACAATCGGCTATTTTAATGCACTTGGGATATTACTGTTGACTATTTCAATGTTGAAAATAGATAGGGAATTTATATGGTTACAATACTTTCTGCTGCTTAGCCACCCCGTTATGGTCTTTCTAGATAAATCCAACAAGGTAATTAACATGTAAAAGGTTGCCTCAATCCTTTCTAAGAAGATTAGATAAGATGCAAATTACTGGATCTTATATGCATTTTCTTAACTACCATCCCCTTTTTGTAATATAAATACAAACAATTTCGGTAGGGCCTTTTAGTATCTACAGACTTTTCGTGGCAGTAAGAAGTTTTAATAATGGACGGAACAATTTTGTCAAAAAGGGGAAAAGAAAAATTTGCTGTAAATGGTTTTGTTTATGTGTTTGATACATTTAGTAAAAGTGATATTGGTGTTAAACTTTGGAGATGTGATCGAAGACAGATGTGCAAGGCAAGAATTCATACTAGAAATTGTGAAATTATTAAGGAAGTCAACCAACATTCTCACGATTCCTCGGCGGTTAATGTGGAAGTTGCACAAGTAGTAACCAAAGTGAAGAAACGTGCTGCAGAAACAACTGAAGGCATAATCCAGGTAATTTAAAATATTATTTAACAATCGCCGTTATTTTTATAGTATAGGACAATCTGGGCCAGAGCATGTTTTATATTTTATTTTTTGTTATAGGTAATCAACGCATGTATTACAAATACAACACAAGCTGCTCAAGGTAGACTTCCAAATAACTGTGCCTTAAGAAAAATAGTTAGACGTAAACGTAATGCGATTCAAGCTGCACCCCCAAATCCTGTGAATCTTGACCAATTAATATTACCAGAGGCTTACAGAATTTACGAGGTGCAACCTGGAATTGAAGAGAATTTTCTATTGGCAGATAGCGAAGAAGGAGCCAATAGGATTTTAATATTTGGAAGGCAAAGCTGGCTTCAACATTTGCAAACCACAAATACGTGGTACGCTGATGGAACATTTTCAATAGCACCATCGTTATTTTTCCAAGTGTACATTATAATGGCTACTAAAAATAATGGCGTACATCCAGTAGTTTATGCATTTCTACCGAACAAACAACGAGTCACATACAACCGAATGTTCGAATTGATTAAAGGTTTAATTCCAAACTTACAACCAGTAGCAATCCACTGTCATTTTGAACAAGCAGCATTTACCGCCATGAAAGATTGTTTTCCAGGTGCGAACATCAACGGATGTTTCTTTCATTTAGCCCAAAATATGAGAAAGCATTTGGGTGCAAGGGGACTTCTTAGGGAATATAATAACGATCCACAATTTGCGCTGAGCGCCAAAATGGTAACTTCTTTGGCGTTTGTGCCCACTGATAACTTGGACGAAGCTATTGATGTTCTCGCCAATGATTTACCTGCAGAGCTGCACCCACTCCTCGATTGGTTTGAAGACAACTATGTAGGACGTATGAACAGGTATATACAATTTTTTACGATTTTCAATATGGATACTATACTACTTGTATTAATCATTTACAGACGAGGAAATGGTAGACGTCCACCCCTTTTTCCTCAAGAAATGTGGAACCTTCATCAAAGAACATTCAATGGACAAGACCGAACAAATAACCATGCGGAAGCCGCACATAGAAGACTTCAGTTGGAATTGGGAATGGATCACCCAACAATCTGGAAATTTATCGAGGGGTTACGGAAAGTGCAGAAAGGATGGGATACTTACTACGAACAACTTGTTGCTGGTAATCCTCCACCATTAAAATTAAAAAAATATAGAGATGCAGACGAGCGTATTTTATCGCTAGTTCAGAATTTTGATGATAACTCCGATATTTTAGAATATTTTAGGGGCTTAGCACATAATTATGAAATGTAAATAACATTACGTTATATTAAATATAATAAATATTACGTTGAATTAATGACAAATTATTTTTCTTATTAAACGGCGCATTTTATTTGTATTGACTTAAAGCTTTTAAATGTTCCGACGGCGAATCAGCCTGACGGCGAATTGGTCGACGGCGAACCGGGCCGACGGCGAAACGGCGACGGAGAATCGGCGACGGCCAATCGGCGACGGCGAATCGTACTAGACCCAGGAGAGGTACCCTAGTCCTCCAGGTTGGGAGTTGGGGCTTTGGATTAGCACTCCGCCACCCGTAAAATATTTAAAAATTCTAAAAAATAATCCTAGCGCAGTACCTCAGAACGCGGACGGTCAAAACATAAAATGAAACAGGCTCAGGGAAAGGATAACGCACATCGAAACATGAAACCTAAAGTTTTTATCGAATAAAACCAAAGAGATTACAAAGGAAGCAAAAGAACATGGATAGCATAGGTCTTACTGAAACAAAAAAGAAAGGTAATAGAAACATGATGATGGACGAATATGTGCGCTACTGGTCAGGTGTAGACAAATCACAAAGAGCAAAAGCGGGAGTTGCTGTAATAATGACGAGAAAAGTTAATAAGCTAATTAAAGAAGCTAAATATGTGCCAGAAAGATACTTAAGGGTAAGGATCATGAGACGCGGAATAGAAATAGTAGTACTAAAGGTGTATGCCCTAAACGAAGACGTGCCCGTAAGGAAAAAAAAAGAATTTCATAGCAGCCTTAGTAATGAGTTAGACAGCGTCAAAAACAGACAGAGCAGAACGTGATAATTATTGGGGATCTAAATGTTAGTGTTGGAAAAAGAAGAAATGACCATGTGGTGGAACAATATGAAGAAAACACTCTAAATAAAGACTGAAAAAGATTGATTAGTAAGCTAACAGGTGCGTAGGGTACTTATAAAGGTTTAGTGAGTTGTGCTGTAAACTCAGTAGAGTAGTAAAACACTAAATAATATTTATAATTTTTTAAAGATATTTTCAGTTATTCGTTACAAAAAACATTGTACCTAACTTTTTCGGGAAGAATTTTCCCGTATTCGCACTTTTTGCAGCACTCTCTTCGGTCGTGCTGCAAACAAAGTGCTCATTCGGAAAAATTACCTTTCTGAACTTTTTAGGTAAACGAATATTTCCAACACTAGAAAATTAATAAGTTAAATGGGAAAGACATCATTGAACCGGAAATCAATTCTGGATTACGTAATTACCAAACAGCGGTCGTGAAAAATAATGCAAGGCATAAGAGTTCAAAGAGGACCCATATTTTGGAAAAACCTATAAAAATTTCTTCTACAATATGAAAGCATAAGAGGTTTATATGAAGAAAGGGTGGAAAAAACTTAGAAGACACATGTGAAATAGAAGATATTGAAGAAGAAAGTTAGCAGATAGTAGATACATTACATTAAGCAGCATTTGAAGCTTTAGAAGAGGGAAAGAAAAAAGCCTATAACCAATGGTTGAAAAACCAAACAACAGTTGGTCAAACACTATAAAGAGTTGCATGTAGAGAAAAAAGAACAATGTATACCACAAGCAAATGGAGCTCAATATACTGTAAGACAAACACACATGGATATAAATCAGGCAGAAGTAGATAACGCCATAATGCTTTTAAAAAGTGGGAGAGCAACAGGGCCAGGAGGAATGCCAGCAGAATTGATAAAATACGGGTGAAGAAAACTAAAATAACGAATTAAGAAATTGATCGATAAGCGTATACAGCATTCCACTGTTTCTAAATAATGGAATATATCCTATATAACATCAGTGCATAAGAAAGGTTCTAGGATAGATACCAATAATTGTACAGGACTCAGTGTAATGAGCACGACGAGTAAAGTATTTAGGAAAATAATTAAAAATAAATTACAACAAATTACACAAAGTAAAATAGGTGAGGAACAAAGTGGATTCACAAAAGGACGATCATGTACTGGTAGTATCTTTATTCTGCAACAACTAACAGAGAAAAGAATATCTAAAGGAAAAGAAACACACCTTTATCGGCTTAGAGCTGGTCTACGATTCAGTTCAGGGAGAAATTATGGCAAGCACTAGATACCCTATAGACGTAGACGCTCATATAATCAGAATTATAAAAGAACTATATAATAATAATAAGCCGTATGCAAAAATAAGGGAAAGACTATCAAGACCTACAGAAACAAAAAAAAAAGGCTTAAGACAGGGTTGATGCATATCGCTGCTACTCCCAACATATATTGAGAACATACATTAGCACAATGGAAAAGAAGCTGTGCAAGTATGGGTGTACCAATAGAGGCCCCTGTTCACACTTAACTTCGCGGATGATCAGATAATATTATAGCACAGGACGCTTACACACTGGAATTCATGCTAAAATGACTGTATAAATACTATCAAGAGATGAAAATAAACATTAATATTAGCAAGACAGAGTAGGTATTTAGTCGTTAATTCGGAAAACAGTTTCAGATTCTAATTGATGACAACAAGGACATCAAACAAGTACAACAATTTAAATATCTAGGAGTGCTGTTTACAAAGGGTGGGTTGGGCAGAATGGAAATTATAAACAAAATAATCTTAGTGCGTGAAAAATACTTTTTTTAAGTAAATGTGCATTACATGGTTACTTGCACGTCAAATAAGTTTCACTTAGAGGCCTAACCACTCGGGTGGCTCGAGTATATTTATCGGTAAGTAACACTTACTACCCTCGATACATAAATAACTATTGCATGCGGGCATATAGCCTTAGAATGTTGTTTGCATAGCTTACTAATGAAAGTATCGACGTAATTTACTGAATTATTAAGGAAAATACATTTAAAACTACTGTTATTGGCATAAAATATACTTGAAAATTAGTTTTGCACTTTTGCTGTATCAGGTCATATAAACTAGATGGAAATTATGCCATGGAAGAATGGCGTAGGTATTGAAGAATTGGGTGATAAACAAGAGAATAAATGACAATACAGAATTAAAGATGTTATTATTAAGACCACGTGGAATAGAAAGAGCAAATTATTCAAAGAAAAGTAGATACCCAATATAATGGATACAATGGCATAATAAACCTTTTCGATTGTGTTATGTTTAGTCAGGCAAGAACGCATAAAATGAATTTGGTGCCATTAAGTTCGTATGAAAGAGCTTTTGCGAAAATTTCACCACAACGCAGCAGTGCAATTGGATTAGAGAGGTGGCGAGGCTGTGGCTTGCTCAATTAAGTTTTTTCATATTGAGAGAATCGACTATGGTTCTTCATTTACTCGAGTGGAATATAATCCAATATTAAGTAAAACTGCCAGGAGGGCTAAAAGAAATGCAGTGATAGTAAACGGTTGGTTCAAAGCATGAGTCATAAGATTATTCCTTAAATTTTTATCAAAACGAGACAAAACATATTAAGAAGAATAAATAATTCCAAGGCCAAATCGCCACTAAAAAATATACAGGTCTTACAATATGCGTCTAGATAGGAATATAAACGAAATTAAAACTGATATTTGCTATTAGTGCTATTACTATTACTGCCATTGTCATTATTTAACTGTCTCCGGGATTGAACCGTATCATCATGGAGGTGGAACAACACAATGATGACATGGTACAATCACGTACGTTGTTTATTAAATTGATGTCTTTAAATTTTATCAATTTTGCAGTCAGTCTCCAACCAAAGTATAAAATGGGAAAATTTAGTTAATACGAGTTTTTGCATGGAAATCTTGTTTATTTTTATAAATATGGTGCTGAATTGGGGCAAATTTGCAAAATACAGGGTCCGGCAGCGAAGCGGGGGTGGAAGATATTTCTAAAACTATGGGAGTTACATAAATATTGTGTATATAAAAGTTGTAGGTACGAAGGTGGTGCACATTACCAAAATAATTTTAATTATACAGGGTGGCTCAGAAAAGTGTGGCGAATCAAACTTACTTTTTTTTAAATGGAATGCAATTTATTTAGGTAACTTAAAAGTTTTGCACTAAAATACTCATCATTTTTATATAAAAGTTATATAGGTCTAACGTCAACTGTTGTAGAGATATTAATAATTCTATATAAAAAAATGCTGAACTTCAGGCGGTTGCTGTAAGGAACGGAAAACAATTGAAGAAATTTCATGAACTACCTACCTTTCAAGTGTAAAATGGTGTGTGCATGGGTGTTCCTGCATTTATCGTTTTTTCATGTTTATTATTCCTTGTATCAGCACTGACTGAATTTATATTTTCTACACCTGATTTTGTGTTTTTATTTTTGGAGAACTAAAGTGTTTGAATCATCATTTTAACCGCGTTTGTTTGTTATCCCTTGAAACGAAGCATCTTAAGAGGCTTAAATTGTTCCTTTTTGTTCAAACACGCATATCTGAAAAACAGTTGAACATAGAGGTATGAAGTAACATATCTAAAGAAATCTCATTAAAAGGGCTTTTCAAAAATATAAAAATATACAGGACGTTCCATTTGAAAAAAAATCCACCATTTTACACTTAAAAGGTAGTTCCCGAAAATCATAATTTTTTAGTAACGTTTTCCTTCGTTCAATTGTATTCTGGTGCTTACTGCAGTCGCCAGTAGTTCAGCATTTTTTTGTATAGAATGGTTAATATCTCTAAAACAGTTGACGTTAGACCCTCACAACTTTATATCAAAAGGATGAGTATTTCAGTGCAAAACTTTTAAGCTACCTAAATATAGGGCATTCTATTTAAAAAAAAAAGTAAGTTGAGTCGCCATACTTTTTTGAGCAGCCCTGTATAATAAAAATTATTTTGGTAATGTGTACCACCTTCGTACCTACAGATTTTATCTACACAATATTTATGTAACTCTCAGAGTTTTAGAAATATCGACCACCCTAGCTTCGTTGCCGGACCCTGTATAATCTTAATCAATATTCTAAAAATAAATGTGGGGCACATCTCGTTTTTCAAGTATGTTATCTATACTGAAAACTTTCTGAAATGTGCGAAAAGTAAAAAGTAACAAAATTCATGTAGTCTTTAGCAACTGTTACTCATCATAATATATTATGTAATAGGATTTTCCGTAAAACTAAGTTCCTACATGATACATGGCAGAATTATTAATCTTAAAAGTTCGCGTTTAACTTGGCCACATAATACCAATTTTGTGATAGGTTAAATTTCTTTTGGAAACGATAAAAAGTTTCAGATTTTCAACTTTGTTTCGAAGCAGTCTCTCGAGGATTTATTATTACATTAATAAGCATCCTGTTTAAAAGTGTTCTCCAGAACAAGTAAATGAACTGATGGATGCTGCTGATGAAAACTGAGAAGTAAGTTAGCCGTGCCATCACTCGTCTGCCAAATTAGGAAAACTTGCGTACGAATCCCTTATCATAGCCTCGGCACTTTGAAAGTTCTAATAAAGGGCCGAAAGCCACTAAAGTTGACAGGTTGGAAGATAATCTACAGCTCTGTGATCTACAGTATGTGCGGTTAGAAACTACAATAGTAGTAATATTACACTTAGCTTCTTTATGCAGGTTGATTGTAGAATTGCACTGAAAAATTGCTTGTTTCTGAAATGCAAAGCAACTATATAATAACACAAATAAAACAAATCTGCAAAGGGTTTCACACGGAACTTCCTTCGCTCCAACTACATCAATTTGCAATCCGCGCTGCCAGGCGAATGTTTCGAGTCCAGCCTTTAGTCCGCCGCTTGAACAATTGAGACACGACCGTGCTCGAATTCTACTGCCTTATAAAGGCACCATACTATTCTGTCCTAATTGTGATATTTATCTTGTATCTGTTAGGTCTCATTTTCGGCAATGATAAAGCCTAAGCTATGTGCAAATTATTACTTTTATCTATTACTAGGTTAAAGCAAAAATAAATAAAAATTTAGTTTTAGGGTGCTCACCGTGTATACATTTCTTCGAAATTTTTTAAGTTTCATGCCAGGTAGACATATAATCTTCATGCAAAATATGGTCTTTAAGTAGCGTTTAACTCCCACGTTTGAATAGGGAACATAATGTTGCATTTGATGGCTGAGCTTAGTTTATATTTAAATAAACTTACGCTTTACTGATAATTGTGAATAAGCACGAATACTAAATATCTATGCACTTGACCTCAGGTCAATGGACACTTAGGCAATCAGACCTCTGCACGTCTTAATTCACCGAAAATCCGTTGAGAACTCTCTTATAATTTTAAACAACTTTTTCAAATAATATTTTTGTGTATTTAGAGAAACAAGAGTATTATATTCTTGAGGAATTTTCGTATTTTCAAATCTCCCCAGTAAACAAAAAGAGATATTTAAATTTTTGTAAGTGCATTTTCAATTTGAGAAGATGCAGGGACTTCTATCAAGAATAAAATTTTCTAATGAGTACATAATAATAATATACTATACATAGAGGGAGTGAAGTGCATGATTTTTACTCGAGGTGTAGTTTGTAGCCCAAGTGCGAACCCCGAGGGCTTTACAAAGCAACAAGAAGAAAAGCATTCACTTCCGAGGGGTGTATACTATTTTTTGCACAACCCAGCGATTTTAATTGAAAAAGCTGAAATTTTTAAATTATTTTTAATTATCAACATGACATTTTCATTTTACGAACACAAAAATCATATCGATTCTGATGGATGGCTTACAAAACTATCATGGTAAGCAAGAGTAGCCATATTGTTTTTTTTGTGAATATCGAGAAATTATGCTTTTATTTCACACGTTTTTAAAAATAAATATGGCACAAATTTCTGATAAAACTATTTAAGATGCAGCTGTAAAAATAGTTGTGGATGTATTGCCACAAAAATTCCGAAAGATTTACGGAAAGTGCTACCAGGAATTTTATGATTGGTATCTGGGGAAGCAAGTAGATGAAATACATAGCCAGAGTGTGTTTCTGGTTTATTTTGTCGAAAAGGCGAAGCACTTCAAGGCTTCCGCACTCTGGTCACATTAGGTATTCTATGATAAAAGCCATCCTTGTGGTCAAGAATAACGTCGACATCAGTAAGTATTCAAGCATATTAGCATTTCTTAAAAGGCAAAATGTTGAATACCAAGCGAAAAAGTCAAAAACCCTTAAAACCTTAAAGATCAAATTGATCTATTCCTAACAGAAGCCCTGTTCAAACTTGTGTTTGCCCATGTGATAAAGAATTAAGTGAAATAATGCGGACTCAAAATTAGAATATAAACTAGTTTATAACATGTACCAGTTAAACTGTTTGTCAAGGAAGAATCTACTTTGGTGCCGACTTACTGGGTCACGTTATCTTTATGCAGACAGCGGCATTATAATATTGTATCATTAGGTCCGATTTCACACATATTGTTTACCAGCCTTGTATTTTATGCAAACGTTGTGTTTTGCGCCTATACAAATAATAGGTTATCATATCAAACAGCAAAACACGAGACAAATTCAATTGTATATAAAGACTTAATTAATAATTCAATAAACAATATACTCTGAAGTGTATTAATTTGTGACTAGACACAGCCTACAATTCTGTTAAGGGTAAGTTAGGCCTGGCTACTTCAGTCTCATCTTATCTCAAAATCTTTCATCTCCTTTCATCAAGTGTAAACCCCTTCAGTAAAACAACCTGGTTTTATAATTATACAGTTTATGTTCCGAAGTGCGTCCTGAACGAGTGCAAAAAATAATCTACGAAACTACACAAATCGAAGGTTTGCATAAATTCAAGGAGCACTGATGAAATGTACTTAATGGAAAAAGTAAATATAAAAATTGCTTATTTCAAATAAAAAATAAATTCTTTATTATTTCAGGTAGCAATGATTATGGGCATTGCTGGGGCTTTAAGATCGGATGAACTTGTAAAATTGACTATAGATGCTTATCAAGATTTATTATTATTATTATTATTATTTATTAAGTACGCAGGCGGCTAGGCCGATTTTTGCTTACTGTCAGAAATTTACAATATAGATATACATTGCAGTTGTAGTTAGCAACAACTGAAAAAAAAATCCAAAAATAACAATACAGAGATCGCAATAACATCATCGAGAACAATAATAATCATCCAATGAATTTTTAAATAAGTTTTTATTTTCATTTAGCACTATATTCGCTGGCAGAGAATTCCAAGAGTTTTGCACACGGTTAGACAAAAAGTTTTTTCTTGGTAGCTTGTTGCATCGATCTAAGACTAACTTGTATGAATGACCCCGTAAATGAACATTCTGGCTAACGTAAAAACACCCACCGAACAAGAATAATAACCATTTTGGTATCTGTAAACAATACTAAAAATAATGTAAATAGAGCATTTACAATAGTCTCCAAAGAAAACTGTTCGATTGATTTTGTTGCCATTTGTAAAAGGTCTGGTGTAATACACGCGCACAACTTACTTTTACAGTGATCTTATAATTAATCAAAAATTTAGCTTCTCTACTACATTCTAAAAACTAAAAAAGAAACCCATTTTAGAAGTATTCAACTGGAAAATCACATATCTCACATCACTACACATAAAAAATGTAACGTTTGAAAAAAATCGTTAGATCCGTATTTGCAAAAATTGAAAAAACTGAAAAATCATAAGACAAACACCATACTTTCGGTTATGTGATTTTCTACTAAAACTTGGGTCGCATCTAGATGGTACACAAAACTTGTGTATAAAGTTTCAACGTCATATCTCTTTTCACTCACATACATAGAGACACACACAGCCGTATTCATAGTCGTTCGCCAGCGGCTCGCCGGCGAGTCGCCGGAGTTTCGTTATTAATAGTATGTTGGCGGCACTGTACGTCTATGTCAAATTCGAGGTTAGCAGGTTAGATTTTGTGTCAATTTCTGTCAAAACTGACGGAAAACCGCCGGCGAGCCGCTGGCGAACGACTATGAATACGGCTGACAGACACACAGACCCACAAACACACGGAGAGACAGACCAATGAACAGATATATATTTTTTGGGTTCAGGGTAGGGATGGGCGCGTGACGTGAAAACAGTCGTGTCACGTCGTGTCACGGCGTGTCACGTCGTGAACGTGACTAATATTTGAAAATCGTGACGTGAACGTGAGTGAACGTGAGGGAAAATTTCCAAGGCGTGATTCACGTTTCACGTTAAATATTTAGTAACGAATAAAAAACTGCAGGGTGCAGCAACTTTTAAATTAATTAAATCACAAATTGTGCCAAACAAGTTACACTATGTGGTTTTATTTTTGGACCCTAATTATAAATCCTTAAAGTTCATACCTTCACATAAAAGAGAAGATTATAATGCAAATAAAACTATAGATGATAATGATGAAATACATAGCAAACGACTCAAAACTGGTACATCAGCATCAGATTCTTATCTTTCTACACTTAGAGATAGCTCTGACGATGACACATGTAATTAGGATGATGTCGAAACAGAAATAAATTAGTATGTTAAATGAAAATTCGGAAATGTAGATGACATTTTAGGATTTTGGAAAAACAGTGTAAATACGCCACTGTTAAAAAAACTTGAGAAATTTTAAACATACAGGCAAGTGCCGCTACAAGCGAAAGAGTATTTTCTACAGCTGGGCGAATTTTAGAAGAGCGCAGAATTCGACTTAACCCTGAAAATGTTGATTACATATTATTTTTAAATCAACATTTTAATGTTTAGATGTGTCGATGAACTTATTATTCTAATAAAAGTAATGGTTTGTTTTTTATACTCGGCTAACGCTGAAAATGTTAATTACGTTTTATTATTAAACCAAAAATGTATTGTGTAGATGTGTAGATGAACCTATTTTTAGAAAAGTACCTAATGTTTTGTTTTGTATACTCGACTTAACACTGAAAATGTTGATTACGTTTTATTTTTAAACCAATTTATTGTGTACTTGTGTAGATGAACTTATTATTCTAATAAAAGTAATGTTTTTTTTTGTATACTCGCCTTAACGCTGAAAATGTTGATCCTTGTACGTAAAAGTACTTTCAAACCTACGCCTAGCAACATATACCTTCTGTACTCATACCAATAAATTAAACGTCAATTCCAATGACAGGTTTTAGTATTAAAAGTAATGTCTGTGAAGACAGCTGCAAGAAATATATTTGCGAGAAATCAGTATTTATCCCTTGTCGAAGTTAGTGTAGTAAATTTTCATTTTTTTCTTTTTATGTCAACTATTCTAATTGCAACATATCACGTAAATTATGTCATATTTTTAGTTCTCTTTAGGGTTTTTTCATTGGTTTTAAATTTGAACATTCTGTTCTATCTAAATTTAAATTTTGAAATAAAAGCTGCGTGTCACGTCGTGAGTGGCGTGTCACGCCGTGAACGTGAGTGAACATGAGCGTGAACGTGAGTGGACGTGACTGTTTAAAGCCAGCGTGAAACGTGCGTGACGTGAGCGAAAAATCACTCACGCGCCCATCTCTAGTTCAGGGGACTCTAAAACGTGAAACGTTGAAAACTCCAATACTTCCTTTATTGTAAAAGGAAGTAAAAATAGGTAGTTCTGCGAAAAGAAAAACCAGAGCATAGACTTTTTTGTCGGTTGTAGGAGTAACAAATGTTTCACACAGGCTATAGGTGCAAACATTTTTGGAGGATTGCCAAGGCAAATAGCTTCATACCTCAAATTACCCGATTCGTCCTTTTACACGGGCCACTGCTTTCGGCGCTCTTCGACATCCTTGCTGGCCGATGCAGGTGTGGATATTAGCGTTTTGAAAAGTCACGGTGGGTGAAAATCCATCACTGTCGCGGAGAGGTACGTTGAAAATTCATTGACTAATATGATTGCCCAGAAAATTCTTATAGACAAAGACTCGGAAAAGGAAAATCGACTGTCAACTTGCAGCTCGCTGATATTTGTGTGAAAATTAATAATACTGATCAATTAACATCTTTGTTTCGTATTTTTGTATTTAGTAATATTAATGTCAATATTAATATTAAATAGGTTGAGTTGGCTATGTTTTTTTACCAAGGGAGTAAAAGAGCCACTTGCCAGTTGTCCTATGTGTCCAAATGTATTCCGGGCACTGAATAAGTATGACCCGCATTGAATCATTTAAAATATGGCCACTTTATTAAATGTTGAACGAATTAGCTGATTTACATCTTTAGATTATACTAACACACGGGTCAAAAGATGCCCTAATTCAGAATATTGTATGTACTAGAAAACTGTGTAGGGGCAACAATAAATCTATAAATTCAAATAAATTGATTGGAGCTTCCGCTACCAACCACACGATGTCGCTACAATTGCTAATAGCGGGGAGTACATTATAGCTTCTGATATTTAAATAAGTACCTACTTAACATATTTATTCCATCTAAATACCTGTAATATTCATATGGAAAATGACCTGTATATTTTTATTATACTTGAATTATTTTTATATTAATATTTTACGTCTACGATTCCGAAATTAATTTATCAGGGTGGCAGGGTTGATATTGCTTTTTACATATCTAAAGTTATAAGCACAACAAAGGAAGCAATCTAATAAAAAGAAATCGATGTTTTATGATATTTGCCCTTGACGTAAAATGTTACCTTAAAAACACAGTGTGTGATTATGGAGGGTTCTAATATTCTCATATTAGGTTGAATTGGTACGTTAAAACTGGTGGTGATTTCGTAAATCTCATAAAATAGCAACCAAAAATTAATTCTAAAAGAACAAGGAAAGCCCAAGTTTTTGCATTCCCCTCTGAGACAAATGTAATTAAATATTTGTGATTATAAGTAATTAATTTTAAGAGTTTCGAATTTGATACTACCACAGGATATCTGTGCAATTTGATAATGGCTGGAGCTCTACCGCTTGTAAGTAATTAAAAGTTTGATGCTTTGTAATGGAAAATTGAAGCACAGCACGCCTGGGGTTAAAGCAGCCCAAGTTTAAATAAATTTACGATCTAAGTTTTCAACTAGTGCACATTTGGCTTAACTTCGCCAATTTTGTTCCGTTTGTTGTAAGCTTAACAAATGTAAAATAAAGTTCAATATCTCCAGCGATAACATTATTAAAAACATTTTGCATTGCTTAAATAAATGTCTTGCTTGATCATGCGATTACTTATTGGCATTTGTTGGAATACTATTGTATTAATTATAGCTGTTAGATTTAACGATTTTAATTTCACTTAATTGTCTTGGGTGCTGTTACGCAGAGACGTACAAAAGCCATAATTTGTAATTTAATGATCGTCAGATCTACATAAATTTTGTTGTGAGACAATTAAATGGTTTAACGAATCTATTGTATTATTGGAATTATCGTTTTATGTCGACTACGTTCTTCTATATTTACTCTAATTTTCATCCTAATACCTTCAGTTTTATAACTACGATTTTTTGGGATTTTATATTATTTGTAAGTAACATAAAATGTTGTCAAGTTAAGCTATAATGCCCACTTTAATTAACATTCGACATTTATTTTAAGCAAGGGTCGGGATCTCTTTTCCGCGGTGTTTGAAGTACATGATGGAATTGTTTTTCAACAAGTAAGAAATCTATAGTACAAGACTAAATTCAACAAAATTTAATAACCTCTGCACTCTAAAAACAGTCCAAGATGAAAAAGTGCTAGAGGGGAGACAGGATTAGTAAATTTTTGCACGGTTAAAGTGCCACTTTCATGCAAAATCATATTACGAGCTTTTTGGCGTAATGTACTAAAATTATTTCTACGCTTTCCCAGTTTAATTTCATTATGTCCTGTTCCTATAAAATCAGTTGTGTTGTTGCTTTATTTTGCAGCTCTAAGCTTCTCTGTTAGTAAAATCTTTCATTATATCTCCGGATTCAATAATCCACCTTTGCGCTCGAATCTCGTTTCATATCTGTCGCGTCTCACAATTCATTTAACAGAAGTACAAAGAGATTTTGAGCGAGTTTATGAGGCTGCTGAAGGATAAAAATCAGAGTTTGCATTGAATATTGAATATTATATTCAGAGGTGGCTCTTTATAATGAGTTCCATTTTATTTGTGTATAAATAATGTCCAAAGTATTATAAATTGCAAATGTTTGGATTGTCGCTCCAAAAATGAAATAACTAACTCAAGGAAGTGTATCTGCAATATATTTAGAAATTATGATCAAATTTCTTGCTACTTTACTGAGTGCTATATATTTCTTTGAATGGTGACAACCATTTCTGAGTTAAAACACAGCATGTTTTTAAAATTTAGAAAGAAAGTAATCTTCTGCTTAAAATCACATTAAGTTTCGTGAAGTTATTTTGAACATTAAGAAAAATGCTTTATGGTTCAATAAATATAAAAAATAGGCTTTGAGAAACTTCCACGGTGGATTTAAGAAGGGGACTTTGCATGTCACAAAAGTTTTTTTATTCCATACTTCTGGATCTGCTTGGGAGTACATAAAACTGACTTCTTGCCAAATTAAACCCTCTACCATTGAAAATTAAAAAAATAACTTGAAGTGTTGGAGTCAACCAAAATGGCCCTTGTATCCCATAGTGTGCTGAATTATTTTTTAATAATATAGAAGGCTATGCAAATTATACTTATTTAAGATACATTTAGTCATCTAGATCGGAAAAAACGAATAAAATATAGTCAGTTAATCTATTCGTAGATTACATATTAGTCTTCTTCTTCTTCTTCGTCTTCTTCTTCTTCATCTTCTTCGTCTTCTTCTTCTTCTTTCTCTTTCGAGGTAGGCTTCTTGTCTGTATTTTTCTCTTATACCTCCGCTTCTTCCGACGTCCAACATTCTTTTCACCGTTTTAATGGTCTTTCTGGTGCTCTCTTGCGTTGTGGTTTGTCATATTTTGCTCGTTTCCTATATTCATTCATTCGTTCGATGTGCTTGTTCCAGTATTTTCTACGTTCTCCTATATGTCCTTTTATATCTTGTATTTTACAGCTCTGTTGTATATCTTTATTTCTGCATCTATCCCTTAAAGTTTTCCCTTGTATTGTTCTTAAGGTTTTCATTTCTGTAGTTCTCATAAGTTGTATAGACATTTAAATGTCTAACATAAAAACATAATTAAAGTTAATAAGATAGATTTGTTATCTGCAACTAAAAGAAAAATTTCACCTACCAACAGAATGTTAAATATCAAAATAATTATTAGTAAATGGGAAAGCGTTGTTAGATTGTTCATAGTAAATGCTCTGAGTGCAGATATTGTATTGGAAATCGACGTGATCCAACAATTGGGAATAAAAATAGATGGGGAGCATATATGCATTCATCTAAATGGGTTAATTAAATCTTGGGCAGAACCCAAAAGTGGCTGCCAAGAAAATAAATGTTGCCAAGTCAAGAGCACTGAAAACGCTGTAGAATGGAATGAAGGTATAATAATTAATAATAACACAATATTGAATTTAAAAGATAATTATACTGACAGAGGGGTATTGTTGAATGATTTGAAATTAGGTGAGAAAAATCTACACTTTAAGGGCAGAATATTAGAAATAATTAATAGAAATATAGATATTATTAATGAAAAAGTAGGTCAAGCAGAAAAATGCATTCACAGATTGCAAGTTAATGAATCACAGAGTTTTAACAGTAAGTCATATCCAATTCGTTTTGCATTAAAAGCACAAGTTAAAAATGAAATACAGAAAATGGTAAAGGATGGAGTAATTGAATATTCTAATAGTTATTTACTATACAAGTGGGATAACAGCATCATTAATATACGTGTGTGTAAGTTACAAGCGAGTGCGTAGCACGAGTTATGTAAGCACACAAGTATATTAATGGTGCATTATCACACATGTATTGTACAAAATTTTATCTACGACTGCCTAAAATTGAGAAAAGTGCATTAAGAGAAATGTCAGATCTGTCTTTTTCAAAAATATTTTAGTAGGCAAATGTCATTATGTCATTCATTTGACACTATTTCAGTTAGGTAATGAAGTCATTACGTAATGAGTTACTTATCCCACTGGAGTAGATAAAAGTAATTTTATTACTCCATTAGTAGTCTTTAAGAAACGTGACTGTTCACTTTATGTCTTGATGCACGCAGAATTAATCAGATTACAAAGCCACAATATGAATCTCCACAAACGATTCATGGTTTGTTAAGTAGAATATTGGCAGACAATGCAACATATTTTACAAATGCAAGATTAATTAATAATTTAGAAAGGAAAGGAATAAAGATTTGTTTTTGTAGTATTAGACATCCGCAAAGTAATATTTCAGAAAGATACATCAAAGAGGTGATTAAATACTTAATTTTAACACAAGAAAATCATAATAAGTGGGTACAATGTTTGCCTGAAGTTGAAAGTTATTAATAATGTTCCAAATATAGCAACGGAGATTAGTCCAGTTACTTTATGTAAACAAGTAATACCAGCTAGACCTTGGAGGAAAGAACAGTGGAATATTGAAATAATACAGTTGTTGGAAAGAACAAGAATATTAAAGAAAAGTAAAGATCTATATGAGAAGAAGCAAAATAGGAAAATCTTAAAACAAGTGCAATTTAAAATAGGAGACATAGTAATTGTAAAAAACTTAGAGTAGCAAATAGGAAAGAAAAAATGTGTGCTAAACTATTATGGGCATTTGAAGGACCTTATAAAATTCATAAAATATTTAAGGATAGCAACACCTATGAACTAATAAATGAAAGAGAAAATAAAATAAGAGGAAGGTTTCATATAACAATGATTTATCCATATACAGTACAAATGGAGTAAAATGTTTTAATAGATATTAACGATACAAGTTTGATTATGAGCATCTTAACGAAACGAGTTTGATTGCAAAAAACGAGGCGGTAAGCCGAGTTTTGCAGCAATCACACGAGTCTCGTTAAGTGCCATAAGCAAACGTGTATTGTTCAATATTTTATCTTCACCAATAAATTCTGGTTCAATGCATTTCTTGATACAAAAAGAGTGCGGTAATGTTCATTACCGCACTGAGTGCGGTAATATCTATCCATTACCGCACTGAGTGCGGTAATATCCATTACCGCACTGAGTGCGGTAATGAAGCTCTTAACGATACTAAAATTAATTTGGTTAAGAGTCTATAACAACACTGATGAAGATAAAAGTTGTTACCTGTGATTAGATATTTGTAAACTTATTTGAATAAATAATTTTAATTATTATTAAGCTGTTTAATAGAGTTAAAGGTTAGTACTGCTTGTTTATGTCAAAAGAATTTCAAAGTTAATATTGTTTAAAAAAATATTTAGAAATAATAAAATAATTATATTATTTTATCATTTTAAATTTGAGGAATATGTTATGATATTGGTACAAGGGTTTAAAAAATACATTAATAGGATTAAAAGATTAAAAAATTATAAAGATCAATTTAGATGTGAATTGGATAATAAAATTATTGAGATGCATTTAATAAATAAAGAAACTAGAATTTATAGTTTAATAATATGAAACTGATGGCGAAATAGAAGGATTCTAACTTAATTTAATATCTAAAATGAAATTGGAAAATGATGACAAATATTTTTTCGAAATAGACTCTTGAACGTAGTAGGTAGAAATCAAATAAAACGCTTTTATCTACGACCACTACTAAAAGTAGGCTTTTTAGCGCTAGCTTGTTTCACTAAAAGTGACGTTTTATAGTTTACCGTGGTTAAAGAAATCAGCTGTTTACTTTTAGCCCATGTGCTAAAAGTGAAGTGAGGTTATAAAATTACAATTTCGAACTGAAGGTGAAGTTGTAAAATTATTCTAGTTGATTCTTGCGTTACAGGTAAAGTGTTTTTGAAATAATTAAAGCGTTATGTAATGAATACAGTCACATGTGGAGTATTAATAATTACATTTCGTAACTGACCTTGACTACTGTCATTCGCAAACATTCTCCCGCGCGGCATGGGCTGCTGTTTATTATGACATAAATTAGAAGTGTCGTAGATGCAAACCTTTGTTAAATCGATATTTATGGATTAATAACAGTAAAATTAAGGTCGTAGATAAAATATTGTATGCAACGCGTGCTAAAAGTCGTTTACGCAACGAAACATGTTATGAAACTCAGTCTTCGGCTCCGTTTCATAATTTTCATGTCTCGTGCATAAACGTCGACTTTTAGCACTTGTTGCATAAATAGCTATTATGGTGTGTTGGATGGAGAAAATAAGTAAAATCGCTAAGGAGTTTGTATTTATTGATATAGAAAACTTGAAGCGAAAAGCAGGTAAACAATTTTTGTAATAAGAATTTAATAAATAAACCCTTTTAAAAGTTTTTAAAACATTTTTGGCATATAGAAGGGTTAAAAGTTTAAGATAAAACTTGCGTGGCGTTAAAAAAGGTTAAACTATAAAGTGTTAAAAGAATGGAAGATATGCAGACTATATGGAGGAAGATAAAGAATGTGGTGAGAAGACTAAACATTTATAGTCTATAAAAGCAAATAAAAGGAAATAACTACTGAATTGGATTTATTGTGGGATTGCATTTGACATTTGGCATTGTGTGAATTGGAAAACAAGTAACAATTTACAAAAGAAGAAGATGACAGGGAAGTCGTTGATACAGTGAGCTTATTAGTGGGGCTTGTTTCTGGTCTGGATTCTTGGTGCTAAGCTGTAACGGAATTCAAATGAATGATTTGGATTGAGTATTAAACTAACGTAACTACGAACGAGGTCTATTGGGATTTTTGCTGTGGTGGAGCTGTGTAGGCAGATTCATGGAGCAAACTAGGTTCCTGGGTTAATTCGGATCCTGATTCTGAACACTTTTGGCAGTTTGGTGGACAGTTTAAGCTTTCACCGAGGTTTTGAGCAGAGCACTTGTGGAGTGACATGTTGCAGAGTGGGACGAATTGGTTTCAGTTTCAGGAGTGCTAAGTTGGATGAACGGTGGGTGAATCCAGGTATTACATAAGAACTGAAATAAAATAAAGATTAAAGTGAATTAATTTTAATTAAGGAAGCACTTACTATTTGATATTGTCATATAACAAATGTAACGATCAAGTATTTGTAATTGAATTTTCAGAAATAGTTTGACGTACTATTTGACAGAAGTTTTGAATTGTCATAATTGAAATTGAAACATCAAATTTCAGAATATGCAATCTATACCTTTTCAACTTCAAATTGGGACTAATCAATTTCAAAATGGGAATAAACAATTTCAAAATTGGGAAAAGTTTTTTGTTAACGGTAGTCTTTGGAAAATGACAATTACATGGTTGTGACAGGACGGAACTAATTATTGTTAGTTGTTGCTGGTGTTCCATCCTGTGACAACAATGTAATTGTCATTTTGCAAAGACTACCGTTAACAAAAGGCTTTTCTCAATTTGAAGTTGATTAGTCCCAATTTGAAGTTGTTTATTCTCAAATTGAAATTGTTTATTTCATTTTGAAATTGTTTATTCCCATTTTGAAATTGATTAGTCCCAATTTGAAGTTGAAAAGGTATAGATAAAAGGAATCCACTCTGATTTTCAGTCGAGTGTATCTACAGGAGCTAGCATAAATAACTTTGAATATCCAAATTAAATAAATAGGGCAATTTAAATTGACTAAAATTAAATTATAAACATAAACTTATAGGCAACACAAAGAATAGCCTTCAATACATTTAATTAGAAAATAATTTGGATAGTGTATACTGTATAGAAACTCATAGAGGAAGTTGAGGAATATGTACTATTGCGGAAAAAATATTTCGCACTGTTTGTTTGCCTTCTGTATGTATGGTTTCATTAAGTGGATTAAAGTCACTGCATTGTCAGTTGTACAACTGACATTCTGCCATCAAAACTTAAAATGCCGAATGATGTTCTAAGCGAGGCTGAAAAAGGCTTTGTTATCGCAAAACTAGAAGAGGAATGGTTACTGCAACGTGTGACCGATGAAGTTGATCGCGGAAGAAGCACAATATCTTAACATAACCTGAAAAAGCTAGTAATACCACAATAACCCCAAAATGTGAAAAATGAGAAGTAGTCAGATAGTTAGATACACACTAAGGCACTGTAGATAAACCAAGTAACTAGATTAAGTATCGTGCGAAATATTTTTTCCGCAATAGTACTTACAAGCTTATTGTTTAAATATGACAGTTTATTATTTCCTCTACTCCGATACCTATAGTATGATCAAAAATAAATTTCATCTAGGATGGCCCTGAAATACTTCCTAATTTATGAATGCAACTATAACTCACTTAAAAATCAAATGTCAAGTTTGACATTTAAGTATAAATATAGTTGAATTCATAACTTATGAAGTATTCCACGACCATACTAGATGAAAATAATTTTTGATCATACCTGTACTTAAGCAAAATAGGTAAATTGTATTTGTTAAAAATGATGGTTTAATCTAAGTAGGTAGATCTTCCTAAAATTTTGTATAGGGCCATAATTTATCATTCTGAACAACTTTTCTTGGTAAAATTTTGCCGGATCATGAACAAAAAGGGTAGTACGTAATTAAACCATAATATGTGGCACATTGTTCAATTCAAAGTAACAAGGGCTTTCCAAATTTGGCAACAAAAAATCAGGACCGTATTTAAAAAAATGAAGTTGATGATGGTTTCTCGAAGACGAAACGTGGGATAAAAAAATTGATAACGTAATCATTAAGTCCACTAAAAGTTTCTCTAAAGAAGTTTAATCAGTTTCGCTCTAACTTTAATATTAACGCCAGAAAAAAATAAAAAAGAAAATCCACAAATTCGGTTTTTTGAGATAATTCAAAAACGAAAAATCGTATCAAGAATTTCTAAACGTCATTTTTTTAGTCCTTTTATTGCGCAACTTTCTTTCCATTTAACCAAATTTGCATCTCCTTATCTTGGACACACTGTATACAGTATGTCCCCGGATTAGGTTACAAAGAAAGAAAAACGTTTATTTTTGACTTCTAAAAAAAATCAATCTTTATAAAAAACCCTACTTGTTCTTAAACTAAATATTCACTTGCCATCTCCCCTTTCGCTTTCGTATACGGGGGAGGTTAGAAAATATGAACATGGCTTAAGAATGAAGTACCCTTATTTTTCAAAATATACAATAATGTTAATTGGAAATATTTGTTATAACATTTCTATTAAAAATTATAATTGCTTTGAATTGCTATTGATGTTTGGATCGCGTATTATTATTTTTTTTTAACATAGCTGTGTTTTTGCTGACACAAATTAGAGATTTTTAACATCAACTTCGAGTCACAAAAATTTCAGGTTAAGTGAACGAAACTCAAATTCGACAATACACTCTTATCGTATACATCAATAAATTAACTTTGAAGTATCGCGTTTGGTAATTCGCAGGGTAGTAGAAGAATAAGAAAACCCAATAAGCACGTGGCTGTGATTTTATATTTGACACCTACTTTTAATTCTAAGCAACTTTTTTAAATAACATTATTACATATTTTGAAAAATAAGGGTGCTTTATTGTTGAACCATTTTCATATTTTCGAACCTCCCCCGTATACGAAAGAAAATATTTAAATTTTGGCAAGTGCATTTTTAGTTTGAGAACAGGCAGGGTTTTTTACAAAGAGTAATTTTTTTTTGAGAAGTCAAAAACAATTTATTTGTTTTGCTCTCTTTGTAACCGAATCCGGGGACATGCTGTATATATATATATACAGGGTGAGTCAGGAGGAACGGACCAAACCCCAGGAGTGTATTATACAGAAAAACTCAAATGTTGTTATCCGATTTTCATTTGTTTTCAAGATGCAGCGTCATAAAAAAATCCCCATAGGAGTTATTTTTATTTTAGCATTTGTAATAAATGTTATCTTTTTGGTTGAGATTTTTCATATTATTTACTTTTTATAAAAATGTGCTCTGTTTTCTCCAATAATTGGAAACAAGGACAGGCAGGTGTTATTATGCAGAAAAAGGTAACAACGTGCATGCACCCACTCTAAATTTATAACGAAAGCCGGTAGCACAAATGTTCAATTTACATAACGATGTTGCTCACGAATCCAAGGAATGGTTAATGATACCATTCGATCGGTTCCGAGTTTTGCATGCACATGTGTCCCTTCCAATTATCTGTTAAATTTTCACACGCCAACAATTTTGGATAGAATATAATAAATTGATAAACGGTAAGCAATACCGGTATTAATGTTGCTAATTGAAATCTAAAAACAGCGCCCCTACAGAAAGTAATTAGATAAATACGCTGAAAAGGAAAGTTTCAAATCAGAATTAACAGCATCTGTTTCACTTGACACGAGCTAAATTTGACAAGATTAAAACGCTTTACAGGAATCTGGAGCGACTCGTTAATTATGCCTTTTTCGGGTTGCCGCATTTTCGCATTGATAGACGCGTCTTCGTGATTATAAGTTTCGCAGTTATTAAGAGTTTCCTGACGATCTTCAAAGCGGGTAGCTTATTTATACGCAATAAAGAAGTACGACAATTCAAATTCGGGAATTTCCCAAATTCTCATTTCCAGTTTCTTGCCGAGATCGTGGAATGGAAAATGACATTTCTAGTCTGATTGCTACTTGAGTAAATAAAATACACATTAAACTGAAAAGTTTAATTTATTTTCTCATCCCCGCAGCTAGCAATCATTTCCTCTTAAATATTTTCCAGCTTTAATAACTTCCTACCATAAATCTTCCATTCCAAGTTGACTGCGGCCTATACAAAAGACAATCCCAGTAGCGACAATTTTGGGCCTTTTGACAAACGAGCTTGGGCTATTCAAGTTCTATAGAACATGATCCTGCAGAAAAGCCAACGTTACTAATTCGTTAAAGTGCCTACAAATCGCGAAAAAAAATTTTTTACATAACTTTTGCTGGAGGTTCAAAATAAACTGGGCCTTAAATTGGATATTAAAAGATTAGATGGAGTGAACATGAACAGAAATAAGGATAAATAATTTTAATTGCTTGCAAATAATAAAAGGAAAAGTAATTTGCCTTTTATACACACTCACGTACAAATAAGGGTGGTGAGCATTGAAAAAAAATTAAAACACATTAATATCCAACAGGGAAATGTTTGCCAATTAGAAATACATTGTAGGCTTTAGTGATTTAGAAAATGAAGAATAAAGATTGCGATAGAAAATGTTTACTCTAATTTTTTAAATTTAACGGTAATCCATATTGATATTTCAAACGACTACTGTTAAAATGTACGAGGATTGTTTTATAATAAGTCAGCCTGGGGTATAGAGATTTGTTTTCCAAAGTAACGATTTTTTTCCCTAATATATTCTCTTTGAAAGTTGATGCTTTTTACTTCCCTCGTCTAAAAGACGAAGGAAATATTGCAATCGCAAAAAATCACCTTTCGAGATTTCTTAAGATCTTCACGTTTTAGGATCCCTAGATGACGAAGAACAGGTTTCCTTAATTCCGTTTGTCTGTGTGTCTGTCTGTCTGTTGGCTGTATAAGTCAAAAACTATTTGTCGGAGGAAGACAATATTTTGCATACACATTATATATCTACCTGGCCTGAAACCGAGAAAATTTCAAACAAATATATACAGGGTGAGCACCTTAAAAAAGTTTTTTTAAATTTTTGATGTAAGGTAGTAATAAATGCAAGTAATAATTTGTACATAACGCAGGCCTTATTTTTACCAAAAATGGGCCCCAATAGATACAGAATAAATGTTGTACGATACAAAAAGGAGCAACAAATTAGTGCGTTACTTAATACAGCTGCAACACAGAAATTCGAAGGGTCGGTGCTCCGTAGCTCAGATAGAAATAGCCCGTTCCTTTTCAATATCCCACAAAACGTTGGGACTGCATACGCGGTTCGCCTGCCCTTCGAGTTCGACCACCGGTAACGTTTTTTTTTATTTGAAAATTTAGGTAATTTATTGGAAACGTGAAGATGTTTTTACTCCTAACTTAATTTCATTTTTAAAATTATTTAGTGTCACAATGTCGACGAGGGAAGTTCTGGGTAAAGCCTTTTACATTTTTTTGAGATTGTATAATGATCAAACCATTAGAGGATAGTAAAAATCCTTAAAATACTTGTGTAAGCCAGATATAATTTTATCTCCGAAGGAAATCTCTCTCCACGAATATGTTTATTTAAATTTGGGAACAGTAATCACTGCGTACTAGTTAGCCATCGGCTTAACAAAGGGCGATTTTTTTTAAGCTTACTTTGGTCACCTTGTCTGAATATATCTGCCTTGTAAGACCAACTTTTCTGTACCAACTTCGGCTCTTTGCTTTCCAATAACTAAAAAATTAACGCACAGCGTGCATAGTATATTTCTTCCATAATTAGCCGATGAGAAAGCCCTGACATAATAATTTATCCTAGTTACTTTTTCAATTCGAGTCTTATAGAGAAATGTTGTTAAAATTATCGATAGAACCTCTCCAGAGTGCTATTAGAACTCCTATTAGAACTAGCTGGGTGCTATTAGAACCGTAAAGATGGTTTCCGGTTTATCATTTTTTTATGAATATAATTTTTGTTACAGTTCTAGTAGCACCCCGACGAGTTCTATTGGAAAGTCTAGTGACATTTGGCAATAAGTATGACTAAAAAGGAGTTATAGTAGTATTTGTCCGATGAAAAGTGAGCACCCGAAATTTTCCGTTGGCTGTTTTGCTCTTAAATACATAGAACTCTTTAAAAATAGGAAGGACCTCTAAGCTCCTTGGGGTGCGACGGAAACTTGCAAAAATAAGTTTTTTTGAACTTAGAGTGCCAACTTCACACGTGATATTACGACATGTACTAATATTGTCAATATTAGAATTAAATTTCGGCTTAGACCGCGTCGTTTTTGTAGATAAACACCCAGCATTTGTTGGCTTAATGTGTCTAACACCTTGTGAACTCAACCAAGAGTTTGTGTAACGGTTATGTTCTTTGATGACTCGTGAACTCTTACAAGCCACCCATGATTTGGTTCATGTTATTAGAGTACCTTGTGAACAAGAATACTTTAGGCATATAGACTAACGTTTGGCAAGACACTGCAGCTTGCATCATCAGAGTCAAAGTTGCTCTCAGCAACTATTTGAAGAAAAAATACATATTTTTTTATGAGGCATTTCTGTCAATAACAATACATGATGTTTCTTTAGTTAGTGTCTTAAATTCAGTAACTATTAAAGTTGACCCTTTATACTATGGATTAAGCAAATGTCTCAAGAGATTTACACCTCTGTTCAAATGTAGATGCAAAAATATTTCTTCAATATCGGTTGTTCACAAAGTGGCTTTGAAATCCACCTGAGTTAAGTACATTGAACTTCAAAAAACCCTCCAAAACGTTAAAGAAATAAGATTTAAGCCTCTATGATTATTATGGCAATTAATATATTTCAAGCATATCAAATAATATTTTATAAAATATTCCAGAAATGTGCTAGCTTAATTTGTAAATAGTATAAAATAACATTGGTCTTCATAATAATTGTAACACGGTATTAAAAATAGTGTTAGCCTTAATTTAAACAAAATGTGATCAGAGTAGGCTTGGAAACAATGTAAAACAATAAAGTATTAAAGACAGGCAAATGGGGAAGGAAGCCAAGCTGAAAGGTCTTGTTATTTTGGCTTCCCCAATAAATAATTGTATAATTGCGCATAAATACCCTTTTCCCAATTAAGTAAGTTTAAAAATTGATTGTTGTCCGGTGGGTGTGCTGTAGTGGAGTGCATTCATTAGTAGCACCTTTGCAGAAGGTTGAAAAAGTTTTTTTATCGGTACATCGAGTGTGAGCTTGTATTCTGGTGGCTCTTTTTGACATCCTAGCAGAGTAATTGGAGCCCTGAAAACTGGAAATAGGCAGTGACCTTCGTGAAGAGCAGTGCAGTCCTGAGTGCAAACAACGGGGAGGGCTGGAAGCTGTTTTTGATATCACAGCGGACTAGCTACAGGAATCGTTCTGCGGTGGCGTTAAAAGGCTGGCCAATGAACAAAGAGGGGGCCAATCATCGTGGGACGTACTAGGAGCTCGAGTTGCGCCCTAATTCCGTTACAAAGGCAACAAAAAGGTTAGAACACTTCATTTAAAAGATAGAATTTGGAGCATTTCGTGGTGACGTCGGTTTTTTTAACAGTTCCGGCACTAGCGGCATTTTATTGTGTTTTGTTTGTGACGCCAAACCCATTTGAGAACATAAACTCATTTATTTAAATTATATTATCCACAACAGTTATTATACATAGTAATATGTAGCAGCACCCAGAAATCTTTACAAAAAATATGACGGCTTTTGTGCTCTTCCAGATACTACCATCAAAGCTATCGCTAGTGCTAAAGGCGTGCTCAGAACATCTCTCATTCAATTTTTTTCACACCTTCTGACATTGATTCGTCTAAGGTAGTATTCGCGTTTTGCATTAGAATTGTGACATAACCTACTAAAATCACCTGTCCAAGAGAGAACATTTGGGCCATTAAGTTGGCGCCAGCTCTTTTTCTTCTTACTGTAGGTGAACTAGAAACCGCATTTCAGACTTCTCCGATTCGGGGTTTTTTTGAAGATTTTTTTTGCATACGAATAATTTCATTGTCTATGTGTGCTGTTTTTTTAAACTACCAATACCAGATATTCTGCTACATCAACTTCAGTGCTCGTTTCTACTTTAAAAAATGCGATCAGTTAAAACTCTTATAAAGTGGGTGGTACATGATGAGGCATTTATTTGATACATGAATACGATCATACAAAATTGATATATAATAGATGCAATCTTCAAATGTTAATGTACATTTGAGATTGCCAGGTTAATTATGTCCAGGTTCAGGGGTGAAATTAGTGATATACAAAAAAAAGTATAAAGCAAGAAACATACCAAGTTGGTTAACTTATACGAAAATCGTTTCACTTCCTTACAGAAACCACAAAGAGTGGGGTAGCATGACAAGAGCTTTCACATACCATGATATGTTTTCCCATAGAGTTCACGTGTATCATCAGTATTTATGTATAACAATTGATTATCATGATTGGTTGGACGTGAACTATGTATTGTATACCTAGGCGGTAAAGTGGCTATTTTCCAGGACGAAAGAAGATATGGACAGGCGAGGCGCAGCCGAGCCTGGCCACTTCTTGAGGCCTGGAAAACCACTTTACCGCCATTTTTTATCCTATACTATCAACTCAAACAAAATTGATAGTAATTAGAAAATTTTCAAGATTTTTTAGATGTCAAACCGTTTGTCAACGCGAGTGACATATCATTGCAGGGCTAACTGTGTTTACATAAATCTGCTTATTTTCTTGGCTAACCAACAAAATTTACTTTATTGGCTAGCTGGGAAAAACTGCCTTTTCTCGTTTCCATAGAGCCGAGAAAATTTAACTTTCTGATAATCTAGGATAAAAAAATTATAGATATAACCTTGGAAGGTTTCAGCTGTCTTACGATGTTAAATCAGTTTCGCAGATTTGACGTACGTTTGGTAAGCTCACTGTATAAGTGCTTAATAGCTTTGCAAATGCTAAGAAAGAATGATATAAAAATAGGAAATCCTTTAAAAACTCTATAAACTGTCGGTAAGCGTAGAAAATTACATGTATCCACTTTTTTAAGTAATCTCTAAGATCAATCCCAATCAATAGCACAATTAATTTTAAAAGCAATGTAGCTTTTAAAAATAAAAAAAAAATATATAAAATTTTTCTATAGATGTTAGGTGTGTTTCCAGTTTCTGAAAATTGCATCGTTAGCTACAGTTATTGCCAACTATTTGATTTGTATAGGCTACGTGCCTCCACAGCGATTTAAACTAACACCCAGCTTTGGGTTGTTAGCTAGAAATATTGGGTAACCGCAGGGAATGGTGCGGAATATAGTTAATTCTGCTGAACTCGAAGAGCCTAAGTAGGATATTCTCAATCTTAACATATACACCCGAAGCTAGTAATACGTTTTTAGTCATCATATATTTTACCCAAATGTTCTTTCAACAAATAAAATGCAATTTATAAAATGGCCTCAACTGCTTTTTAGTTAACCGTCTAGCTTAAATCGAACGTTTTGTGTCCACACTTAAAAAAAACGCAATGTACAATGCACTCTCGAATAAATATCTACTGCGATATGATAAACGTATTGAAAATTAAATTAAATGTTTTCTATTCTACTGCATTTTCCTAAAACTATAATATTTATAATGGGCTGAGTTATTTATGGATTAGGGGCATAAAATAGACATTAATGGACCGCAGCGCGAAAGTTATAGCACGAAATTTCATGTACCATTGAAATTTTATCTGTAAATCTGTAAAGGGCTTTACTAAGAACTTCCCTCGCAATTACACGTTGTTACACTAAATAGAGGTAAAAATATCGTCACGTTTGTAATAATACTGAAACAATAACTGGAAACACTTGGTAATACAAATTAAATCAATATTCAAATAAAAAACATTGCTGGCGATGGGATTCGAACTGTCTCTGAGAACTAGCTTGCGAATGCGATTTCAATGATCGGCGCTGAAGCACGAAGTAAGGCAGGCATATTATTAATCGATGATCCACAACAATTATTTATGCTCGGCGTAATTAGTCAGTTTATACTCTATTTTTGAAAGCTCTTGGTACATTGTAGTTATTTGTGTACCAAGGGCGTAGCGACGGAGTTCATTTATTTCGCAATCCCCTAACTGTGAACATCAGGTACAGTCTAGTATAAAGTGAGTGCAGTGGAGCAATAGCAGGCTCGTACTTTAGCTTGTCTTTGTTCCTCATAGTGATCACGCTTTCTTGTGCCACGCAGGCCGACATGCAAGCTAATATCTATTAAGCTGTACAAAACACTAAACCGTAAAGTACTTTCTTCCACTCCCGCTATCGTAAATACGTTTTTAGGGAGGTAGGTTGATTTTACCGATAATATATTGGTTGTTATAAGGAAAGTACTAGTCTACCAACGTATCAGTTGACACCTACGATTTATACACTATACTCGGGCTGCAAATTCGTCCTCCACTGGTAAATGCTATTTACTTGCTTTGATACATAAATAACTATTTTGTACTACCAGCCATATAAGTGTCTGTAACAGGCCTACTTACATGTCATGAAAGTTTCATTTAATACTCACATGGGAACAGTGTAAGTATTTTTGGGGTTTCAGAAAAGCCCAATGAAACTGTAAGTAGATGTGTATTAAAAGTGTTTAATTATAAACTGAAAGTTTCATTGACGATCGAACATATTGATCGCTGTCACAGAGTAGGTAAGAGAGAATATGACCCCTATAATAATAGTGAAGTTTATAAGCTACAATCACAAAAATCTAACATATAAGGTTAAAAAGCAGCAAAAAGCAATCGGAAAATTTCAAGTCAAAAATATCTGGACCGTAGATGAGAGAGAGCAACTGTAATATATTTGCTGCTGTGATATAATTGTGTGAAAATAACAAAAAAGTAATGCTAGCCGCAAATATCCACAACGTGACTTGACATTTATTTTACATTTAGCCTTGGCTTTGACGCAATCACTACCGAACACACATCATATTTCAATAATGTTTTGCATCTGCAATAAATATTTGTTTGTGTATATAGATAAACCTCCTTCTGTACGTATATTATTTTCTTTGCCCAATTTATCATTACAATTGAAACTCCTTCTCACTTTCGACGAGCAAGACTAGCCAAGTAGCCACTTACCCGACCCAAGGGCAAAGAAATCTTATAGAACCAGAAGAAATTATTAAAAAATAAATTGTTTAAAAAAAACAAAAATATGAATTTCTAATACATTAATACAACCAATAGTAATGTACGGGGCGGAAGTGATGTCAATGATGAGAAAAGAAGGAGAAAAGTTAAGAATATGTAAAGAAAAATACTCCGAACAATACCAGGATCAGTCAGTTATAGTACAGAACCCGAATGAATCATGAGATACCACAGGTGGTGGCAATGGATATAGTAAGAAAACTAAAGCAGCAGAGAGTGAAATGGCTTGGACATGTGATGAGGGCTGACCATCAGGAAACGACAAACATAATAATGAATTGGATGCCACCCGAAAAAGAGAAAAAAGGAAGATATAAGTCGAGACGGCTGGGAAAAGTAAAACATGATTTACTAAATATAGGAATAAAAATGGAAGACGCGAAACAGAAGGTCAAGAACAGGAAAACGTGGAACAATATAAGCTATCAGATAGAATGAAAACCGGGCAAGGACTGATCCATCCTCAAAGGATCTAGAAAGCATCTAAGAAGCGGTGAAATTCCTTCATGGGGTGTTAAGCCATTCATTTATAAACTGCATGCTTTTAGTGATTTAGAGCGTATAAATGAACTTTTTAATCTGTTACCTGCATTTAAACCTCACACATATGCTGACTTGGACCGCTTCCTGTTTCTTGTTAAGTTATATGGATTTATTTTTTATAGTTGTGTTATGTTTCCCATTGTTATTAATTATTATTACTATCACTTTGTTATGATTTCTGTTTTAATGAAAATATTCAAGTTTAGTTTGTGTGGTGTGTAGTAACGGTTTGCTGTACTAGTACTAGCAGTTGAATTTAATTTATAACGGTTTCGCCATTTTATATTAGGCTATATGTGTATCGTTAATGTACGCTGTGGCCTAATTTTAGTGCGTAAGCACTGTTGGCACCAGCTTAAACAACCCAAATAAATAAATAAATAAATAAATATACTGACAATATAAATTTGTATATTTTAAATACTAATACCAACTCCGATGGATACTCGTCAATTATCTATATATATAATAGACTTGTCTGTTCTGTCCGTCCGTCCGGGACGCTGTTTCAGCAGCCAAACCGTAAGAGATACAGAAAAAAGTTATGAAAGTTATATGTTTGGAATGGTCATGTCAGGTCAGGAACCGAATTTCAGTCACGTGACACTTCCGGTTTTCGAGAAATCACGTGATTTCCGTCCGTGCGGGACGCTGGTTCGTCCGGGACGGTCTTTTTTGTTTTATTAAATGAGACATTTGTCTCACTGGACTGCTAGTAACATCTAATAAATTTAGTCCTGTATAATCCAAATTAATAGACGATAACGAAAGCGATAGTTGCTTAGATCATATTTTTATTAAACGTCCACCCACTCTTTTTAAATCTGCGGTAGTGCAAACAGCTTTATCAGATCATTTTTGTACATTGACTGCAATTCCACAACACACACAACTATAACACGATACATAAATAATACTCAAGTAGATTACAATCTCTTTACAGAATTGGCTTGTGAATTTAAGTGAACCTATGGTTTAGTTTTAGATGTTAATGAGTATTTCATAGAGTTAATATAAATGCTTAATATCATTATAAAGAAATCTATACAAATGTCAGAATAGAACGCATTTAATAAAACTTGGAATGATTCCTGGATTGCTGAGATATATCAGGAAGGACAGAATGTTTACATTACTTAATAGTCAACCGTTTAATGGGAACTTAAAAGACAAATATCTAACTCATATAAAATTTTTATCAACAAAACCACTAAAATTTCATATTATGAAAATGAACTGTTAAAATATCATCATCATATTTATATAATAATGCAGAACACTACAGGCCGTGTTTACACGATCAAAAGTACCATGGTTGTATTCGTACGTTTCTATTTTCGGGTTTTTGTAAACAAACTTCACCGTACTTTTCATAGAGTTAATATAAATGCTTAATACCATAATGAAATCTATACAAATGTCAGAATAGAACGCATTTAATAAAACCTGGAATGATTCCTGGATTGCTAAGATATATCAGGAGGAGGGACAGAATGTTTACATTACTGAAGAGTCAACCGTTTAATGGGAACTTAAAAGACACATAACTAACTCATAAAATTTTTATCAACAAAACCACTAAAATTTCATACTATGAAAATGAACTGGTAAAATATCATCATCATATGTATATAGTAATGCAGAACACTACAGGCCGTGTTTACACGATCAAAAGTACCATGGTTGCATTCGTACTTTTCTATTTTCGGGTTTTTGTAAACAAACTTCCCAGTACTTTTAATAGAGATATTATCACAGAAAACAATGGTTTATGATGCCTATTTCTTGTGTTTTTCAAAAACGCACACAGCTTCAAACGGAAGTCTATTTTGTTTAATAGTCATATCTAGTTACTGAACGCTGCCAAGCACCCAAGCAAAGAAATCCAAGCCGTACGTTTTAACATAGTGTAAAAGCGTCTCCGATGTTTACTCTACATAACCTATATTTCTGCAAATTTTTATGGGTGGCCTCTTCGCTCAGTGAAATCAAACAACAAGCTGGTAAATCATGCTGTTATGGAAGTGAATGAGCGGCAACTTATGACATGTGATAAACGACAGCAGCAGCAAATCAAAAACCTTCATGCAGAAAAAGCCATCGATGAATGCAAGTGGGCGAAAAAAGTATCTCGTACTTGGAATAAACAAAAACGCAAGTATAGTGTGCATTGAGCGCTGTTCTTTTATATTTCTAACTCAAGTTTAACCTACAGTTAGTAATGAAGATGTTAAGAAATCTCTAGAAGATAATCGAATCACGGTGCGCTCCTGCGAATTCCTTAAACCCAAATAACGAGCAGATAAATCATGCTATTATGGAAGCAAATAAGCGGCAACTTATTACCGATGTGATAAACGACGACAGCAGCAAATCAAAAAACTTCATTCAGAAAAAGCCATCGATGAATGCAAGTGGGCAAAAGAAGTACGTTGTACTTGGAATAAACAAAAACTTTACGAGTGCATCTTCGACTGTAATTATTAATAACGCAGCTATGACCGAGGTTTGTACACATTTGTATGTAACGACGCTAAATTTTATGCAAAATATACTTGCAAATTTTTATAAAAATATTAAGCACTGTTGCATACAGAAAATTGGCTGCTAAATTTGAGTTTTCATGTAAATTATTTAGAACTTGTTCTAAATTTTCGGGTAAATATGCTTGTAAAAATGTGCAGAAGTATCGTAATCAAAGTAAACTGCAGCGCATGACGCGAAATGAAAACATAAACATAACCTGCATTGTATTGGCATTGTTTAACTACGTGATTAATGTTGGCGCTCCTATCTCAGATAAATACTCTAAGCTAATCACAGAAAATAGCTAACAAACATGTCTTTTCATTTTAATCTTGCACCACGTAAGAATGATGCTACCTAAAAATGTTGTATTTTAGGTTCCGAGTTAGATATGAGCATATCCATCGAGGAATGCCGCAAACTCGAAAATGATACTAATAAGCAAGCAAATTCTGCTGCGTGGTACCAATACAGAGCTGGTCGAATTACGGCTTCAAAATTTAAAGGCGTTTGCAGAACAAAATTGGAAAAACTATCTCTGTTCTTGATACGTTCAGTATGTTATCCCTTAGCAACTCGCTTTAAGACAACAGCTACAGTTTATGGTTGTGAACAGGAAAAGAAAGCCCTCCAAGCTTACACTAATAAGATGGAGAAACCCCACATAAATTATGGTAGCAAAACAATAGGTCTATGTCTAAACCGAAAGTACCCACAGTTTGGGGCATCTCCGGATGGATTAGTGTTTTGCGATTGTTGTGAAATGGGGGTTGTCGAAATTAAGTGCCCTTATTGTGCAAAGGACATTGGCATAGATGACCTAAATGTTCTAAACTGTGGAGGTATACAAAAAAAGGATGAAGAATTTAAATTAGATCATAATCATGGCTACTACTGCCAGATACAAATGCAACTCGCTATTACTAAAGTTAATTACTGTGATTTGTGGTATGGAGTAGTAAAAATTTTTTCCGTGAAAGAAAGTGCTATTGCTATGAAGTTTTTTAACAATGTGATTATGCCAGAACTTCAAGGTAAATATTTCACAAATAAAGCAGTTGAGGATGCTGCAGCTAATACCGATTGGAATGTATTCAAAGAGTCATTAAATGTTAATAATGGTATAAATTTAATGTTTTCTAATAAAAGTAGTAGGTCTAATACGGAAACAAGGACCACTGCTCTCGTAGCCACGCAAACTAAAGATAACAGTATATATTGTTTGTGTAACGGTCCTGATAATGGAACGCCTATGATTGCTTGCTGTAATTTGCACTGTTTCGTGGAATGGTTTCATCTGATTTCTGTTGGGGTAACATCTGTACCTAATACTGAATGGCATTGCCCTTTATGTAGTATAAGTGAAAGTAATCGTATTTTGTATTATATTAGTATTGGAATATAAAATAAAAGCAAATAAATGTTTTAATCGATTTATTTATCACTTTAATTGCAGTACTGTAAAATAAGTAAATACAAACATCGTCTTTTTAAAAGCACGACTGCTGCGATATGTGAAAAACGCAGGTCTATTTTTAAACGATCAAATAATGCATTCCGACTATCGTATGTCATGTCATATGTTGCTTTCTGTCATCTATCAAAAGAATCTACAGTAATTAAATTCACTGACATGGCAAATAAATATGACTTAACTATTGATAAAAAATAGATTTGATAACATGAAATAACATTTTATGGTGGAAATTTATTTAAAAACAATTTAAATTCAAACACATTTAGTAAATTTATTCAGAAAATGTATAAAGGTTACAAAAAGATGATTTCTATATTAAAATAAAGACACTTAAAACATTTTTCAAGCTGCTGTTCATGTAAGTCAGTGATACAGCCTTAGTAACAAAACATGTAAGTTGGAGATTATATTTGTTTGCTGCTTTTCCTTCACAACGGAACTTAATATTATTATTAATTTCCTAGGATAATAAAATTAGCAAGGCAAGACGCAGACTTAGTTTTGTTTATAATTGCAAGTGTTTACGTGACATGTGACACTCACAGGTGACACGACTCACTATTAATTCTGGTGACAGGTGACAAACCAAACGATATTTCAAATATCTAGGAAAATTTCGATAAACAGCGGGAAAAATATAATAAGATAACTCAGAATGGATCGCCTATTAACATTTTCGGCAGGCAAAAAGCCGCGGCTTCGCATTGGCTTGTACTTGCCTACCTCAAATGTTAATAGGTCCTTACATTCCTTGTTACTTAAATAGCTATTAAAAGAAGCTTACAAAAATTATTAAATTCGTCATACATTTTAAATCTGGTATATGCCGCGGATTTCAGCTAGTTGTAATAATATTAGGAGACAATGTCAGCTTATAAACAACATAGCCAATAAAACGGATCGCAGTAATTCGATTTTGAGTATAAAAACGAGTAATAAAGGTAATTCGGAAATTGTACTGACAAACCCTGTTGACATAATAAATAAAGTAAATAATATATTTATTAATCAGGCTAAAGATGAATTCAGAAAACTTATAAGAACCTTCACTGACTCATGATCCATTGTCGATTTCCTATAACTTATTGCCAATTGTAGTTCGAAGAAGTTAAAGATATAGTAAATTCATTGCATATTAACAACTTCTTCGGTATTGATAGTATAACCGTAAAAATGCTCAAGTGATCTGTAAATAGTGCTCACACAATTATTAAACTTATCAATCGAAAAGAGCACCTTCCAGGGCGCTTTACAAAAAGCTATGATTATTCCTATATACATATGGAGCAGGTTCGAAAGAAACTTGAAACAATTACCGACCTGTCGCACTTTTGTCGGAACTATCAATAATTCTTGAAAAGTTTATATACAAACAGTTAACACATTTTGTGCAAATTAACACATATTCCTTAATTCGGGAATACAGATTCTTCTAGAAATCGAGATTGTATTAATAGGAATTTACTATATAATATTTAATAATATAGACAAAGGTTGTGCTGTGAGTGGATTATTTATCGATATTTTGAAAGCGTTTGACACAATTTCTCGCAAAATACTTTCATATAAACCTTCTAGGGTAGGTGTAAGAGGATTCCCTTTGCAGGGGAGAACTCCGATTGTTAGAATTAATGGTGTAATTAGTTCAGATATGCAAATGGCAACGGGGGTACCCCAAGGGAATGATCTTGGTCCTATACTATTTTTAATTTATATTAACGACCTCTGCCTAACTGCAAAGAATGGAACAGTTTCTAGTTTTGCAGATGATATTGCCATTCTGTACAATTCAGATGCAAAACGATATTTTTAAGATGTGCGACTTACGAACACTTAGAAGATTGTACAGGGAAATAAACTTCATCGCAGGAGCCATTGAAAACAATAAAACTTGCCTAATCTCTAGTATGCTTTTTGTTGACATAGAATTGTCCTATATTTTAATTTAAAATTCACTTTCAACATCTTATTTAACTTATCCCATTGTTATTTTGATGTTACCTATCAATGTAATGTATACATTTGGTATAAATGACATATCTTTGTATATTTGTGTAGCTTATTAGACTGTTAAGATCACATGAACTAATAATACAGTTAAGTGTAGTTCAAATGTGGTTCTATAAAGTGCAGTATAGACAAGTTGTTAAATTTTTCATGGGCTCCCTCGATCAATTTTATTTTTGATCGCTCTGTACTATGACGTCGACTAATGCAAATAAAACAAAGTATATAAATCTTAAATTTATTGTATTCATTTTGACGGACAACTAATACATACTAATAAGTGTTATTTCGTAAATACTTAGAATGTAACTAATCGTAATAGTACATTACGTAACAGTTTAGAAAAATAATGTTTTACTGGACAACTATGGCTCGAGTACGAGCGTCGATTTTGACACAAACTGACACAAAATCTAACCTACTAACTTTGAATATGACGCCGTTGCTACTATGTTACTAAACAAAACAACAAATCGTAAATATCTCGGATTAATAATTAATGAAAATGTAACTTGGCAATTGCATATGGACCATATAGAAAATAGTATACAAAATGGTTCCTAAGTTTTATTGGTTAAAACATATTTTACCAATTTATATATTAAAGAATTTTAGCATTTGCTCAATCTATTATGAACTACGCCATGCACTTTGGTGGAACGTATAAAACAACCCTGAAACCTATCACAACGCTTGCAAAACCCTATTTAGATTAATATATAATGTCCCTAGACTAACATCATGCAAGCAATTATTTCGTTTATTACAATTATCAACGGTACGTCAATTTTACTGTATCTTCTTCTCTTCTTCTTCATAGCCTGTTTAAATCCATTTTTGGACATAGGCCTTCCTTAATTCCTTCCAGCGTTCACGGTCCTGTACTATTTGAATCCACTTTAGTCCACTCGTTTTCTTGAGATCATCGTACTAGCGCATAGGTGGTCTTCCTCTTCCTCTTTTATGTTGATATGGTCTCCATTCTATAATCTTGCGGTTCCATCTGTTTTTCTCAAGTTTAGCCACATGTCCTGCGTAATTCCATTTTAGTTGTGCTTTCTTGATGCTTACATCTGTTATCTTCGTTATCGACTTTATTGTTTCGTTTCTTATTCTGTCTTTTCTCGTGATGTTTAGCATGGCCCTTTCCATTGCTCTTTGAACTATTTTAATCTTTGTTACGGTATTAAAACAACTTTACGACACCCACCCAAGGTGAGCATCGCACCACGGAATCAGTCCTGGAAAACTGGCACACTTGCCCTGAGATTTGCTAAAAACAGGCTAAAGGCCACGGCTGGAACGCTCAGGGAGTCGGGCGTGAGTCACACGATACGTTCTGGGCAAGCGTGTTGAGGCATATATATAGAGTACGTCAAAATTATGAGGGCGCCACCAAGCCTGTCTTAACCCGGATAACCGGGCCTGGGCGGTTAGACTGGGCGAAGTATTCAAGACACTCCGTCGATAGGGCTACTCGTGAATTATAAACTCACACAACGATTTCGTGATGGCAAAAATACTTAGATCATGAAGGGGGCTTTTTCAGCCACGGCAATGTCACCACCAAGCCCACCTGCACGCTCTGATCTCACTGGCTCCACCGTACATTCAATTCCTCAATGATGGCCGCACACTGAAACAGAACATGCACAAAGCGACCAAGAATAAAGCGTCTCTTACTTAGATAAGCGTCTATTGGTCCAGTCTTACATTGGGGCAGCAAAGCGTGCCGCAAACATTGCGTTAACTCTTATTAATAAGCATCAGCTGATGGGCGCACTACGGTTACTAAACAACACCCATAACTGTACAACATCAAAAGCAGTTTGACATATGAGTCCCACAACGAGAACGTTTGTTCATAAAATAAAAAATGCTCACATGATAATTTGGGCAAACACAGCAAAGTCCAAGTGAGGGAAGTGATTAGATCAAAAATGAGCGAGCGACGCCACTTCGCGACAACGATTTAAGATGCGAAGGGTACGTTTTTAACGGTGCGCAAGATTTCACAGTTATTCACATGATTAAGTGCACAGCTCGCGCACGAGAAGTTAGTATAATTCAATGGTTACAAATACCTTAATTTTATTGGTGACGATCCAAGAGATCAGCGTGCGGTCCAGCTTGCGGGAAACAGGTTGCCTGTGGCAATTCATTCGCCGCTAAAACGGCCGACGTGTGAATGGTCTGGATGCGCCCAAAATGGCGACAAAGGCTGGCGCTTCAACAAACGCCGCTACGACGGCCAAACTAGCCCAAGTGATGTCCTACCTCAACGGAATCCTCGCATAACGAGCTAAAGGGAACACTCCCTTACGTGACGACGTAGAACCGGGCATGGAATTCCATCACACCTACGCCTTGGCGCAATAAGATCGCCGTTAACGACACACACACACCTCCCTTGTTCAATCGCCTGAGTAGAACTGCCCAAGCAAGCAGCGTTCCGACCCCCGCCGTGGCGTGAGCCAAAACGGCGTTACCACGTGACTCTCGACAGCCAATGGCAAGGCGCCCAATAAAACAAATAAGTGCCGGTAACGAAGACAGCGCGAGGTCTCGCAGTCACACCAACAGCGTAAATTCTAGAAGGTTCGGAAATCCTGCTAGCGTTAACACCCGATTGTCAAAGTACCAACAAACGGGTGCCCCGGATGACGAGAAATACTGCGCTTGAGGCCAAATATGTGCAAAATCATTATTATGGAATTAGGCGATGAAGCCAAATAAGTAACTAAAAGGGTTTAACATACGGGCACGCTGCCCTAAAGCCTAGGTGGCTAATTAAAATACAAAATGACCTGACAGCTACATTGCCCGTCCTGCTTTCGTGCAGAACGTACAAAATGGTTCCTACAGGTCAGGTTTATTAGCACATTTGTGATATTTTTGGCGCTTACGGTAGCGCCGCGAATCTCGGGTTTTGAATTAACAAGAAGTATCTCAGGAGACAGAGAATGCTAGCCACAAGCTGAAATACAAGTCAGGATTAGATAATGCCTTGGGAGACAGAGAACGCTAGTCACAGCTGAGGCACCAGGTCAGGACTAAACAATGCCTGAGGAGACAGAGAGCGCTAGTCACCAGCTGTTACACTAGGTCAGGATTAAATAATGCCTCAGGAGACAAAGAACGCTAGTCACAAGCTGAGGCACAGGTCAGCATTAGGATGGAGAAAGGTAAGTCCAGAGACTCAAGACAGGACTGGACATGATCAGGACTGGTGGACTCAAGTGGGAGGACTCAAGTCAAGTGAACTGGTAGCAGAACCTTCTTATATACTCTTCGGGCCGGGTTATCACACAGCCGCTAAGGCATCGTGGAGTGTTAGATGGCGCGGGGGTTGTTGCTTCGTATCTTCTAGCATAGCGCATATACTTTGATACCACGGGTTTGAGCGCTGGTTAGATGCAACGCCTGACACCGCCTAAATAAGCCATGCAAAATTTAAATACATTTTTTAATGTGCATTTTGTAAATTTATGCAGATGCTAGTGTTACAAAATAATTGTAGTAAATAACATTGTTATTAATTATAAGAGCCCTTACATGTCAAAATAGTACTTATTTTGCCGATTCCACATAGCAATTTCTTTAATTTTACAAATCTTTCGTTAAATTCAAATTTATATCGATTAAATTGGTATATCTATAGCAATCCATTACAAGTTATTCAAGGAGTTCTCAGTTACCCAAATGCACGTATATGCGCAAAGTCCATTAAACACAGCCATTGCGTCGCATGTTGCAATACGTGATAAACTAAGTTTGCATGAGTATATTTACGCAAATCATCTGCGTGCTTAATAATTAAGCTTGCAAAAAGATGAGCGTTCATGGACCATGAAATAAGGTAAGGGGCTACCTAATAAGTAAAGACACAGACACAAGAATAAATATAATAACTAGAAGGATATATCGTATTACCTGACCGCCGGCGCCTCATAGCCTTGGGACGTTTCTAAACGGAAATTCTAAACTGAAACGGCCAGTGCAGTTAGTGTAGGTAGAGGCTGGAATGGAATATAATGGTTCGAGGCCACCCGTTGTCGGCATCGACATCAAAGCGGTTGTGTAGAAGATATGCTTCTGGTTATTATATTTATTCTTGTGACACAGACATAATTTTGTTGATAGGTCCCGGGTGGTGTAGCTTGAACAAGCGTCCACGTTCGATCAGCAGAGTTAAGCAACGCTCTCTCTGGTCAGAACTTGGATGAGAGTTCCACGGCTGCATCTCCCGGCGCCTCGTGATACTGCTGTCATGGAAATAGTTGGTCTCGGCGGTCATAACAACATCATGACAGTCGTTAGTGGGGTTGGAAGTCCCCATAAATACAGTGGCTATATAAGGACAGAGTGGTAAGTTTTAAAAAAGGCAGTCATTAAGAGTCGTCTTTACAATAACCAGCCACGCCGTCAGGTATTGTTCTGTGCAAGGCCTGCTAAATTGTAAGACAAACGTCACCCTGCTAAATTGTGACATAAACGTCGTTTTATACGGATTGGACATATTATGTGAAATTCGGAGATGCTTTGCAGAGCGCTGTATACCCACGATCGCGAAAATTTGTGCAATATGAGGTGGTCAAAAAATGTGCAGTGTAACATTAATTTTACAAGAATGTCAATAATATTACTTAAACAGAATTAAACGGCAAGAGACGATGTCAAACGTAAGGAATCGCTGCCAGCGATTAAAAATCCTCGTTAACGAGCAACCTAATATTGGAATATAAGTCAAGGTGTCCTTTTTTATCTTCTTTATTGTGTTTTTGTATATAGAAAACGAAAATTGACCACATTTTGCGTTGACCGACACAGAGATTACGTACAAAGGCTCAAAAATGTATTCATAATCAAACCGTTGTATTTATTCCACCAGTTAATTTAGAGGAATAGAATATTCAGTGTTACGTAGCCCATAAATTATCTTTAATTTGATGCAATAATCTTTGGCATTAAGACATCTGACATTTGATTTGGACTAATGCGCAATTTTCGCAAAAAGCATTTTACTTTAACTCGTTGACATTTATTTATGCAAACGAAAATTCGGCATTCGCTTACACAGAACACTGTAGAATTTTATGAGGATTATTTCATTCCACTTCATATTGGGGCTACTTTCAATAATAAAGGACTTACAAGCACTTTTGTGTGACTATGTGTGATTTCGAAAACCACACTGTCTTTATATAGCCACTGTACCATAAATGCACAGCGACGCCTATAATTGGCATAACGGCTGTTGGCTGAGTGCGATATAAATAAATAATTAAATAGATAGATGGTTTAATATTTAAGCGACATTACATTTTTTAGTTGATTACAATAATAGTAGCCATTAAAGACAAAGAAGTGGGTTCCTAGCAAAACGCATTATTCATTGTTATAAAACCACAGCTGAAGGATGCAAGTTAAGGATAGTTAGACATTTTATTGGTGAGAGATTTAGACAAACTTCTGTTTATATGAGTATATCAAGGTCTCAGAAGTGTAATAGCAGCATCAATTTAAAAAACTGAGTGGTTGTCAGAGGTCTGAATCTATTTCAAGAAATATTATCAAGCTAAAACATCCGTTGGAAACTGAATCTTCCACATCGGTTCGCTGTGCTGCCTTAAACTTCGATTTTCGGTTTCAACGGTGTCGTATATTAAAAGTAAATTATTGGGAATTAAAGCCTACTCAAAGCTATTGGCACCAAAATACTATACGATTCAAGAACAAACAGCAAGTAAAATTCGGCTGTCGAAGGGGTTACAAGAAAACATGGTCTAAATATGTAATAATCGAAAACGAAACTTATTATATGTGCCATTTGACCCAGCATATGTCCCTAGCCGACAAGTATATCTAGAGTCCCTGTATATAGGTTACTAAGAGTTGGGCAAACATCGGTATACATTTTGATTGGTTTGGATCACTTTTTGCAAGGCATGTGTGATAAATGTGCTGTTTTTACATATTTTGTAACATGTTACGACCGATAGTTTCACACATGTTAATCTAAATCTTAACTAAATATACGGAATATTCCTAATAGTCGGTTCTAGAGATCCTATCGAAGGCAAGTTAGCAAGGTTGGTTCCCATATGTCAAATATCTAATTTGGGTCAAAAATGTATGTCAAATCAGGCTGTTTGCCCAATTCTTAGTAAACTATATACAGGATCTCCAAGTATATCATGCAACAAATCCAAAATATGTCAACTACGGCCATAAACCCAAAAACCTGAGATCTTTAAAAAAATTAAATAATATAAGTAGAAGGGTAGCTAAAAAATCTCGCGTGATACACGCACATAACTTCCTTTTACAGTGATCTTATAATTAGCCAAAAATTTGATTTTTAATTTTTAAGCATTTGTCAAAAAATTTCAAAAATTATAAATGATATAGAAACTGTACAAAATAGAGTGTTAGTTCAAGAGACAAATTTTCTCTTAAATTTTAAGCTGAATTCAAAAATGTAATAATATACCGGGTGTCCTATTTAAAATATAAGTTAATAAAAAAAATAGAAAAAAACCCATTTTAGAGGTATTGAACTGGAAAATCACAAGAGTATACACCATATTTCCGGGTATGAGATTTTCTTCAGGTTGCTGTCGCATCTAGATAGTACACAAAACTTATATATGAAGTTTCAACGTCGGATCTCTTTTCGGTTTTGAGATATTCTGCAGATAGACCAATGAGCAAAAACATGTTTTTAAGTTCAGGAGACTCTAAAACGTAAAGATCTGTTAAAAACTCAGTTTCGAATTTTTGAGGTGAAACTCAATTTCGAATTTTTGAGGTGAATCCAGTACTTCCTTTATTGTAAAAGGAAGTAAAAAACATGAAAAGCAGTTATGAGCAGTTGTTACAAAAAGCTTCGTGTTATTCATTACTAAGGCGTTCAGCCTTTTGATTAAGTTTTGTTTTGTTCCTCATATGTTGAGTAATTATTATTCTGCACTGGTCTCTGAATGATGTAATTTTTTGACATTGGTTTATTATGATATGTTTTATCGGACTTTTTATACAGTCTCGAGTGTTTATCACACAACCGTGCTGGTGGCCTAGTGGTAAGAGTGTCAGACTGATAATTACAGCGATCAGTGGTCCCGTATTCAAACCCCGTGGTAAGCACTAGTGTACGTGATAAAAAACGTACA
>OW679195.1:145441474-145558921 GCA_940337035.1 Agriotes lineatus | reverse complement strand
CCGTATGATTCATTCGAGATTTTCATGATATTTTAGGAGAAAAGACCACCTGTAGGTCGTCAGCAAACTCAGGTATGCACTGTTATATTTACATTTATGTGGTCGGGCGTTTATTTTTAGGCCTTTCTTTCCATTTCAGATTTTTAAGAACTTTAACGTGTATAACACTTATCTATCTAAATAATTTTTGAATGTCTAAGGAGCCGCACAGTGGTGTCAAACGTCTGTTAAGTTGCGCGTCGCACTATGAGAAAAACCATAGCACCTGGTGGCACCAAGCCGTTTAAGATTGATTGTGATTTCTAGGGATTTTCGACGCATACGGTCGTTGGGCGCAGTTACCACTCTTGTGCTCTTTATTGCGTTCGAAAACTTACTACAAATTTTAAATTCATACTAATTTTGGTAAGTAGTGATCGCCCTTAAAATTATCTTGTTTGATAACTTATATATAATGAAAAAATCTGTGGTTTCTTAATTTTATTTGCTTTGTGTATTTCCTGAATTTATGTTGTAATTTTTAACTGTCAACTGTAAACGGGTAATTTCAATAAAATATGTGCCCACTCAGTGACTATGTGAAGACATTATTTCTTTAATGCGATAAACATTATCTTATTTACAAATGCGTCAGGTTACCGGGGAGGCCCCTTCGACAACTGCCACGTGATACGCGAATTATGTCATTATAGTCCAGTCAACGAAGGCTCAAAATGGGCAAATTTGAGAAATACACATGAACATTTTGAATTTTTGGCACACTTGTTTATAGGTATCTAGTGCAGATTATATCAAAAGTCCTAAGAGATCGGAGGTGAACTGTAGTCGCCTTCTTAAAAAATAGGTACGTTTTTTGGTTTTTTGTAAATATCTCGAAAGCGGTTGGTTGTAGTCCAAAATTAGTTTTATACAGAATTGAAGGCCACAAAAGTTTCTGCGATAAAAGTGCGATCAACTTTTTTTCCCATTTTGAAGAGAACTGATGTTGCTTATGAACTCTTTCTAGAAAAACTCGACAGGTCAGCTTATTTGTATAAATGAGGCACAAAAGAAGTGAATGGGAACTTTTTTGTAGAACATTTTATGGGCTTCAATTTAATATATAACTATTTTTGAACTGCGATCAACCGTTTTCGAAAAATTTACGAGAAACTGAAGAAACCTATATATTCTTCAAGATGGCGAGTAGAGCTCAAATGTGACTCATCAGGACTTTTAAGTTTCAAAATTTTATATGTATTTTATCTGGAAGCCCTATTTTGACCGGACTAATTAAATAGCATTTTTTGAATGCCAGCTAATGCATATGTAGTAATTCGAAGTTAAGCTCTTTAATTTCTTGTTATTTACATATTACCCATAATTTTTATTTTATTCAGTTAAAACACTTATGTGTACATTGCTGGAATTAAATTTATTAAATTTGTTTCCTTAAAGTGCGATAGTTTAAACTCAGTCTGCTATTGCGCTATACGGCAACTAGCACCTATATGTTTAGTAGTTGTTATCAAGAATCAATGCAACTCACGATCCAAAATTGCAGAAAAAGTGAAGCTGGCCAGGGCAGTGCGTCCAGGAATTGTAAAAGGAGGGACACAATTACTAAGTATTTTTTATAATAAAAGTCATTTATGTATCAAATCAGTGTTTATGCATCCGGCGTGGAAATGTCAAGTGCCATAACCATATTTTACACATTTCGTATCTACTATCGTAACAGAAGTATTAAAATTATTTGAAGAATTTGGTTTGGTAAATTAATTCTAGGTGGCGTACATAAAAATTAACGATGAAGCGTGCGATTTACGTTTTTGATTGCAGATCACCAAGGTAATGTGCAATAAAATTCCAAGTCGTTAAAAACTGCCACTTTTGATACGACCGTAGAAAAAATGTTAAATATAATTATTAGGTTTTGAAGAAATTATATCGATTGTGCAATGATTGTTTCATGCATTCCTGAAAGCAGAAAATTGAATTAAACATTTAAATATATCTAGAAAGAAAGTAATAATTCCTACCACTGTTAAATAATGGAAGATTTAGACTAACTTTTTAAATTTCAGTAAAGAATGTTTATGGTGTGATAAAATAAGCACCTACACGAAAATGCAATCAATGTTTAATCATGTAATATACCTATATTATTTTAAATAGTAGAGCAACAGGTGATAGGGGTGAACAAAGGTGAAAAAGTAAATATAGTAGAAACCTTCGAGGCTACTTCCACTTGACATATAAGTATAGATTTGGCCATCTGCCAGTAATCGAAAGTACCTCTATCTCTTATATCAGCCAGGAATGTAAAGGCTATAAATAAAAGGTCTATAAAACTATAATTTTTATAGGTCGCACGTTAGGGTCGTTTCTTTGAATAATTTATTTAAATGGCCGCAAGCAGCTTAAGGCGAGAAAATGAGTTTCCATTTAGTAAATGGTTTCGAATGTGGAAATTATGGACTATCTTACTTCGCAACTAAATTCGGCGATCTAACAAGGTTGCTATGACAGGACTATATTAATACATGATATTGAAATGATGTGGAGAATATAAAAATACACTGTTACTTCACAGTTACAAAAATTCTGGCAAGAAATATTTGGAATATAATTTTAATTGTATTGATAGGATGTCGAGAGTTGCGAATAATAACATTTACTGCTACAGTATGGTGAAATTATCAAAACATCAAGAATGTATTTTAAGTCCATAATTAGTTTCTAGCGTTCGAAGGGGTTACAACGTTTGATTTCATAAAAACTAATAATTTTGTACACACGGTTTAATAAGAAAATGGAATACTGAACACATTAGTAGAACTTTTAGTATTCGGTTGAATTAAAACAGTTTTTGTAGCCTGAACAATTAAATTTAATTAATGTTCGCTAACAATTAAAACCGCAAAGCTAAAATGAGGATAAATTAAACTGTAGTTCAAATAGCATAAATACTGCGGATTTGAAGTTTGCACTGATAGTAAGCTCAGCGAGTTTCCTCCTGCTATTCGAAAAATAAAGTGGTTAGATATATTAAAATCGCTGGTTATAAGCAGCACAAATTTCTGGTTTAATTCAAAGCCATAGGCACAACCAGAGTATTGAAATCTCGTGCAAGTAGCAACAGATAATACGATATAAAATAAGGACATGAAACTTTGATAACTCCAGGAAATGTCAATTGGCCGTAAACCCTCAAATTTTCACGCCTTCTGGCGTTATTCGGTTCACGGTGCGGGCGATTACATTTTCCGGTAAATCCTGTAGGGCGAGGAAGAGGCAAAAATAGGCAATGCAGCGCCTCGGTGACTCGTGGATAGCAAACGTAAGAAGGAATATGGTTGAGAGTGACATTTTTTGTCATACTTACTGCTGATGGATGATTTGCTACTGTTTGGTAATCTAACCTATTTGCCTAAAGCTTTTAAATTTTCTCACTATATCAACACAAAACAGTCGCGTGTATTGATTAGAAAGGACTCCTATCATATTTCATATTCTCTGGTAAATCTGCTGTAACGCCTCTAATATGGCCGGAATATATTTTTACGAGGCAATAACAACTCAAATGGTGCTTTTCACAAAACTAATTAATTCGGTGAAATAGATGTTCATATTAACAAAGCGAAGCATGAGTCATAGGGAGAGTGGGATGAAATTACTAGTAAAAATGGTTGTTGCCGTCAATGCTGTTACTACGAGGCGTGTTTTAACTTTGAAAATGTTTAACAAATTAGAAGTGTGACGGTAATACGGGGCTTCAGTAGCGATTTGCGTGACCCTTGGAAGGTGCGCAGTTTTCGCGAATTTTTGCAAGTTGTACGTATGCAGCTGAATTTTGTTGGCGTCATTTTGAAGATCTCGTCAAAAGCGAACTTTGTGGAGAGATTATGAAAATGTAAGATCCGTGGGGGCGAAAATACAAGGATTAAAACGAATTTTTGGGGTCTGCGATGCACTGGAGCAAAGTTACAGGGGTGTAGTGCGTTTGTAGCAAATTTGATGTTCGAATAAACAGGGGGAACGAAAAAATGTCAAATGTTGTTTTTGACAGTATGTGGATGAATCTATGGGCTTTAAAGAATTTTGTGACCCAGGTGAAAATGGGGGTTGCAAAATTGGGAAAACATTAAAATTACCAGCTAACCCTAAAGTCAATATTTGTGTGAACTTCGCTGTTTGGAGACTTTCTACTAGTCGTTTGTATTTTTTAAGAGAATTCTAATTGCTGTTGTGAGGGGGGAGGGGGACCTTGGCTTTATTTTCTCAATATTTAAATAAAGAAAATGTGCAATTTTGTTTGATTCTGCCCCTTTGTAAAATTGTAAATTTGCAAGTGAATATTAAATAACGCGATACTAACGAAATGTCGGATTGTATTTTTTTCTAACATGAATAATATTTTGTGGGGTTAAGGTCAGTTTTAAGGTGGAAGGAAGGAAATATAAATTCCAGAAAGTAAATAGCTTCGATTATCTGGGAGTAACATTAACAAGTACCGTAGATGAGAGTGTAGAAATCCAAAAACGAATTTCAAGGGGTAGTAAGGCAGTAGGTGCTATCTGCAATATATTTAAGACCAAAGAAATCTCTAGAACCCCGAAATTAAAAATATACTAAACAATAGTACGACCGTCCGTAACATACGCAAGCGAATTATGGGCAACGACAAAACAGAGGAGTGAAAACAGACGACGGCGAGTGGAGACGACGAACTAATAAAAAGGTACAGGAAATTTATGGTGACCCATCCATAACGGCGTTCATAAGGGTCCAGAGGGTAAGATGGATAGGGCACATCAGCCGCATGCCGGAAAATAGACATGTGAAAAAGATGCAGAAAAAAGAGACCGGTGGAAAAAAGAAAAATCTGGTGTGGTACACGCACACAACTTCCTTTTACAGTAATCTTATAATTAGCCAAAAATTTGATTTTCAGTTTTTAAGCATTTGACAAAAATTTTTAAAAATTACAAATTCTACAAAACCAGTACAAAAGAGAGCGTTAGTTCAAGAGACAAGTTTTCTATAGAATTTTAAGTTGAATTCAAAAATGTTATAATATACCGGGTGTTCTATTTAAAATAGGAGTTAATAAAAAAATAGAAAAAAAACAAAAGAAACCCTTTTTAGATATATTCGACTAAAGAATCACCTATTTCAAATCAATACACATTAAAAATGTAATAAAGATGTAAAGTTAAAAAAATCGTTAAAGCCGTTTTTGAAAAAATCGAAAAAAACTGAAAAATCAAAAGGGGAAACACCTACTTCCGGTTATGCTATTTTCTTCAAAAGCTTGCTGTCGCATCTACGTAGTACACAAAACTTATATATAAAATTTCAATGCCATACCTTTTTTCGTTTTTGAGATATTCTGTTCACAGACAGACCAATAAAAAAAAATATGTTTATTCGCAACCATATATGTAATGTTAACATTCCTGACCGCCTTTGATTGGGGGAAGTCGTACATTTCAGCCCGCTACTTCCCGCACTCACTTTCCGCTCAAGTGCGGGAAGTACATTCCCGACCGCTGAGTAGTTAGGGACACTGGGAATCTCGTTGATCCATTCATGCGCGTCACAACCTGCCTTATCATAATATAATAATTTTTCCAATTATTGTTTAGAATAATGTGGTTGCGAATAAAATAGTATACAAACCTCGACAGGAAGTTTTCTTAGTCTTGAGATAATAGCTGATTTCGACGCTTCGCGTCTCAGTCAGCTAACTAATCTCTCGACAGTAATGAAACACTTCCCATCTCGGGCTGTAATATACTATTTTTGGGTTCAGGGAACTTTAAAACGTGAAGATCTGTTGAAAACTCAATTTCGCATTTTTGGGGTGAATCCAATAGTTCCTTTACTGTAAAAGGAAGTTATAAAAGACGCCCAAAAAAGAGATGGCTGGATGCTGTGGTAGCGGATGTGAAAAGTGCAGGAGTGGAAGATTGGAAAAACAGTGCAAGAAACAAAGTCAGATGGAGAAGAGTAGTCGGTAAAGTTAACGAAATGGAAAACGTAAAATGTGAAATGTGAAAGGTGAAAGGTGAATGTGAAATGTAAAAAGGGAAATATGAAAGGTAAAATTCCAAATGTCAAATGTCAAATGCGAATTGTGAAATGCAAGACGTCAAATGTCAAATGTAAAAGGTCAAATTTAAAATGTCAAATGTCAAGTTCAAAAATGTAAAATGTAAAAAGTCAAATATCAGGTTTAAATTTAAAATGTAAAATTCAAAACTCAAGATGTGAAATGTGAATTGTGAAATGTAAAATGAAATGTAAAATGTAAAATTTAAAAATGTAAAGTGTGAATGATGGAAAGTAAAATGAAATGTAATAAAACCTTAAAAATATAATTACATCTACATATGTAATGGGTGTTTATTTAAATTTATAATTAGAGTCGCCTGTGATTCGTGTTATACTTTTGGCAGTACTGAAGTGTAGTGTCAGTCTATGTCAAATTCAATGTTAGTAGGTTAGGTTTCCTTTGTTATTTAAAACAGACAGACGCAAAACTTAACCTGCAAATCTCGAATTTGACATAGCTTAACAATACACTTCAGTACTGCCAAACGTATAACGCAAATTACAGGCGACTCTAATGCTAAATTTAAATGAACACCCGTTATATGTACGGACAACGCAAAGTTACTTAGTTTAGTAAAAGCTCTCCAAACAACAAATCGTTTTAAAATGTATTTATTGAACAATTAACACAAAACTAAAGATACATATCGACTAAACAACTCAAAAATCTATTCGCATCCAATCCCCTTTTCACACTGCCCCGTTCCTCCTAATAAAATCCGTAATATATTTGCACTAGTTGTTGTATTTGCTATTAAAGCACGTTTCATCAGTAAACAAAATAAGCTATTAAAAATAATATGTGGAGACACCGAGCGGATGGCTTATAATTCTCAGAACTCCTTCAAAACAGTTAACAAATGTAATAAAGAATGACTCATATGAGCAATACATCTAAACTTATACAAAAAAATTTAATGTAATATCGAATTCAACATCTTTATCTAATTGCAGATTAACATTAAATTGTACAAGATGCTGAGAGGGTTCAAAATTGTAGTAAGTATTATTTATTAATGATCTGCTAAGCAGTAGAACATCGCAGTAACTTTTCGCGTGGCGTATAATAAACAATAATATTAAAGATGCGAAAATTTTTAAAACTTTTCTTTATTTCTATCCCTTGTAAAATTATAGTTTTGGAGTTAAGTTATGTCAATGAATTTAGAAAGTACTTATTATTTTATTAATGCATGATTTTTACTATTGAAATAATAAAAAATCAAGTCGTAACATGTTTAATATTTTCAAGTTTTAAAAATTGTAAAACGTTTCGCAATTTATGGTTGCGTCATCAGTGGTTATAAAAATAGTTTGTTTAAAATTGAGTTTACATATCTGAAAGGAATAAAATTAGATTAGCGAATACATTCAAATCAATAAAACCTGCATACTTACATTGCGATATTATATAGTTGATTTTGACCATTGTGCAGAATTAATTACAACATTTTTATTAATTATTATGTTTTTATCTTTTTTTAAAGTTAAAACTGAAATATTGATATAAGAATGTGTTGACATTTTTTATTTTTGATTGAAAATGCACCCGAATGGTATTGAAAACTGAGCATTGAAGAATTAAATATAAAACTAAAACTCGGTTGAAATTATAGATAAATGCATGCAAGCTTGCTATTAATTTACGCAGGGTTGTATTAATATAAATTTTAATAGTTTGAATAAAAGAAAATATGAAAAATTATTTGTTGTTAAAATGTGAAAACTTGAGAAATGTAATTACAAGATTTGTTTATTTGAAAAGGTTATGGTAATCTGAACTTAAATTGTCTATATTTGTTTTATAATTAAAAGTTGTAGCGCTCCATTGTATTTCAATCATTTTCAGGCAAAGGCGTTTTTTAAATTGCTCGCTTTATGTAAGATAGTAGGTGTTACATTTATTTTGGTGTTCTATTGCATGATCGGTTAACGCAGTTTTAGTGGAAGAGGGTGATATGTTATGAATTTTAACAGAATATTTATGTTGTCTGATTCTGTTTTTTAATAATTGCTTAGTATGACTTATACCCAGTGTTGCCGTTCTAGTACAATTGTACTAGATCTAGTACAATTTTAGTTACATCATTTGCTAGTACTCCTTTCATAAAATTAGACAATATCTAGTACAATTTTTGTTGATATAGTAATCATTATCCTTCCGCCGGTTCTGCACACTTAATTACATTTAATTTTTATTCCGTTTGACATTTCATGTCACATTTACAAATATAATAAGTTTTGACGGTACTTTCTCTGACATGATCCGTGTACTTGACGTGCAGGTTCATATATAAGATTAGATATACAGAATTCGCAAAATCTGAAAATTACATCGTAGGGTCTCTGTGTTTATGTATCTGTCGCTGGGGCTACTACCTACCTGCACGGTTTTAAATCGCCATTACTGTGATCTACAGTAGTGTTCAAATAAATCTGGGACAGTTTTTTTTAAATTAACTCTAGTTTGGGTTAAAAATTTAACAATTTCTCCATGGATTTCAAGCTATTCTGGTAAGGCAGAGATTTCACTTACTTGTCAAAGTTTAAAAGTAATATTTTTCACAGAAATTCATGGATATATTGTCCAATTTTTAACACAAACTACATTTTATAAAAATGTCCCAGATTTATTTGAACACGACTGTACAATAAAAATGTAGTAGTTGTGTTATTTATTGGAAATTTTTGATTATTCGAAGTAGGTTAAAGGATTAAACAATAACGATCTGTAACTTACGTATAAGATATTTTATATTCCATTAATAATAAGTTTCGGGGTTATTTTTAGGTGGATATGTATATTAATTAATTTTTAATAAATAAAAGGTTTATTATAACATTATAAATAATTATAACCTCCAATATTTTATTGTTATTCTAACTTGCACTCAGCGTACAATTTGTGCGTTGGTAAAATTACTCATGAGCTTTTCATCATCTGTGATCGGTGAAGTGTATAACGCTAGAAAGACGGTTCAACAAAATCAATGTTTGTAGAAGCAATTTTACTAGAAAAACCTTCTACAAGTATATACATGAAACTTAGCTGAAGTTCTCTATAAAAATAACCCTATTATCGTTAATTTGAGTTACGGTAATTAAGTACAATCTAGTACAATTATTGTGAATATTACGGTACAATTCAAAATTTACTAGCGGCAACACTGCTTATACCGTCTGTTCTATAAAAAAGGCCCCGCCTTCTAGCTACTTTATTATTTATTTTAGACCCAATATACCTTATATCAAATCAAATTTCACATAAAAACCTACATTTTAACACTATCAAAAAATTTTTATCTTCAATTGTTTCAGAGTTGTGACGTCACGTGCAATTTTTTTAATGACACTGTATATATTTTTTTACATTTTCTGGTAGAGGTTTTTTTTTCTCTTTTCAACAATATAAATATTTTATGCCCTTACATAAGAAAATTTTCGAGAAAAATTAAAAAACTTTTTTATCGGTGGGAGGCCACCATACAAAACTATAAACAAAAGTGTAACTCAGAAAAACAAAACAATAAACACTTTAGATTATTCTGAAATCTGACAGTTAAAGCGTTTGGCTACTATTTGTTTTGTTTTTCTGAGTTACACTTTTGTTTACAGTTTTGTATCATGGCCTCCCACTATGAAAAAGTTTTTGTAATTTTTCAGGAAAATTTTTTTATGCAAGTGCATGAAATATTTATATTGTTGAAAGAGAAAAGAAACCTCTACCAGAAAATGTCAAAAAATATATACAGTGTCATTTAAAAAAATTGCACGTGACGTCACCACTCTGAAACAATTGAAGATAAAATTTGTTGATTGTGTTAAAATGTAGGTTTTTATGTGTCATTTGATTTGATATAAGGTTTATTGGGTCTAAAATAAATAATAAAGTAGCTAGAAGGCGGGGCCTTTTTTATAGAACAGACTGTATAAGTGGAGATACAGATGTTACAATTAATTTGGTACACTACTTGAGATTGCATACTTGTTTCAGTCTTATCTTTTAAATTAGTGAAAAACTATTTGCCTAAAGTATTATAGTTGCAGCTTTGATATTATATGTTTTAAGTTCATATTTAATTTTTTCAGCAAGTTTAAGTATATATTGAATTGATACATATTTGTTTTGTGATTATGTGTTTGAAATATTAAATTCGTTACTAAGACAGTTAGGTTATAAAGCTATGGATTGATTAAGTTTGTTTTGGTTTTTAATTTTATTTATTACGTAGTTAATTTGTTTTTTTTAAATTAAATCAATAGGATAATCATTTATAATTAAAATATTAGTAATTAATTCTATATATTTTTATGAAACTGTTTAGAGGATAATTGAATTGCTCTGTCAACTAAATTGTTTATAACACTTATTTTATATTTGATGGTTGTATTAAAATTAAACTTTGTTTTTGTGCTTTTTCGGTACAATTTGTTAAAATTAACCCATTTGGTTGTCTAAATAACGTAAGGTCTAAAAGTTTAAGGAGTCATTGGGATCCTCAGTTTTAATTGTAAATTTCAATACAATGGGTGTACTTTATTAAAGATATTGAAAAAAATTTGTTTGCTCTAGGAGTTTGTTGCCATTATGATGTCGTCCACATATCTTAAATAATGAGAAAAATTAGAATTTAGACTAAGAATTTTTGTATCTATATCCTCTAATACGAGATTAGCAATTGTTGAAGATGTAGGTGAACCCATTGCACAACAAAAGTTTAAGAGTAAATTGTGTTATTGTATGTAAAATAAGTGGTATTTAAGACAAATTCTTCAGCTTGGATAAACTCATTTAGTGGAATGTTAGTATGTTTTTTAATTCCATTTCAATTATTTTTTTAAGGCAAATTAATTGTAGCAACTGTAACTCCACTTATACAGGGTGATTCAAATTAGGTGCGCACCATTGCTATATTTGTTATTATTAATTTTACAAAGTAGGTTAAATTAGCAAACTAGTAGTGTTTCTGGCGCTGATTAATATGCAATTAATAAAAAAACAATCGAATAACGAGTTTGCGACAAAATTAAAAACTTTTAGTTTTTTTAATAGAACACCCTGTATATATTTCAAAAACTTTAAATAAAAATTAATTTGTGATATAAAAGTCTTATTACACTATTGTCTTAAAATGAATATTAAAGAAGTTAGGGGCGATTTTAGTTTACCTACCTATTTCAACAATACACCGTACTGACGAAAAATTCATAGTAGGCTGCTACTAAAAACAAAAACAATAACGTAAACATCAGAACTGTCAAAATCAATTTGTCGTACGTTTGGTTGTCGAAAGTAATTAGTGTTGTTTATTTATTTCAATTAAAAACTTAAAACAAGCCTGCAATGAATTTTTACAGTAGAATAATGTATGTATTTATCTATAAACTAAAACTTGCGCTAACTTCTTTAGTATTCATTTTAAGACAATAGTGTATTAAGACTTTTATATCACAAATGCATTTTTATTTCAAGTTTTTGGAAAATATACAGGGTATTTCATTAATTTTTTTTTTTAAACGAGTTATTTGATTGTTTTTTTATTAATTGCATATTAATCAGCACCGAAAACACTACTAGTTTGATAATTTAACCTACTTTGTAAAATCAATAATAAGAAAGATAGAAATGGTGCGCACTCAATTTGAATCACCCTGTGTAGGTCAAACTAAGCTATTATTAAAGAACAGAATCAGACAACATAAATATTCTCTTAAAATTAATAACATATCACTCCCTGCCACTAAAACTGCGTTAACCGATCATGCAATAGAACACCAACATAAATTTAACACCTACTATCTTACATAAAGAGAGCAATTTAAAAAAACGCTTTTGCCTGGAAATGATTGAAATACAAAAGAGGCCTACTACTATTAATTATAAAACAGATATAGACAATATAAGTTCAATTTACTATAACCTTTTAAAATAAACAACTCTTGCAATTATATTTCTCAAGTTTTCACATTTTAAGAACAAAATATTTTCATATTTTCTTTTATTTAAACTTTTAAAATTTATATTAATACAACTCCGCGTAAATTAATAGCAAGCTACATATTCTCATGCCGACTGCGCAGGATGATAAGGAAACAACCTTGCATGTATTTATCTAGTTTTACCGAGTTTTAGTTTTATATTTAATTCTTCAATGCTTAGTTTTCAACCCCACTGGGGTGCATTTTCAATCAAAAATAAAAAATGTCAACAAGTTCTTATATAAATCTTTCAGTTTTAACTTATAAAAAATAGAAACATCATAATAAATAAAAATGTGGTAATTAATTCTGCACAATGGTCAAAATCAGCTATACAGGGCGGACCAAACTTCAACAGTTTGTGGGGGAGGTCATTTTGAGTAAAACATGTTATATGAACGTAGGTCGTATTCCATTTAGTTACCTAACTACAAGAGGTCAAAGTTTTATTAAGGGGGTTGTTACTAGTGACTATATTTTTAAGATGTAGATTATTACACTTCAAATTAATAACAATCACAAAATGTGTTAATAGCTTAAGACACCTATTTAGTATTAGCACCTTAGTAAGGGTATCCAATAATTCCTGAAGTGTTGGTGCGAAAGCAAACAATAAAATTTTAATTTTATCTTTGCAGGAATACCGAATATAATCTTTATTTGCGTCCTAACGGGTCGATATATTCCTTTGTGACTTATAAAATGCTACTGCCAATTTTATGAATATGACTTGGCTCGAAAGGGATTCGACAAAATCTCTTGAGATACTATCCCATGATGCTGTAATAAATTTCGTTCGTTAAAAAATTTATACGATTTTTGTATATAAAGATGAGATAACTTATCCCTCGTATTTCCGTTATTTCTAGAAATGTGAATATTGCTATTGATCTTTACGTGGGTTAATGTTTGTATTAAGAAGTATGATTAATATAATATTGAAGTTGGATATATTCTGCATATCTTAGGTAAGACAAAAAAATGTTATAATATTGTAATGATTACTTCTAAAAACATTTTTTATTATTATTGTCTTCAGAAATTTTAAATAATAAGTGCTTGAATGGGTATTGTTTAGCTATTATTAAAAGAATGATAAAAATACTGACTTGTGTCTTTTTTCATCATTGGCTTTATCACACCACTACCTAATTAAAAAAAAACTCAAGTGACGTGTTGTTATTGCAACGCCATTTTAACTATAAGGCATATTATCAAACATCAATATAACTTGAGAAATGAGTTGAAATATAGAATAACATACAAAAGATATTAAGCAATAGTTAGCTATGTTATTGCTGGGGTCAGATCAGGCTGATACTGCTTCAGACTTGAGCTTTGGCTGTAATGACTCGCTTTGAATATTAATTTATCTTTATCTTTTGATCTACTTCTTGCCGCTCTGCACCTGTTGCGGTCCATAAACTGTCGAAAAGCTGGGGTGCCGTTTACCGTACAGTGCATATAAAATAAAAATTATTTGTGTTCACAAAAAAATATTTATTTCAAAATTTAAAAAATATTGAATTACTGGTTTGTTACTCTAGGTAAAGCCATGACCCTTTAACTACCTATAGCGATCCGACACAGATTGCAAATGTAACTTGAATGAGGTATAAGGTAATTATTCGAGAAGAGCTAAATTTTAAATTTTAATACCTTGAAATGGCGTCATTATGAAGTATTGGCATTTAAAGATTATACAATCGGAAAAAGTATATATTTGCAGCTTAGTATTGCACATACACAACATAAATAATTATAAAAAGCATGTCACGAGTGACTTTTGAAGATTTAGAAAGTGTAATGTTCTAATGTTAGGTGCAACCACGCATTTAAAATGTTTGATATTGATGTTTGTGGTGTAGTATGGAATTTTCAAGTTTCATCAACAATTCGATTCAGAGCTGTATAAATTATTTACTTTTGAATTGTTTCGGATAAGTAATATTCTATATTATTATAGCATGTGGCACGCCACTGCTGCTGTCAGATTTAGGTTCGGAAACATAGTTGCCAACAGTGTTAAACGAGTTGCCTATATTACGTGAGTTCATCAATGTCTTTCGATGTCTCTGTAGTACAGTATTCAGTACGAACTTCTTGGACAACTATGTCACAAGTCTTCCACAAAAATTACATTTAGTTTAAATACGTGCAGGGTTGATAGAAAATTTCAAAACCGCTAAAATGCGAGACTTGATGCTCGAAACAATAAACTGCCTTTATTTTGCTCTTTCTCCAACGAATAAAAAAGTGAAATAAAAAACTAAGACTAAGAATAACAGTGAAACTACAATCTATAGATTTCCCTATTCAATATTTCAAAAGGAATAACGTAGTCTACTAGCTACCTTGTGTTTCAAGATATAATACTTGTATTTTTTCAATGATAAAGTGGCACGTGCCCAGATGCCCCCAAATACCTAAATAAAAAGAATTTTATAATAGTCAAGTCGTGTTTAAAGTAAGGGCAACAGAGACGGTTATGGAATTGCTAATCTGTAAAATAAAAATAAACTTATTTCTATGACAGTTGAAAATGTCTTCTTTTTTCATAATGTAATAGGTTATTTGGGTAAGAGCAACAGACGTGTATCTCCGTGGGGTTATGGGGGCTTGCCCCCCACAAAAATATGATTTTTTCTGGTTTCATCATAACTTACTTTACTATCCTAATGTCTTTTTATAACTATATAGGTTCTGGAACTGTTAAAAAAACCAGCGTAAATGTGTTCTTTAGAGCCGTATTAATTAAGCATCCATACTATTTTTTTTTCTTAAAACTATACGAATAAGTTATTGCATATTTAAGTTGAATATACTAAAACTCTCGAAAAAACGCGCATGACATGGCCGCTCCGTGACGTCACATATCAGTAAAGAAGCGCGTTTGCATTAACAAATCTACTGAAAACAACAAAAACTCGTGTTGTGTGACTGCTCCATAGGGTAAAATGTCTGAAGAACAGAAATATTCTTTATAATTGGAGTTTAATTCCTAACTGTAAAAATACTAGCGTAGTAAATCATAAAAAACATTTATACAGTGCACAATAATGAAAACCGTAGCAAACAGTGGTTTGATGCTGCAAGAGGCCTTGAAATTTCAAATGCAATGAGTGAGACAGATAGCGATGTAACGTATTAGAGTAAGACAATAGTGTTACGAGTCTCAGGCGAGAGTAAATAAAATCTACAGTCCTCTAGTTTTTCGCTCTTCAGCGGTAACTCGATCATATTTACTTATTCGTGACGCCAAACCACGTTTTCGCGTCACAATTTTGAATACTGACGAATTAATTTATATATATATATTTGTTATGGATCCAAATTAAATCGTATATTTTTGTTTTAACTAGGTTTGGTTAAACAAGTGCCCCTTAAAAACTATCAACCATTGCGAGTATCCTATTGACATGAAGCCGACGTAAACTATGAGTACAGATCTTAGCAACATGTTGATTGCAATTATCAATAATAATTGAAACGATTGTAATAAAGAAGTCACTGAGTATCTTCGTTAGTGTTTGGTGGTGTACGTGGAGTGATTTACCATCAGTATTGCACAAATAAACACAATTTCCTATGATGCGCAAGCAGCGTATACACATTGAATAAAGGAAGCAGTTCATTTAGATCTAGATGATTTGGTAAATGATTTCATAAGTGCTTTACCTACTCTTTATAATGTATTTTCTGAAAATTATTTTTTTATTCGTTTTAGTTTGTTTAGCCGTTTATATTCTTTGCGTATGCTATAATCTGATAATAAATAAAAGAGTGTTCATTGTTAAACAACATATTTGTGGTACAATTCTCTTTATAAAGTTTTTTTTTAAATTTTGACATACAGCTGTTTATGCAATTATGAAATTATAAAGTAGAACGCATTGTAAAACCATGACACAATATCTAAACCTATAAAGAAAAATGCTAAAATGAAAACAATTAAAAAAAACAAAGAATGATTTACCGAACTAAATTACAAACTGGTTTTCAAACCAAACGTCATTAGACTCACATCACCCAACCAAAAATTTCAAATTTACTAATTATGGAAACTGAAGAGGTTTTATCTGACGAAATCAATTAAAATGGTTTAAAGAATTTACCATAACCGAATAGTTCAATCAATTAGAAAACAAAAAACAAAATGTGATCGTATATGTTCTTTTGTCCTATTTTATAAATCAATGTGCTGATGAAGCTAATCAAGAATTAGCGAAACGTTCTATCTATATATTTTTAATAAAGATAATTTTAATAATGTATTATGACAAAAACGATTTTATTGCTCACGTTGTTAAATGTTAAATTAGCTGATATTATCTCTCAAATTGTAGAGTAGAGAATTCTGGTGAATAGTGGGTAAACATAATTCTTTTCCAGTATGTTCGTCTACTTTATAATTTCATTTTTTTTTTAATTAACTAGTGACTAAAATGTACTATTTTAGCATTAAGGTAAAAACCGATAACTATTCAGAAATATTATAACTCGTATTAATGGATGAAGTTATACGAGAACTATACATATTTTTTGAAAATGTGATGGCCCCACAGTCTAAAAAATGCTTCTAGGCGTCTGAAGAGCAAACAAGTTTTATTCCAAACCCTTTAGCAATCGAAGCCGAAGGAAATAAACAAGAGAAAAGCAATACTCCTTGTTAAGTTGGCAGGGAAAAGCAAACATGTGAAGCATTTGCTACCTGGGTTGCATTATAACGAAGGATGTTAAATATGACTTAGAAACATGAAAGAGGATTATACTGACAAAAAAGAAAGTTAATAGCCACCTAACCCCCAAAACTGGATTTATATGTTTTGATTTTTGTGGCTATTCCAGATTTGTGTGTAGATCTTGCAAAAATACTCCACTTTGTTCCACCATTTTTCAGAAAATGTACTGAATTTTGTGTATGATTCAGAAATGTACGGAGATATAAAAATCTGGTGTGATACACTCACACAACTTCCTTTTACAGTGATCTTATAATTAGTCAAAAATTTCATTTTTAATTTTTAACCATTTGTTAAAAATTTTCAAAAATTACAAATTCTACAAAAACGGTACAAAATCGAGTGTTAGTTGAAGAGACAAATTTTCTCTAGAATTTTAAGGTGAATTCAAAAATGTAATAATATACCGGGTGTTTTATTAAAAATAGGAGTTAATAAAAAAAATAGAAAAAAAAACAAAGGAAACCCACTTTAGAAGTATTCAACTGGAAAATCACCTATCTCACATCAATACACATTAAAAATGTAAGAAAAATGTAAAATTTAAAAAAATCGTTAGAGCCGTTTTTGAAAAAATCGAAAAAAACTGAAAAATCACAAGAGTAAACACCTACTTCCGGTTATGCGATTTTCTTCAAAAGCTTGCTGTCTCATCTACATAGTACACAAAACTTATATATGAAGTTTTAATGCCATACCTCTTTTTGTTTTTGAGATATTCTGTTCACAGACACACAGACAGACACACACACACACAGACAGACCAATGAAAAAAAATATGTTTTTTGGGTTCAGGGGACTCTAAAACGTGAAGATCTGTTGAAAACTCAATTTCGAATTTTTGGGGTGAATCCAATACTTCCTTTATAGTAGTAAAAGGAAGTAAAAAGTGATCGAATCAGACCACATGCTGAGTGGCATTTAAAGATTTAGTGCAGTTAATGTTCTAACGTTGCTTGTAAGCTTCCGATAATAATTCTCTAACATGTGACAAACCACTGCTACTGTAGGGTTTAGCTTCTAAACGTTGTTACTAACAATATTAAATAGGCTGTCTATATTACTTTATGCTTTATGCTTTTCACATTCTAGGTAGTTACAATTCCAAGTGCACCCAGAAAACCGCAACCAAACCTACATCTGAATCGCAGATCCAAAGTTTTTTTGGTGCATCAATAATCAAGGTATTATCATTATATTAATATATGGCAGGAATTTATTCATGTATTGACGGATACAAATACAGCCTAATGTTCATTCATATTTAAATTAAAGAGATTGTGTATAAATTTCAAATTTGTATGCACTTTCAAAAAACCTATAAAATTCAATGATCTCTTCAAATAAAAACTTCAGTTACTAGTATTAATAATCCTCGCTAAATATAAAAATGTATTATTGGGTATCGACTTTTAAACGGTATGAGTAGAGATGGGCGCGTGAGTGAGTATTCACTCACGTCACGCACATTTCGCGCTTGCTTTAAACGCTCCGGTTTACGCACGCTCACGCTCACGTTCACTCACGTTCACGGCGTAACCCGTCACTCACTACGTGACCCGCAGTTCTTATTTAAAGATTTAAATTCACATAGAAAAGAATGTTCAAATTTAAAACCAATAAAGAACCCGTAACAGAACTAAAAACTTTAAAATAAAATATGTTGCAATCAGAATAGTAGACACAAAAAGAAATAAATGAAAATTGCCTACAATAACTTACAACAAGGGATAAATACTGATTTATCGCAGAAACATTTCCTGCAACCACTTCAAACACACTTTTAATACTAAAATCGGTCATTGGAATTGACGAGTATTAGAACGTATATGTTGCTAAGCAACACTTTTAATTCCTACGTTTAAAAGTACTTTTACGTGAGAAGAACTAGCAGCAAGTTCTAGTCAGTCGCCTATAGGTGCAGACACACGATTGACTATAGACACCACATTCACAACACAACGCAGGTGCGAAGTTCCTCGTTGCGGGTTGCCACATAGAAGTACAAGGACCAGCTTTAGATCTTCTACATGGGTGGGGAGCGAGGCACCATGCAGTCTTTTATTCGTTACTAGATATTTAACGTGAATCACGCCTTGAAAAGTTTAACGATTTTCAAATATTACTCACGTTCACAACGAGACCCGTCGTGACCAGAATGTTTTCACGTCACGCGCCCACTTCTAGGTATGAGGGAGTAGTTTTGAATTCTAGTAATCTCCGGTACTACTTCTACAAAATTTGGTTAATAATCTAATATAGAAAATCAGTACATCAGAATTGCTAGATTTGTCTTTAAAATAGTTATGGCGGCATAAGTGAGCTATAAATGAAAACGATTACACGATACCTAAACAGAATAAAATGTTTGGTGCAAATTAAAAATTTAAGACATAAAGGTAAAACAAAACAAGCAGCCTAGACAAAACTCTGTTGGTTAAAGTACATTTTGGAAATTAGTTTCGTATTGCATTTTATGAACATTGTTCTTAATGGAGACAATAATGAATGTCGAATAATATTCTTGCAGGTCAAACAAACAATGGGCATTGCTTGAAATGACTGAATGCTGTATGTTCTGCTGTAACCACATTCACACTGATGTTAATTAGGTTGCCCATATGAGAGAACTTCACCGTATGTTCCGTATAGTTTAAGCCAGTGTTTATACAATGTCATCAAAATTACAAGGAGTACTTGCTGTTCTAATTACATAGTTGACAGATTCAACATTCAAAGTTAGTGCTAAAACAACTCATTTCAGAGCAACAGATACGAACAATGGAAATTGCAGTAATTATTAATTTGCGCTCCTTTGAATACATGCAATTTTGGAATTATTAAAGCAAACTAATTTGAACTAGTACTTCTCGGTGCTGACCTTCGAAGTGTAGGATATTTTAATAATTTTGATTATACAAATCATTATAAATTTGGCCAATAGTAATTGAGAATTTTACTTAGTTACAAGGTATAGATAAACAGATATACCCTTGACGACGTGGTATAATCACTTCGGTGTTTCGGTGGGTCCAACAAAGCAAAAATAATGGATAATAATAATCTAGAGCCATGATGTAATAACTGTCTATTGCAAATTCGAGGTTAGCAGGTTAGGTTTTGCGTCAGTTTTGACACAAACTGACGCAAAATCTAACCTGATAACGTCGAATTTGACATAGACTTACAGTGCCACCAACATAAACAGTGCCACTAATACAAACAGTGCCAACCTAAGAAATAAAAATAATTTATTATTATCGGTCTATTCATTATATCGAGAGATCCAAAAAAACCTGTTCCTCAGCGGGCTGTGGAAATTCAACGTATGAATAATATGTTGGTGACACTGTACGTCAATGTCAAATTCGAGGTTAGCAGGTTAGGATTTGCGTCATTTTGTGTCAAAACTGACGGAAAACCTAACCTGATAACCTCGAATTTGACATTGACGTACAGTGTCACCAACATATTATTCATACGTTGAATTTCCACAGCCCGCTGAGGAACAGTTTTTTTTGGATCTCTCGATATAATCGTAACGAATACCACTCGAGCAATCGAAAATAATGATTATTTTTCACTCGTAACTCGACGTAATCCTTAAAATACCACTCGAGCTGCGCTCTCGTGTTTTTTCGCAGATTACGTCTCGTTACTCGGAAAATAATCGATTATTTTCGATCCTCTTGTGATATTATAACTGATTATATCACCCGACACAAAATTATCATACACTAAAACGGAGATAATCTCAGGAACTAATGGAAAAATATTTATAGGCATCAACACAATTTCAGAAATTATAATAAAAATCATTTAGTATCGCTCACCTCACCATCACAACACTTTTTGCACGAATTATTTGCTTAACATAATAGATTGGCCTAAAATCGACGTTTTCCTGTAACTTGCTCATTATTATCGTTTTCGTAACTTTACTTTAGCATGTCTGTAGAATGGCCGATTTCCAGGTTTTATTAAAAATATTAATACCTAATATAAAACTTATAGAATAGTTGAAAATTTCAGTAATTTCAATAACTACCATTAGTATTACTTCCACAAGGTTATTTTATGTGCACATTTATATTGCACTGCTAGTAAGGTAACTTCTTTTAACCACGAAACTACCAAAGACAAGATATACGCTGTCAAAATTCGTGCCGAAATTTCTTGCGGCATTTCGCCGAGCGAAGCTTTGACATAGGCTCAACCACGATAAATGGACATTCCCTACGGAAAGGATCACTCAAAGGAAATCAGATTAGAGTCATTTGTGCCAGTTTTCCCTCACTGGTTACTGCAACCCGCGACGTCATTATTACCAGAGATTTATGAAATTAACGTCGTTTTACACAATAATTTTTACAGCTGACTTGGCACTTTTCCGGCATCATTGAAGTTTTCAAGTTAATTACTGTTTAATTTCTATTACTCACAAAATGCAGCTGCGAAAATTTAAAATGTACGAGTGGAAGATTAGGAGGATTAAAAACCTAAAAATGATTCTCGTTAAACTGGCACAGTAAAAATGAGATTGAAGCTCCACTGAAATTAAAATTATTTTTACTGAAATGTTCTTTGTGAAAGGGGAGTTTAACTGCGTCGTTGGAATTATATTACAGGTATTACTGTTTCAATAACCGTTTTTCGTTGTTTATGAAGGAAATGTTGCTAAAAACTGACAACTTTCATTAGTGAAACATATAGTAAAAGAGACATCTTATTTAAATTTGAACAACAGTAGAAGCTGCAGAACAATAAATGTGGAATTTTGTTAGATCTATAAAGGGAAAGACCAATAGGAATACAAATAGGAATGTCATCTTCTCTTTCCTCTTAATCTATGCGAATGGCATAAGATTAACAAATAAGAAAAAATTGATGACGTTTCTTAACAGATCAAATCTAAAGCAACAGAAGTTTTCTAGTGCCCTGAAAAATTAACCTAAAAGAAAATGATTTGGTGTAAATATTAGAAAGACACAGAAATAATATATTCTGATTCGCAAAAGCATAGTTGAAAGAAATGCGAGATATGACGACAGTACACTGACTAGACTAAAATATTAGTAAACATTTACTGCCCGTTTCCATTTTATTAATTTACATACCATGCCAAAGTTATGTCTATTTGTCGAAACACAGATTAATAATTACTGTAGTTTCCAAACTAATACCTGTTCGATCTGAGGTTCGAAATCAGGTTATTTTAGCCCTAACTTTGGACTCGTCAACTATTATTGCAATTAGAATAGCAAATACGATGTGCAATTTTGATGGCATTGCATAAACATCAGCTGTGACAATAGAGTATGTTCTTCGTTTTAAAATGTTATGCCAAGTTCGGTAGATAGAAGTCATCATTCAAAAGTGTTGTCACTGCACATCCGATGTCATGACATACACCTGCTGTAAAGCTCTATTACGTATACATTTCCCAAGAAGAACAACGGGCTGTTTTCTTAATTTATCTGTGGAATGTCTCATTCTAAAGTCTGTATACTCGGCAATACAGTTATTATGAATGGAGCTCCGTCACCATATGTCACTTTTTAATAGTTCATATCGATCTCTTTTATTTAAATCAACTGGTTGCTTCGACAGTGTCTTTGCGTATACATTTTTGACAGTACACAACGCGCGTATGATGTATGCACTACAGTACGCCCAATAACAAAATGCTATTATTTATAATTAAATAAATGTATTTTCCACTGATCTACTATTTGTTGTTGTGACGTTTCACGTGTCTCCCAATTGTTTTCAAACGTTTTAATTACGTTATCAATTTGTAAGAGCTATCACGCTACAAGAGTTTGTGACGCGCGAACATTTGGAGCCACGTGGAGAGCAAGAAAAACTTAAAGAGAGATCCTGCCGATAATCCAGTATTGCGCAGGCAGGTTGCGCAAGCTTCGCCGCGCCGCTAAAGTCACGCATCTCTACTCTCCGGCTCCCAACTAACTAGCATGTTTTATCCCAACTCTAGGTTTATCGGGTCGGCCCCCTCGAAGCAATAAAAGAGCGATGCCCGTTCAGTCGACAGACAGATTTAATCCGATTCTTAGCGAGACAAATCCAACCCGTTCCTTTCCGCATCCAAACCAGAACCTGGGGGGCTAATTTGGGCTGTTGGTCCAAGGGGCTCCACCAGTCCCGATACCTGTCCGGTAAGACCAAAGTCCTGTCCCGAACTACCTGACCAGAAACCTCCCTTGCCTATGTTAGTAAAACTGTACAAGCAATCCTGTCCTATTAATCATTCAGCGCAATAGAAGATCTTGCCGCTGATAACTAACCAGCCGTGTCCTATTAATCCTCCAACGCAATGAAAGATCTTGCTGCTGATAAATAACTAACTACCCTGTTCTATTAATGCTCCAGCACAACGGAAATTCTTGCCGCTTAAAAACCTGACCTGTTAATAAATAATTTCTTCAGACAACCCGCCGTAGAAGATCTGCCAGCACGAGGTGCAGGCGGCCTAAATTCAGTTTAATTCTCGAGACCGCTCGTATATGAATTTCATTTACAAGCAGGCTGAGCGAGTGCCGGGGAAATTCTAGTTTTGCCGGCATTCATTTTTTCGAGCGCTAGTCTAGGAAGGTCATTTTAGGAATCTGAAATTAAATTCATTCGCTAACGCGGCGGAGCGTTCCCATTTGTTCAATCTGGTGCCGCTGTTAATTATCCTAGAATCGTTTCGGCTATTGCCTAATCAAGGCCAAAATCTGCAAAAACTTGGGGACGGCGAAGTCGAAATTGAATTATTAAATTACAGCAATTCGAATCACTGGACAGGGAGGGACCGTCCGTATCCGCTACCAGCGAGTTGAACCCTACCCGCAACGAAAAGGCAATCCAAAAGGAAAACTATTTTGTTTATATTTATTGTAAATAGTTCCGACATAAATCAAGAGCGCCCTTCGCAGGGACTCGAATACTGCCCAATATATTCGTTACATTGTTTATACATGTGATACGAGGTATATAAAGCAATCAATACTGGCCTAGGGCGTTATGAGCGTTCATAATGATAACGTCCGTTCATTATGTCATCTCGAGAGGGCATAATGAGCGGGCGTTATCATTACGCCCGTTCATAACAACCTAGGGCGTTATGAAACGCTCTGCAGGCTTTTCAAGTTTATTTATTTATTTATGCAACCAACAGTTACCACCAAGTAAAGGTTGCAATAATACATATAGAAAAATATGAAAATAGAGATACCGTAATAGTAATATGTAGTGGTAGTACTAAAAGGCACACACAATTAATTTACGAGAAAAAATAAAATAAATGCGGAATGTACATAGTCGTAGATGTGAACAAAAGTTAGTAACAAATAAAGTGTGAAATTGTAGTGCCACGACAGAAGCCCAACACCTGCATCGGGCCTCCCATCAACAGCGTACAATACACGCTGATGCTAGACAACCAGACGATGGTACAGCACCATCCCATCGAAACACCCACCAGGCACCCTTCCACTATATAATAAGTTCCAATATTAAACCTTTTTTATATGAAGCCAGACTCATTGCAAATATATCCAAATGGCTTGAGCTATTAGATATAGTACTTAGTTTATAAATAGGCGAATTAATTGAAAAGTTAGTTCTCCATGTACTGATGTAAAATACTGATCTATTTATACTGGGATAATACGGAACATTAAATTTGAAACATCGTAGAAGAGTGGAATAGCCTATAAAATTATGCAAAATTTTGTAAACAATTATTGCCGAAATCAATTTACGTCATCTTTCTAATGACAGTATATTGAATTCTTTACGTATGAGATACGTATATTGGCCATACATTTTGTAATATAAAATCTAAGAAACTTTTTTGAACTTTCTCAATCGCCTCCGGTTGACGTGAGTCTATCGCTAAAACTGCTACTGACTCAAACTGTTGAAGAATTATTTGCAAAGTTCCTATACAAATTCTCTTCATCCGAAAGGATGAAAGAATACCCTCAAACATCTTTACACTCAGATAAACGAGAAGTCAAATGAAACAGTATTCAAACTTCGCTCACCCAAACGTTTGGTCTGCCAACCAGAGGGAATGCAGAAACTTCTACTTACTCAAATATCTAAAAACTCACCTCAATCTCAACTAACGCAAACGCCTGCATGAGAAGTGATCTAAATAGCTAATATATAAATAGACCTTATATTTACTAGACCCACTGAGTGCAACGTGAACCGCAAAAGTAATTTAAGTTTACATTAAGCTTGCATTCGTTAACAAAAATGTAAAATTACGAATTTGATAAATATATATTACAGTTGCTTCTTCTTAACATGGTAATACAAAATAACTATTACTGAAAACAGAAATGTTGGAATTATAATGTCAATGTAGCGTAGGGATGGTCGCGTGACGTGTAAACAGTCGTGTCACGTCGGGTCACGGCGTGTCACGTCGTGAACGTGGTTAATATTTGAAAATCGTGACGTGAACGTGAGTGAAAATTTCCAAGGCGTAATTCACGTTTCACGTTAATTTCAAGTTAAATATTTAGTAACGATTAAAAATCTGCAGGGTGCCCCGAGTGAACCTATTTTTAGAAAAGTAGTGTTTCGTTTTGTATACTCGACTTAACACTGAAAATGTTGATTACGTTTTATTTTTAAACCAATTTATTGTGTAGATGTGTAGATGAACTTATTATTCTAATAAAAGTAATGTTTTGTTTTTTATACTCGCCTTAACGCTGAAAATGTTGATCCTTCTAAGTAAAAGTACTTTTAAACCTACGAATTAAAAGTGTTGCCTAGCAACATATACCTTCTATACTCATACCAATAAGGGAAACGTCAATTCTAATGACACCTTTTGGTATTAAAAGTAATGTCTTTGAAGACAGCTGCAAGAAATGTATTTGTGAGAAATCAGTATTTATCCCTTGTCGTAAGTTATTGTAGTCAATTTTCATTTTTTTCTTTTTGTGTCAAGTATTCTAATTCCAACATATCACGTAAATTATGTCACGTGCAAAACATATTTTTAGTTCTGTTTAGGGTTTTTTTCATTGATTTTAAATTTGAACATTCTGTTCTATCTGAATTTAAATTTTGAAATAGAAGCTGCGTGTCACATCGTGAGTGGCGTGTCACGCTGTGAACGTGAGTGAACGTGAGCGTGAACGTGCGTGAACGTGAGTGGTTATAGCAAGGGTGAAACGTGCGTGACGTGAGTGAAAACTCACTCACGCGCCCATCTCTAATGTAGCGTACTATGAATTAATTTTGAAATGTGCACCAACAACAAAAACTGCCATACCTCCAGAGTCTGCTCTATGTTTACATTAAACATTGCACCTTAAACCAAATTTGTTGAAGAGGGTCGGTGAAAAATTTAATCTAGAAACGGAAACAGTTGAAAATATAATTTTGCCAAGCACTTGTATGATTAAAGAAAAATAATAAAGCCGCTTTTACGAACGAGAGCAAAGGAGAACTGCAAATGGAAATAAATTTAGTGCCTAACTCCCTATCCTTTTTAGACGGTTTTTTCGCGAAGGACATCCATTTGTTGAAGCCGGGATCGAGTTAAAATAAAATTCAGGACACGACGGTTTCGTTTATTTGATGACCTAACTGAAAAACATGCCGTTCGTATTTCCTACCAGTATGTAAACATTTGCGATGGGAACCGAATTCTTAAAGTGAATTGAACTTTTCAAGTAAGACAAACAACAATGTATTGCTGACAAATAAACAGCTGCAACTAGAAAATATATTGTGTTGTTTTAATGGGCTGTTTAAAAAAAGAACCAGATCTTTTAAGATGTACGAGAGCATTCTTTCATACAAATTACATTACCTATACTCGTATTTTGTAAATGCAACTTTTATGTTCATAATTGACATTTAAATATGAAATATTGACAATATATTTTGCATAGAGGGTATCCTTGAAAAGTATGGTGATTGAGAAACCAGAAATCCCTGGGTTCATAATAATCAAGTTTAATCTAACGCACCTACATCGAAAATTTTAGCAGTATCTAGCTTCAATTTTTTTGGAAAATTATAATTTTTCCGGTAAACATCGCTGTGACCGAGTGATATATTTTATACAGACAAAATTCAATTTTAAATGTAATTTCTCCGAGTTCATCATTCTTTTTCATCTGGTGGTGCTAGTTGTTAGCTGCACTGAGACCTATTGGTCCATTGTGCTTGAGCGCACCGCACCATTAGCAGAAGATGTAGAATGTATTTTTTTAAATTTATATTTTGTGGAATCTTGACATCTGTGGGCGTTACAGAATACACTAACGTTCATTTGTTAGCTACTTTTTTACTAATAAAAAAGCGACAAAATAACAAAATGTTATTGTTACATTGCACATTATTTCACTCTATCTAAAATTTCCTTTTCTATTTCAGGCGACGAGCTCACCTTGGCGTCCCACGTTAGGTGAAACAGTTTTACAAGAGCGCCTGTTTTGCGAAGATATGTGCTGCAGTACTTACTGGTAAAGGTGTGATGATGTTAAGACAGTACACTTTGATATTTTTTCGAACATGCTCTACGATATTCTAAAAGTAACATTATCTTAGTCCGTTTTGAATATTTTGCAATGAATTGATTGACTGTATTATTTATTTTTAGACAAGATTTAATATAAGTTAAAATTTAGGGCAAATCCACCTACACACACAATTACTAGTTTAAATATTTATACTGTGCTCAAACTTTGCCTGTCAGTGCTTTAAGGCTAGTTAAAATGAAATGTAATAATTTATTACACAAATAAAATGGTTGAATGCCCCTCTTTCAATTTGATTTAACTGCAATACCAAATACGCTAACTCTCGGCAAACACAAAAACTGCTTATCTCAAGGTTAGGTTCAGAATTTCACTATATTCTCAAATTTTAGGTTATTTGTCTCAACGCAGCTCATTTGCTCGTTCTTAGTAGATAATTCACAACCTCGTAAATTGCCAGATAAACACAAAATGGTTTGCGCGTACAGCGTGTATTTGAACGTTTAAATTCGTGAAATAATGTAAGAAAGCGTCAGGTAAATAATTCGAATATTCCCGCTTGGCAACAATTAACTCGCCTTTATTGTTATTCTAGAATGTCGTAGACCCACGCCGACATTCACTTGTTTATGATGCTTGATTCTGGCCAATTTCGCAAAATTTACTTACGCCAAGGCGTAGTAGTTTTCCCGAACGCTGATACTCAAATTACAGATGGGTCCTACCTGGAAAGTTTTACTCGGCGTTAGTTCGATGATCCACGCAGATGACGCTGCCGGTTTTCTGCCCCTGGTTCTGCTGGAGTCGCTCCCCTGGGTGCATATGTTAAAAGCGACGTTCTTGCAGACCCCGCTGACGTCCTTGATCTCTGACCTCTGGGTTCCGATGCTAATTTTGGTCCTAGTCAAAGATCGGAAACTCCAGGTGCTCGGCTGTTGATGTTCACTCGAAGTCGGATTGGAAAAATGTAAATTTTTCGTTGCGGAACTTCCCACAAACGGTAGTACAACTGCTCGGACACTTAGGCAATAAAATGGACCAATTTTTATCTTGGTAATACACTTTTATTATCATAAAACATTAGTTAAATATCGAGCACAAATTCGACAAATTACATTAATTTTTATTTTTCAATTGTTGTTAATAACAAAAAAGCATCAGGTTGCTATGATACGGTACTCTTCTACTATTAATTGGAAATTAGTTTTGATAATACTAACTAAAAATTAAATAAAGTATGATTACACAAATTAAAAATCTAACAATTTCTTAAATCTAAAATATTGTCTTTTGCTTATAACTAGTATTGTTCTTTAGCGTTGCACGCACAAACGTTTTTAATTTCACTGCTCTGCTCTTTTGCACTTTGTTTTTAATTATTGACGAACTGATATTTGATTCCACTTTTCACGTCGCTTGCTTCTCTTCTGTTGCCTACATTCAGGATTGCTCTTTGCAATTTACTAGATTATCCTTATCTTTAATTATCCATTAGATTGCTCATAAATTTCACTGTCCTTTGCTTTTATTGATAACTACGCTTATTTATATGTACATAACAACATTTTTTGTCAATTACTCTCGCTTGGTCTGGCTTTACATATTCACAAACCTATCATTTTAATTATATTACTTTATTCAAAAGCCAAATTCAAACCCTCTGAAATACTCTTTGCTTTTGTGTGCTTTTATCCGACTAATTACTGCTTCTCGCATCTGATTACCAATGCACTTAATACTTTTATTATTGTTTCAAATTGCAGTTATATAAAATATCCTAACTCTGTGCTTTATTGACTTGGTTAAACATTTTGCACTGCAAACAGAACCAAATTGTGGGCTTAATACCATTTCAATATACCTATATCAGAGATGGCGCGTGAGCAAATTTTCACTCACGTCACGCACGTGTCACGTTTGCTTTATACACTCACGTTCACGCACGCTCACGTTCACGGCGTGACCCGCCACTCACGACGTGACCCGCAGCTTTTATTTGAAAATTCAGATTCAGATAGAACAGAATGTTTAAATTTAAAACCAATAAAGGACCCGCAACAGAACTAAAAACACTAAAATAAAATATGTTTTGCACGTTAAATAATTTACGTAATATGTTGCAATCAGAATAGTAGACAGGAAAAGAAATAAATGAAAAGTGACCACAATAGCTTACAACGAGGAATAAATACTGATTTCTCGCAAAAAACGTTTCTTGCAACCGTCTTCGAATACATTACTTTTAATACCAAAAGCAACTGTCGTTGGCATTGACGTTTCTCTTACTGATACGAGTACAAGAAAGTATATGTTGCTAAGCAACACTTTTAATTTCTAGGTTCAAAAGTACATTCACGTCCGAGGAACTAAAAGTAAGTTCTACTTGGTCGCTTATAGACGCAGAAACGCGATTGACTGTAAGCACAGCATCCACAACACAACACAAGTGCTAAGCTCCGTCGCTGCAGGCTGCTACACAGAAGTACAATGACCTCCTACAGCTCTGCACATGTCGGGCGGCGCGGGAGCGAGGCACCTTGCAGTTTTTTATTTGCTACTAAATATTTAGCGTGAAATTACCGTGAAACGTGAATCACGCCTTGGAAATTTTCACTCACGTTTACTGCTCCAGCTCTAGATCTTCCACATGTAGCAGCGGGGGAGAGGAGCACCCTGCAGTATTTTATTCGTTACTAAATATTTAACGTGAAATTAACGTGAACCGTGAATTACGCTTTGAAAATTTTCACTCATGTTCACGTTACGATTTTGATATATTATTCACGTTCACGACGGGACCCGCCAATATCGATATAGAAGTAATCCGAAAAGTAAAAAAATACATATAATAAAAAGACCTTTTCATCCAATACCTCTCAATAAACGACCAATAAATATAGAGATTTTAACAATCGCAATATCAATATTACACACAAGTTACTTTTTGATTACCATAACCCAACTAGTGAGTTGTTCTTCAAGCTATAATGTTTATTGTCATCTATGTTCTGATGTCACTTGGCACACCGAAAAGGCTAAAACAAACAAGGGCTGTGATTTTAAACTAAAGTTTTGGTTTTGATGATTCTTCTGAATTTATTGAGAGGTGTGGATAAAATGTTGTACTGTACGCGTTGTGTTGCGAGGTATTATCGACACGAGCAAATTATCCCACACGGCTTACGGCCTCGTAGACCAAACTTTTCTCTAGTGGGTAATATCTACGTAACAGTACTTGTACAATAGTTAACTATAGAATCCAAACACATCGAGAGGTACAATGTTATAAGATACCAATACGACCGTATAGTTCTCAGTATGACCAAAGAAGGAAAAAGAATACTGGAAGCCTTCGAAGGGAAACTACTAATAAAAACCAATTAGGAGAGTCACAAATACATAGAAAACGAATGATCAACTTAGAGTTACAAATAACTAATGGATGATTCCAATGTAAGAGCTATTATAAAACAGTTTAGATCTTCGACGTAGAATGGTAAACAACAGACTAACCGAAAATAATAAACTATACTACCCCAATAAATTAAAGACAATAGAGAAAATCTAGTGTGATACACGCACACAACTTCCTTTTACAGTGATCTTATAATTAGCCAAAAATTTGATTTTAAATTTTTAAGCATTTATCAAAAATTTTCAAAAATCACAAATTCTACAAAAACGGTACAAAATAGAGCATTAGTTCAAATGTAAAGTTTAAAAAAAATCGCTAGAGCCGTTTTTGAAAATATCGAAAAAAACTGAAAAATCTCAAGAGTAAACACCTACTTCCGGCTATGCGATTTTTTTCAAAAGCTTGCTGTCGCATCTACATAGTACACAAAACTTATATATGGAGTTTCAATGCGATACCTCTTTTCGTTTTTGAGATATTCTGTTCACAGACACATAGACAGGCACACAGACAGCCCAATGAAAAAAAATATGTTTTTTGTGTTCAGGAGACTCTAAAACGTAAAGATCTGTTGAAAACTCAATTTTGAATTTTTGGGGTGAATGCAATACTTCCTTTATTGTAAAAGTAAGTAAAAAATCAATAAGTAGATAGAAACGGCAATATAACAAAGATGATTATTATAGTTGAAATACTACCCATTGACACTAGCTAAATATCAGTAAATTTCTGGTTACAGAAGTTTGTTGTATATTATATTAGACAAATTTGAAACTGTTATCAAGCACAATAGAAACGAACTATATGAGTATGATAGGAAGCTGAAAAAAAAGAAATATAATAGTAATAGATTAAGACAGTAAAATATAAACTTAATGATAAAATATTTTTGAGTATTGAGAACCAACGCTTGTGTTTTGTTTTCAGCAAAGATATTTTTGCATGTGCAGGGTGGATAACAAATAAAGAACTTTGACCAGAAGAACTTTATGAAAAAGTTAACAAACGTTTCTTATCTTTTGTGGTGCTTTATGTTTCAGCTATTATGTCACATATATACGGGTCCTCATGATCGACTATCCATTTTGATTTTCAAGTAGCATCTATAGTTCATCCCGATTCAAGGTAGAGCAATATTTGTAACCCAATTTACAAATATCAGCAGTAAGTTGCTTACTAATACGAATTTATTAAAATTTAGAACAAAGAGACATGACCGTTTTCTTGCCTCTAAGAATGTCGTAATCAATGAATTGTCTTTAATATGAATGTTTGCTCAAGACGCACTTTGTCACTTTTTTTATGGAGAGAAAATATTCTCAGATCAAAATCAGCCGAGTCCTTTGAGCTGGTCATTGCACAATTTCACAAATTAAGCTTTCCGAAAACAGTTGTCAAATTTGACAAAGGAAAACATAACCTATATATTACGTATACATAATATGATCGAAATTTTAATAAAATCATATTATTAATCAACTTACTGCTGACATTTGTAAGTGGGTTGCAGAATTTGCTCCACATTTAATAATGAAGTAAATACGACAAAAAAGGTAAAAGTTATTTCAATTCCCTCAACTGGGGGCGGGCTGCTATAGGGACCTTCCGTCCCTCTTCAGCCAACAACGGGAAGCTCGGGATGGGTGAGAGAAAAGAGGGGTGGAGACTGGAAGAAAAGTCAGGAAAGGTGGAGAAATACTGCCCCGGCATTCACCTCAGAGAAGGTACTCTGTTGACTCAGGAAAACCACCTAAAACCTGAATCAAGGCAGACGGCCGCAGGAATCGAACCCACGACCTCCCGAATGGTATATACGAGGCAACTTCTTAGTTCCTTCTTTAGTGGGATATGTTGTATGGTCTTTGGGATATACCGGGTGGCCACAAATATCTGATATCACATTACCTTTGGAACGAACACCGCTTAATTAAAGTAATGAATCCAACTAAACTAAATGTCATGAATGTCATCACAACTAAAATTCCTATCTGACAAAAATTATTACAGATTGCAATAAGTAATGGAGTTAGAACAGGAGATCTTTATAATCGAGTCTTAGGCTAAACTGCAGAATCCGGGGCGCATTCCACTCCTCTTATTGCATTTTATTACATTACATAGGTACCAATACTTATTGTAATTGAAAAATAATACTAAACCAACATTTATAAGTAGCTAATTCCATGGCTACCGGGATCTCAGATATTTATGGCCACCCGGTATGATAATGTGCATTTATTAACTAGTATGCGACTATCACATCAGTTTAAGTAATTTTTGTGCTACTTGAAGCTTCTGTGAAATACAAGATTTACAAATTTGTTGCACTGTTACAATAATTATTATCTATTATGGATTTCAAAATGTTTTCAGTTGAAACCTACTTAAAGTACGTTTTTTTCCTATAAAAATTTTGAAGGTCAATGAATTTAGGGTGTATGTTGACATTACTTGGATTTCTTTAAAAAATATATGTTGGTAGAATTTGTTTTAGTAACTTTTTAGAATTAAAAATTGGTGGGAAATTTAAAATCTGACATTAATGGAGTTTTGTTTTTAGGTAATCTTTCGTAAACTTCAACAGTTCCTATGCACACTTCAGAATTGCTTTTTTGCATTTAATTTTAAAAGATTCCGCTGACAATTTAATTTTAAATGTAAAAATGACACAAGTGGTTTACACAAAAACACCTGACGAAAATAAATTTTCTAATCATTTAAAAAAAGCAGTTTTGCCAATTTTATCGTGACCTTGAAAATTTTTATAGAAAAAAACGTACTTTACGAACTTGATCAATTGAACAAGATAGAAGCGCGTTTCGACGACAGTTTCATTACAACAATAGAGGTTATGCGTTAACTGGTATACCATAGGTTCGGCCCTGGCGCGAAAATTGTTCTGTGCAAAATTAAGGAAACTGGACGCCGAGGAATAGTTCGTATGCTTGAAAATATTGGACAAGCGAGAACTGCCTTCACGAGAAGTCCAAATCAATTGCTCCGAGAATGCCAAAACTAAACTTTCACACAATTCTTCATAAAAATGTAAAAGTCAATTCTTAGAAGTACCAAATAACAAAAACCGTAACAATGCTGATAAAGAAGCAATTTTACTATTTTGTCAAGCATCTTTAAACGTAGAAGAACGAGAAGCAGTATACAATCTGCTAATGAACGACGAGACAAATTTGCATTTTTACTTCACTTGTCTAAAATACGAAGGAAGTACCTATTGTAATCGTGAAAAAATTGCTTTCCGAGATTTCAGATGGGAGGTCTTGCTTCGTGGCAGAACAGGAGCAAGGCGCGTGCTGCGCGCGAGTTGCTGCCAAGCCTTGAAATCGCTTCAGCAGGCGCTGCAGTCGCGCTGAGTTCGAATCCCACCGCTTGAAATTTTTTTTTTATTTACAAATTGGTCTAATTCGCATTACTATGTGTTTCCTTTTATAGTTTCAGTATTATTAGGAACGTTAAGATATTACCCATAGTTTCATTTCACTTTTCAAAATGTTATGTCACAACTTCCATTTGCGAAAGAAGTTCTGCGTAAAGCCATTTACAGATTTTTCCTTGAAGATGGAAGCAACCGGTCTGTAACAGTTTTTTTGGAGTTAAATGGGTGAGCATTATTAAGTGATGAGTTGATATTCCAGCAAGATGAAGCAACTACGCATATGGCCAGAAACAGTAAATTTGATATTTAAAATATCAGCAAATACACTTCTGTTAAAACATTTTTCTAAAGTTAGCATCTCAGGCTGGAGTGTCAGTGTTCTGTAACTATACATACGATTTACACTTTCTCTAAATAGCTTTGAAGTTCCGATCATTTATTTCACAAATTTGACGTTATCAAGTTAAACAGTTTAGAAGTGTTAGTTGAGTTACTCTTACTTGCAATAAATTGCACACAAATTATGCTTACATTCCAAGTTTCGTCTAACTTTAGCGGTTAAGTTATTTTACAACAAACGCATACGAAACGACAAAATTTACTGCGAAGCTGTAATTAAAGTTAGTTAAGTTTTCACGAACATAGATACGCTTCCGCAGCCGAGAGCTTTGCACGAAAAGTTTTTGCGAGAACCTAATTGTGCCGGATTCTTATAAGATATTTCAGTTTCTTTCTGCAACAGATGCCTGTTCACTCTATTTTTACGGAAACTTATATTTAAAAAAATCATTTCGTTGTATGTTCATATTTCCTTCATACGTTTTATAAGTACTTTCTATATTTATTAAGTATACGAGGCTGGTTCAACTCAAACACGTTTATAATGAACATGATTGGTTGCCTCGATATAAAAGCAAGCGAATTCTTTTTATTCCTTCAGGTGTTCTTGATTTGTAAATATAATTTGCTAAGTGAGTTGCAATTATATTGAATTTTATCGATTTTAAAAAGGACTTTTATATTAAAAACTCCGTTAAAGCAGTACCAGCTTGCTGTAATAAAAATTTTAATTGTCGATCAGCGTTCTTCTCAAGGCATTCATGCAAAAATGCCTGCTGTTTACGGAAAGAATTGCTATCCAAGAACGGTACAAAAGATATTTCAAGTTATAGACAAACGCAACGCAAATTGCAATCACTGTTAATGGTGTGAAAAAAATTCCTTAGATAGGCGTATTCAAGTAAGAGATATTGGAAGCCTCTTGAATATTAAAACGCACACTGAAAGGATGCCGTTTCGAGTCGCAGCATGCTGTCCAAGAATGGTTTCACTAACAGACTACAAAATTTTTCAAGAAAGGAATAGAAAACTTAATAAAGCAACGGGTTTTTTTAAATAGTCCATTAATACAGGCCAATCAAAAATAAAATTGATCACAGGATCCCATGAAATATACGACGACTGTCTACACTGCACTTTATTAAACTACATTTGTACTACAATTAACTGTACTATATACGTAATTTAAACCGAATTTATACGTTCAATTGATAAGTAACACTAAAATAACATGTGGATAAGTTAAATAAAATGTTGAAAATGAATTTTGTCGCATTTCATTTGATAATGTACTACATTTCTACATTGAAAATCGTTTAGAAATGTGGCACTTTTCTGCATAGTAACAGCGATGCGCTTTACGTTTGGCAGTACTGCAGTGTATTGTTGGTGGCACTGTAAGTCTATGTCAAATTCGAGGTTAGTTGGTTAGGTTTTGCGTCAGTTTTGACACAGACTCGAGCAAAACTTAACCTTCTAACCTTGATTTTGACATAGACTTACAGTGTCACCAACAATACTCTTCAGTACTGCCAACTGCATAACATCAACTGGAGCTGCTTATTGTGCTTTAGTGCATAGAAATGAATTCTGCTCATCTTGGTTATGTTTTGGCATTTAGTGTCACTTTTATGTAAAAATTTTATATTTTACATTTTTTTATGAAATGCGATAACATAGTATACGCAACGTTAGAAAAGTTGTTTTACTGACTGCACTTGTTCTGCTAGATTTTTCTAAAGCCTTCGATACCTTAAACCATAATATGCTATTGGCAATTCTTCATTACATCGGCTTAACCGAAGAGGCTGTATTATTATTTAGAGAATATTTGACCAACAGAAAGCAGACAGTGCGGATATCTGATCGAATCTCGGATATTAGTAGTATAGCCAGTGGTGTACCCCAAGGATCGATATTGGGTCGATTATTGTATACAATATATACCTCCAACTTAAATAACTGCTTTCAATTCTGTAATCATCATTTTTATGCCGATGACACACAGATTTACCACTCTTTTCCTTCTAATGGTATTCTCTTTGCGAATAAAATAATAAATAGGGAGTTAGGTCATTTAATTGAAACAGCTGAACAACATTCACTTATAATTAATCCATTAAAATCACAAGTTATGCTTTTTGGTAGACGTCAACCACGGAAAGAGGCTATTAACAGTCTCATAATAAACATTAATAATGTACAGTTGCCTGTTACAGAGGTCTCACGTAATTTAGGGCTGTATATTGATACGGATCTAAGATTTAAAAAACATATTAGCTTATGTATTCAAAAGGCGTACTGCAATTTAAAATTTCTTTACTTAAACAAGGACATATTAAATAAAAAGTCAAAAACTATTTTATCGGAAGCTCTAGTTTTATCGCACTTCAATTTTTGCGATACTGTTTACGGTCCATGCTTGGATAATGTTGATATTACTAGAATACAGAGAATACAGAACTCTTGTATTCGTTTAATATTTGGTTTGAGAGGTCGTGATCATGTCTCGCACAAACTTCTGGATTTGTCATGGTTGAATATGATAAACAGGCGAGCTTTGCATTCCTACTGTTTATTTCATAAAATTATTATTTCCAAAATTCCGCCATATTTATACGCTAAAATTAGGTTCAGAACGGACGTACATAATTATCTAAGAAGAAAAGGTCTTTTAACACCACCTATGCACAGCACTACGATTTTTTAACGTTCCTACACATATAACATTGCAAAATGCTACAACTCATTGTTCTCAAATTTTAAAACTTTAACGATATCGTCCTTTAAAAAGATGTTTTTTAAATTTTTATTAAACAAGCAGTAATTTCTCACATTTTCTTTTATACGCATTGGTATGTTATTTATAGATTAAGATAGCCATGTCTCTCAGCACAGTTTAGGTAGTATAAGTAGTCAATCGTTTAAATATATAAACTGTTATATTGTATACTGCTCTTATGATGCTACATAATTATTTATTTATTATATTATTACTGGTATTTTTTGTGGTTCACTCTCAATTCACCTTGGTTGAGTGGAAGAGCGGCGTTAAGCTGAACTCCGCCATTTATTACTCATTTCTGATTAGTTGTGTACATATCTTTTTATAGTTTTGTATGGGTAATAATAAAGGCATTTATTATTATTATTATAAGTATGACTGGTTTGAGTACGAGCGTCAGCGAGTACTTAAACGGCCATACATCACTTTTCTAAACTTGATGCGTAATATACTATTAAACTTAAAAAAAAATTGGCAGTTCTCAGTCAGCAAAAAGCTTGCTACATACGTATTAGACAAGTTTTATTGTTATCAATTGCTCCTTCGATCAAGTTTATTTTTGATCTCCTTGTATAAATTTTATAAGTCTTAAATGTGTTTCATTTAAACCAGCTTCGTAATTAATTTCGAATTAATAGCTATTTTTCTATTAAGTGCGTGAAGTATGTCTTTTAACGGAGAGATGGTTTTTTTTGTCGAGACCGAAGGTCGACACAAAAAAACGTCGACCCGTTCAAAGGACCTTCGCGCACGTAATATAAACAATGCTTTTTCTACAACTTATTTGAAATAGGTCAATTAGACAATATAAATTTAAAAATTATAAAAATCTATCAATAAATGACATGGTCAAATCACCTTGTTGAGTTGCTAAGGAGACGTAGACATTTTTTCAAACAACCGATGTCATTGCGTAATAGTATATTACATACCGAGGTGGAAAGTGTTTCATTCCTGTCAAGAGATTAAGTAGTTAACCGAGACGCGTAGCGTCGCGGTCAACTTTATCTCGAGACAGGAATGAAACTTTTTACCGTAGTATGTATACTATTTTATTCGCAACCACTGTATTCTGAATAATAATTGGAAAAATTATTATATTATGATACGACAGGTTGTGACGCGCATGAATGGATGAACGAGATTCCCAGTGCCCCTACCTACACAGCGGTCGGGAATGTACTTTCCGCACTCACTTCCCGCACTCGAGTGTGGGAAGTGAGTGCGGGAAGTAGCGGGCGGAAATGTACGATTTCCCACACTCAAATGAGGTCAGTAAAGTTACTATTACATATATGGTTGCGAATAAAAATATTTGCTTGTACGGGTGCAGTGTATAATTTCGTTTGAAAATAATGAGCAGTAGCGAAGAGGACGAAGTTATGGCCGCCAAAGGGATTCCTGCTGAATTGATTCACGATGCGAAGGCAGCAATTGGTAATTTACTGCCCAGGAAGTCCAAATCGCTGTATGAAAAAACATATTCTTTATTTAAAGACTGGTGCCTGGATAAGAAGGTTCAAAGAATTACAGAAGATGTGATTCTAGCGTATTTAGAACAAAAATCCAGGCACGTAAAGCCCCAACCTATTTTATTTTATTTTATTTTATTTATTTATTTCGCACTCAGCCAACAGCCGTTAGGCCAAACGTAGGAAAAATAGTAATTTATTATACAAGACGATAAAGTTAAATTTTATCCACGAGTGAATCGTTTAACGTCGATACAAAGTCGAGACGTTAATCATTCAAGAGTGGATAGAAATAACTTTATCGTCGTGTATAATACAATATTTTTTTCTATAGCAAGAACTTTAACGATTTCAAAAGAAAATAATGACAGTCAATCACATTTCAAAATGTCAGTAGCTAGATTGGGTTGCTACGATAATACGAAGCTGTCATATTTAATTTAAACAAAAGTTAGAAAATTAAATTACTTTATCTATCCTTGATGTTAAAGTGCTACTTTATCTACCCTTGCTGTTAAAGTAAAACTTGACCTTTTGTTTTGAGTTGATAAAAGCACACTTTAACATGTGCTATAGAAAAAATTAAATTGGAGAAATACCCAGTCACATTGCTGCATTTTTTAAGAAAAATGACCCTAAGAGCTACACAGACCACTGCTTCAGAAGGTCTTCTACTACTCTTCTGGCCAATGCTGGTGGAGATCTTTTGACAATTAAACGACACGGAGGTTGGAAGTCTTCTTCCGTAGCGGAACGATATATTGAAGACTCCCTAGATAATAAAACTAAAATTGCAAATAAAATATTGAACACGGCGTCCACCTCTGGCGAAGTTGGAATATTGACCACGGTGTCCACCTCTGGCGAACTTGGAAGCAAATCTTGTGCAACAATTGTGTCCTCATCGGAACTTCAAAACTTTAACATTAATGCACCAGAAATGTCACCCAGCGTGAAGCTAATTGAGAAATGTTCCAATTTCACTATCAACATTCATTATAATTATAAATAAGTAGTTTGTTGTTTTGTGTTCAAATTTTGTAATAATAAATTTAAAATCTAGTGCGTAACATTTTTTATTTACGATCTAGTGTGTGAAACGCAATTTCACGCACATTTATTGAAATGTTAATGTCACTTTTATGTGTCAGTTGTAGAAAATAGTAATTTTTGTATTAAGTGCGCGAAATGAGTGTTTTTTTATGGCGCGTGGAATGTCAATTTTCGCCGAGACCATTAGGTAGAGGCAGAAAAGTCATTCAAACGCTCCATAAAAACACGAATTTTTTCACGAAATATAAAGAACGTTTTTCCTACAGCCGTCAAAAAAAGAATAAAAGGTTCTCTGCAACAAAATCATACGTATATAGCAAATAAGTAGAGTAATATTATTATGTACGTAACGTTTTATATGTGTTGTAACTAAGGAAATAGTGTTCCAAAGCCGTTATTTAAAATCTAGTGCGTAAAATTTTTTATTTACGATCTAGTGTGTGAAACGCACTTTCACGCACACTTATTGAAGCGTTAATGTCACTTTTATGTGTCAGTTGTAGAAAAAGATATTTACTCAAGTATATCTAGTTGCACGCGTTTTCTTATTGAAAAATTAAACAAATGAAGTTACTGCATTGAAGTTTCTACAGTGAAAACTCTTCATAACGAACACCCACGAGGAATCTGAAACTATACGTTGAAGAGAGGTGTCCGTTGTACAAGGAGATTATAACAAAGATATGTTTTATGTATTTTGATATACAACACAAGACGAATGTTACAGTTTTATTATTCTATTTCTGTTGTTACCTACAGTATGTATGTATAAGTTGATATAGGTACTGTAACGGTGCACACCCTGTTTGGGTTTAATTTGTGTATGTACCTACGTTGTGTATGTTTCTTGGTTATGTTTTTAGTGTCTTCCTGAAATTAAAAATAGCCTAAATAAAAAATGTTTGTAAATACGAGACCTTCACAGTACGGTTATAGCATGTGTATTATATATGAAATTATTTAGTATGTACCTACATTTATATAAAATATTGAAAAATTTTGGTTTGTTTATTCACGAACGCATTTCAACATGTAAAATTATTTCTGACACTATTCACATTCTCTTTGTGCTATCTTTGTTTAGCACGTTCGTTTTAGGTATATTGGTTAGACCGATTTTATGAGTACTTGCCGCCCAGGTGCCGCTAAGCCATTAAGTTTATAGTTTTATGTGTCCTTTTTAAGAAAAAAAAATCGGAAGTTGGGATTGGTAAAGTATATAAATTACTGTTCGTTTCCTTTGTAAATGATGTCCGTTATTCATAGGTTATTTTTCATATATCCTTTACAGTAAGGTCACTAAAAACCGTTCGTCGTATAAATGTGTTTGCTATTGAGTGGTGTCCATTAAGAGAGGTTTCACTGTAACATTAGAAGACTCACATTTAGACATTCTCATTTCTTTATAGTGTCTGTTTACCTTCAAGAACAATAACGGTGTGAAGAGCTGTAGGCCATATAAACGTAAATTTTGTATTCCACCTTCTAACTTGAAATTTCTTTAAGTAGCCACAGACTGTATTATTGATCAAGTAGGTAAGTATTTTAATAATTATTTATGTACATAACTTGGTCGTGACTGAAACTGTTTATCATGAAATTTCTTTTGGTGCAACGGTGCTGAAGAGTTGATCTTTGCGGACGTAATTACAGCTGAACGTTTGCCCGGCCATTACTATTTCGCGACCGTTGTTACTAGTAACGACGGAGAAAACACGTTTCGTGGACGGATACTTATCGGCACGCTTGCACAATAAAATCATATTATAGTTTTGATTATAACAAAAATGTTGTGTATACCACGTTCTCGAATGTTGGGCTTTCTCGGAATAATTTAGCGGCCAAAAATTCTTCGGTATGCCAAACAGTAATTTCGCTGACTAAGTATACAAATAACTATTATGCGTTCGATACCCTTTGGAGATGGGCCGTGAAGCGTCCAATACCATTATTAAATACAAATTAAGACAACCAATTTTAAGGCGTTACATTACCTTTACTATATGTATTTTTTTATTTTTGCGTTCTCTTTCGACGTATATACTGTTTATAATTAATTATGCAAATGTGCTTTGCAAAACATGCAATGTAATTTAGTATTGGGGAGTGGAAGACTGGCTATGCCAAACTATAACCATTTGTGTACTACTTTCTGTGTATGCAGTAATAGTATATTACACAACAAGTTTAGAAAAGTAAAGTTTTACTAAACGAATATAGCTTGATTGAGCGAGTAACTTAAAAAGCTAAATAAGTTTAGTAAAACTACTTTTTTTACAAAGTGTGTATACTATTTTTTCGCATTTTGTATTAGTATTTATAAACAAACATTTATACCGGGTGAGTTTTTCAAAGTGTTACAAGGCAATATCTCGAGAACCGTTCTAAACATTTTCATGTAATTTTGGTAAAGTAATACGGATATGGGGGGGGGGACATATTTAACCATATTTTGTACATTTTACCCCTCTCTCTGTTTTGAGGGGAGGGGGATAACTTTGAAATTTTAAATGAGATGATGTGTTTTTGTTTCTAAAATTCTAATCTCCGTGAAAAACTGCATATGTGTACATAAATTTTTTGATTTGCTTTTTCGATAACGGAATTATGATTTATAGGTTATAAATAAAAAAGAATAATAATCGTTAAAACGTCAACATTCTCAACTGACTTATGCAAAAATAACTCATTTCCATGGAAACGAATAATAATTCTGAAATAAGTGTACTTGATTTATTCGTAAAATTTATTTATTTTTTAAATTCAATCAAAATTTAGTTAATCACAATTCCGTAACCGAAACAGCAAATCCAAAAATGTTTTGTACACATGTGTTTCTCACAAGGATTCGAATTTTAGGAAGAAAAACACATCATCTTATTTAAAATTCCAAAGTTACCCCCCACCCCTCAAAACAGAGAGAGGGGTAAAATGTAAAAAATATGTTTAAATATGTCCCCTTACATCCCTACTATCTCACAAAAATTTAATGAACATATTTGAAACCGTTCTCGAGATATTACCTTGTAACACTTTAAAAAACTCACCCGGTATAAAAGCATTATGCCACATGTCCATTTAAAATGGCGGCTGTGGAAATTCAAACGTATGAACACCATTTTGGTGGCACTGTAAGTCTATGTCAAATTCGAGGTTAGCAGGTTAGGTTTCCGTCAGTTTTGACACAAACTGACACAAAACCAAACCTGCTAACCTCGAATTTGACAGTGACATTACCATATAGTAAAGTGACATTTATATGCACCAAAGTGCCACTTTACTAATGGATTTGGAATTTTGTAAAATAGCACATTGTTATACAAAATGCGAAAAACTGATTTATTGTTATTATTACTATTCCGTTCATACGGCTATTTCTATTATAATAGTATAAACGTCAACTTTTGACATTGATTAGTATGTGTAAAGTCTCCACTTTAGATGAGAGCGCCAAAAATAAATTATGAAATGTAAGGTGAGTATTTGAGAATTGTATCTATCTTTTTGTGTAATGAATATTACCGCACTCTTATGTATGTATGTACACTAGCTTGCGCAACGATGGACCAAGTGTGTTGAAAATGAAGGTGACAAGTTGTGTAGAAAAATTCTGTTATTGTAAGTTCTCTATTTTTAATGTGATAAATTTTAAAGCTGCCTTGCTGATAATTATTTACTCACCTTCGTATTTTGACTAAATAATATCTTAATAATTATATTTAGGCTTCTTTCCATTATTTATAAAAGTAAATAGGAAGAACAATAACGCCTATGTTAGAGTAAAGTTTGTAACTATGAGAATGGAACCTACCTTTGTTCATATGTTTGAAAAGATGTGTTTAGCGAATTGGGTAGTGGAAGGAAAACTTCAACATTTTAATTTCTACAGGCTTTTTCAAGATAAATTTGAAATTACGCTCGTACCAATATCATAAACACGATCTAAGCAATCTTATCTACAAAAGCTTCGATATCAATGGTAACTGGAGTGTTAATTCGATAGGTTTCTCGAGAGGGTAATCGCCGCTGCAACGACCTAATTATAAAGCAAACCACTTCGAACTGAAGATAATTCCCGATAAAAGGTAAATACTTTCCTATCCCTCATCATTCTCTGAAAGCATTCAAGCTGTTTTGCTAACGAGGCAAACGGGAGCGGAAGCGGAACTCGCAAATTACGCAGAAAACATTAAAGCACTTAAGATCAGATGTCATACAACTCATTTTCGTTAGTTGAAATCGATACGTTAATTTTCTTGTTGTGATACGAAATATTTTGAAAAAAGGCAAAAGAGTAAAAAAGGGTAAAAATATCTCCACGTTCCTAATAATACTGAAACCACATAAAACACTTGGTAATGAAATTTACATCAGTTTTCATATAAAAAGAAGCATTGCAGATGGGATTAGAACATACACTATTTACTCTGTAAATCGTCCGCACGGTACAGTTTGTGGTGGTGCAACAGTAATCTTGAAGAACTTAATACGGCACCGTATCAGTCATCAATATCAGCATTAACATTTACAAGCTACATGCATAGTAGCTGAAGAAGCCAACAGGGACATAACCTTCATAGCAGTATACTGCCCTTCAAAACATAATATTTAAAAAAAGGCCTTCAGTACTCTGTCTCGTTTTATTTCTGACGGAGATTATAACGCAAATGCTCAACAATGGGGGTCAAGATTAACTTTACCACAAAAAGTTACTCAAAGTCGTAAACGCAAATAAGCTAAACTATGAATCAACTGGTGAACCAATCCCGTACCTTTCAAATCGAGTAGCGGAGCATTGAAAACACCAAAACCTGTAAGACTTAATAATAATATCACTAACTGGAATGCATATAGAAAACTACTTCACGACAAACTCCAGCTAAACATATCATTAAACTTAATAAAGCAAGAACTAAAATCTCCCCTGCATATCCTGAAAAAACCAGGCCTTACCTCTATAGAAAACACAAAGGGTTCGTTATGGAAAGCCACTACAAAGTTAAGGCGACCACAAGCAACAATTTCACCTATTAGATTCGCATACGGGGCAAAATGTCCCAGAAAAATCATTGAACGCAAGTATTTAAACCATTTACCCAAACTTACTCTCCAGAAGAAAAAAGACAAATTTACGACTTTGTTGAAGGAAACGCCGAAACAAGACAGACCATCAAACCGTTTCAGATTGCGGAAATTGAGGCTACTATAAAAAGTCTAATAAAGCTACTGACCACGATTTAATAACCAGAGAAGGGCTTCAAAATGATCATCTACATATTTAATGTTATTCCTACCCATAACAATGAAAACTAACGCAAATAATTTTAATCCCCAAACCATGAAAAAGTTCGGAGGAAATTACATCATATAGATATAGACGTATCAGTCTTCTTCCACTTGTAGCCAATGTATTAGATAAACTAAATGAGAAGAATGAAACCAACTCTTCTGGAAGAAAACGTTATACTACATGACTAGCTTGGTTTTAAAAAAGAGCATTCCACCACTGGACAGGTCCACCAAATAGCAAAATAAATCAATCGAATCACGATCTACCGCTTAGAAAACATTGTTCGGCAGTTTTTCTAAACATCAGCCAAGGATTTGATAAGGTTTGGCATACCGAACTGCTATACAAGGGCAAAGAGGTACTGCCAGTTTACTATAAAATATTAAAGTAGTACCTAAAAGAGAAATAATTTCAGGTCAAATATCAAGAGCAACTGTTAACCAACACAATCAGGAGTCCTACAGGGTAGTATCCTAAAACCTGTGTTATACATATCGTACACTGCAGACTTGTATATACACAAGCCAAACAATGATAGCCACTTGTACCGATGATACTGCCGCGCTAGCTTTGCTTCGATCCAAATACAGCATCGCTTGAGTACTTTGTTGCAATAGGAGTAATTTACAGTAAAATTATGTATGTTACGTACAGAGTTGTACGACCCAGTTTTACTCGCACTAGAAGAAACGCTGAAAGATCTTCGCAGCTCTAATTGACGGTCGTGACCGTCGAGTTTTTGAGAGGTACACACTAGAGGATTACCACTGTACACCATACAAAAGCCTGAGATGTAATTAAAAAACTGCTAGATAAATATCCCAATTACAGAATGGAAAGAGGTTTTCATAATTACTAGCCTAGAGATGATAATTACGCCTTAACTGTTTCAAAAGAAAAATACGCCGAGTTCGGATATGTGCTTTTTCCAAAAATAAGAAACTTCGAATAATCGGTAAATAACATTTAAAATCCGGAATAAAATCAATTAATACGAGTAGAATATTTTAGAATTACTCCGAATCGCATTTGACAATGTCACTTTCAAACTGGGAAAAAGCCATAGCAATTAAAATTTGACCATTGTGAACCAGAATGAGCGAAAAACTTTCTGTATGAGATAGATCAGGCATCTATAGTCTACTTTTTTCGACATGACATTTTTGTAAGAGTGTAGATAGAAATTTAGTTATAAACCAGGTTTTGATGTTGGTTACAAATGAAGTTAGCAATGAAACAACGAACTAAAATTTCCGTTTATTTTATTAAAATTGTCGTTAAAGTTACGAAAGCAACAATGAATCGCTTATTCAGTCTCTTTTGTTAGCTTTCTTTGGAATTTTTAAGATATATTTTACAAAACCGTGTAATAGCTGGTGCAGTGTTAAACTAGTTGTCAAAAATGGCGTTGTGCCATTTTAAAGGTTAGGTTAATACACTGTAAACATTTGAAGTTACAGCCTGCTCTGAGTCATATTAAAAAGAATAGAAATAACTACTTAAAAAACGGGTAGAGATTCAACTAATACATAACTGTAATGTTATTAATTGAGGAAGCTTGCTGGAATGCGAGTTAGAGAATTGGACACATTTTTAATACTTTGGTACGCATTTAGGATGGTTTAAAAACACAGAATTTTAATAAGCTGACTTCTGTCTGAGATTTTAGCGTCACATGGAAGATAAAATTCTACAATTTTTTGGTACAAGATTACCAACGACATCAGTTGATTGCTAGAGTTCACTACTCCAAATGTCACCCGAGGTTGCCAGGGTTACGGCGTTCAAAACCGCACCAGGAGAGCCTAATTTGCTCTTTGAAGCTCACCCACGTATGCGAAATCAGTCAGCTGTTCAGTGCGTGACGTAATTAGGCGAAGTTGCGTTTGTGAACTTTGATCGTTGTTTACTTGCAATCAAATTTTGCTTGTACCTGGCCGGCAATGAACTATCTCTGTGTGGAAAATCTATGCGCCCCGATCGTTTATGTTTGTAATATTTGAACCTTTGCTTGGGTACGACCAGTTAAGCGATATATTTTTCTGCCAATCTTTCTGCTTTGGGCACCTTACCGATAATTAACCATTTATTCTGTGCTTAGCTTCACCCCGCGACACTGTCGCAGTAAAGTAATGGGTCTCGACCCTCTGTAGTATACACGTTGAGTCAGTAACTTCCGGCAGATCGTTTAACGGGTCACCTGAGCCTACTGTATTGGCATTGGCCATTTTGTTAATTATGCTCTCCAGCTGGGTCATTACGCTAAGCCCTGCGTGTAATCAAGGCGACGTAATCGTTGCCCTTAGGGGTTTGTGCTGTATTCTTCCGTCAATAGATGCCTATGTGATTACGAGGTTTATTATTGAACATGACGTCTGCATGCTCTTTCCAGATTTAACAGCTAGTGTCAAGATCGTTGTACGACGGAATTTGAGCGTTGGAGTGTGCAGGTAGGTTTGACAGCGCCCCCTCCCCCCGCAGTGACTTTACAGGCCCGAATGAGTAACCCAAGTATCTATTTCTCGAATTTGTAACCTGAGCTCGATACCCCTCGAGTACCTTCATGAAGTAGTACCCAGTGTACTCTTCGTCCCGTCTAACCGCCCAGGCCCGGTTATTCGGGTTAAGACAGGTTTGGTGGCGCCCTCTGTATTTTACCGTTACTTACCGACCCTCTGGACGTTGCCCTTAGGTAATCTCGTAAAGGACCCACCCAGCTCCACTGATGCCTTAGCCGGCCTATCTTGTTGCGGCATGGGTAGCGGCCTAGGAGAACTTTCGTCCCGATTTTGTCCATTATGGCACGCGCCGGCCGTTTCGTTGTTATATGAGCCGGTGCGGTGTCGTAAAGTCAGTTTAAGACCGTAACAAATCTTATAAATGATGTTTAATGATTTTCGTAACACAAACTTGATAAAATAAACTGTAATAGTGTCTAATAGGGAACGTCCCATTTTATTGGTTGTACATGTTTTGTGTGTAGATGTAGTGTACTAATTACTGCTATGATAACGTTAGAATGGGATGCATCTTTTTAGTAGGAAATTCAAGAGACTTTATCTTTTATAGATATATCTCTTGAATTTAATTTGGAAAGACTGAAAGTCAAAGAAATTATTGGTCATTTAATGATAATATTATAGTAGGTTTGATACCAAACGTATTAGTTATCAAAATGCCCAACATGAGATTCTCATAATCACAGAACGTATCTATTTCCTACTAGAATGTTTCCTGAAACACAATAAAATACTGAAATGTTGTAATACTCCTACACAGTAAGTTTCCTTTACTAAAATACATTTAAGTTTATTACAAGCTGAAGGCAACTTGGAGAAAATGAATGGAAGCTGCTGTGATGTAATAATGGCAATTTTCAACATTTTAACGATGTCAGAAAGTGAGTTTATGTAAGACAATATTTCGCATTTACCATCACAACTTTGTTCAACGCTTTAATTTAGTTGTAAACTTTCCCAAAATCTTTTGTATGCTAAATAACGTCTGGAAGATGCGCTGTACCTTACAATAAAATTTGAAGAAAAACAAAAGCTATTATTTTACTGTAACAATTCTAAAGAAATTTTATTTCAAATTGTTCAAGCGGTCATGATATGAATAATGGATAATTGCAAAACTTGATAAGTTTTATCTTCATAATATTCATAATAGAACAAATCTGTAAAAATACGTATTTGTGCTTGATAAAGCAAACTTTAACCACACAAATATTTAACCACCGCTAAATACGTATTTCCACAGCTAAGCTGTCATCTTTAGTAGCTATGAAGAGGGAGACTAACCCGACAAGGTTGGACGAAAATATGCTCTTCACCAAAACACCAGTGAAAAACTGACAAGACAATCTTGTTCGTTTTTCTGTAGAATCTCATAAGGACAAATTTATAAAGTTTAGGGTACAAGAATCTTCAGCCGACGCCGATGCACCAATGACAACGTGTTTTCCATGTTTATGTATTCTTGAGAACTGTAGTTAATCAACCTCTTATCCGTTTTTGTTGGAATTAATGCTGTCTCGTTACTGGGAAGTTTCTTTCTGTTTCATCGTAAAATTGCTTAATTCTTTTTGTCTCCAAACGGCTCGCTCGTTGTGATTTTAAGTTAAGTTAAGATTGCCTCGTTTCCATTATAGTTAAGAACTTTTAGGTAAGAAGTGTGCACAAATAAAGTATTTCATTTTACTGTTTTAGTTTTTGAAATCACTCAGGGTATTTAACAATGAATATTAACGATAAAAAAGTACTTTTGAAGCTTTGCTTAAATGACGAACGAAATCTCTATAATAACACAGGACAAATGAAATAATTGACGATTATCATTTAAACTTAGTAGCAGAAAATTGAAAACATGTGCAAGATAATCATAACGCCGTGAATAAAAATCGATTACGAAGCGACCTTTACCCAGCAGTTTCCTACACATTTATTATTTCAAAAGAGCAACCTGATGGATGGTTAGCCACCATAAAAAATGCTCATGGACTGTGTAAAGGTTATGACCAGCCCAACTTAGCGTTTTATGTAATTAAAAGCGATTTTCGTACAGCTAAGTGGCTTGGAATTGATCATTCTTTGGTTGAAGAAATCAGCTGTTAAATGTTTGATGTATATGTAAGTCATATAAATGGAACGGTAAACATTAATATCCACTGCTATGCTGCTGGTGATTTTAAAGGAAATTAGAAAGAAACATACTCTAATAGGGCTGCTAAGCATTCCAAATATTTTCAGTTTCACAGTTAAAATAAAATTCTACTGAAAACCCTAAATGTACATTTGCTAATTGGATAAATGTAAAGCTCTAACGAAAACATATTTTGCTACTGGAAGAAAATTAAATTATGTGAAAATAAGAATTTCTTGCCTTATTTCTCAAAACTAAAAAGAGAAAAATAATCTCCCTAATATTTCTAAAATAAATTTTATGGTATACGAATATTAGTTCGTAATCATCACTATTGACCTCTTACCTTTTGATGACGAAATTCATGAACGATTTCTGAAATATAAAAAGTGTAAATCCAGGTTGAATCATGAAATGAATACAAGATTATATTATTCGTATTTTAAAGTTCCTAACATGTGTGCAAAATTTGTAGCACTGTAAATAACAACGGAGCTTTCTGAGATGTATGAAATATTAGATAAGTGTTTACAATTTTATACGGTAGGAAAGTCAAAACTAGGTTTAAGCAAAAGCAAAAGAAGCGGAAGACTTCGTTTAGCAAAAAAAGAACAAAATTAGTAAACTTAGTTTTCTTGCATAGTACTCATGAGAGTTGTCTTTTTTTAACGACAGATCGTAAAGAAACAGACGGTTATGTGATTTCTGAAGTCTTTTGCTACCGAATTTGGAGTTACATGATATCACTAAAAATGACATGCACAATACTTATGAAAGCAACTTTTTTTACTCCTTTGATTGATGCGCTCCTTGTTCGTCGTCGTGCATCAACCTTCAAACTCATAAAACACCTTTCGCTTTTATTACTAGTACAAATAACTATTTATGTTTCTTTTAATTTCACAAGAGAAAGATTTTTCCATGTTGTCATGGCTAAGCAATTATTGATAAATATGTACAAATTATATTATAGACGCTAAATACATACGACATAGAAAACAAAATCTACAAAAAACAAATCAACATAAAAATTTTATTAAAAAATAATACCAAATACTGCTCTCTCTGACCATGCAGTTGATCATTACCATTAATTTTAATTTTGACTCACCTAAAATATTGCAAAGAAAAAATATTTTACAAACACGCGTTATCTATGAAATAATTGATATAAAAAAATGCAAATTCTATTAATTACAAAACTGACATGGATAATCTTTATTCTATTTACTATAAGCTTCTCTAATTATTCTTATATAATTAATTAAGAACAAAAGTTATTTTTGAAATTATTATTAATATTAGGATATTATTTAAAATTAAAATAAAAAAAATTAAGCGTACTAGATTTCAAAACTTGACATCTGTATTTAAAAATTTTATCTTTACATAATAATTTTTATTATCATTTCAAACTACATTGTAAAAATTATTTTTAACTTTATGCTTTATGCTTCTCAAAACAAAATTAGTCAACATATTACATACGGTAAGAATAAAATTGCATTAATATATTGTACCTGTGAAGAAGCCAGCTTAAACTAATGAAACGTTAACAAATATATTGAATTAAGAAAAATTGGCTGACTTATTTGCACGTTCCGAGATCAGTTTGAATCGATTACTCTTTGAGAGACCGATTCCTGATCTAATGACCTGAATATTTCTGTCTGAAATCAGCCTGAACCGGTAGCCCTTGCTAGCCCTGTCTTGCTAAACCAACAGGCTCACCTGGAAACCAGTCTGAATCGATGACTCCCTGAGAGGCCGATCCTTCGTTTCTATTAATAAATACGCATAAAGAACGCACGGCGTAATTAATCCCGCAATAAGCATAACAGATATCAAATTACAAAATTCCTGCGCGCTGCAAACTTTGCGGCCACCTGAACATGTGCTGAGGTTCAGGTATTTACCTACCAAAGGGTTCCCTAGGGACGTGGAGAGTCGTACGCAGCACCGCAAGGGTAAGCTTTCCCGGCAAACATCTCCGTAGCACACGAATCCTCCGCAGGCCACTTCGAGGTCGTTCGCCCGAAACCAGCTGGTTCTCGCCGGACTAATTTCGTTCACCGCACAAATTCACAGCGACGCCGCAACCTCCGGTGAAACTCGGCGGCATTTGTAGTCGCGCTTCAGGTGTTGGAAACGTATAATATATCTTAATTGCTTCTGTAATTACAGCACCGTACACGACAAGGCCGGACCAAAATTTCGAGGTTAAACATCGGCGCATTCGGGACGAGGCGTTCAACGAGGCAGTTTCGCATACAATACACCGGCGTAAGAACGGTTACCGCAACTTCAGGGCAACAAAGAACAGCTCTCCCGAATAAGTTATTATTTTGTACAATATACATTTTATTTTGATTGTAAACATAGCTAAATAAAATAAAGCTATCTAAGGTAATTCCCTGGTGTTTGTTTGCTAATCAAATATATATCTGAAGGAATAAATATCTCCAATTTGAGCTAACCTGAGGTAGTAATTTTGACACCCTTAGTAAGGGGGTGAAACGTCACACCTGTTGGCAGTATAGATCAAAAACTTTTTTTCGGAGAAACACAATAGTTTGCGTACATATTATATATCTACGTCGCATGAAACCGGTATAATTTCATTCAAATATATACAGGGTGAGCAGCTTAAAAAATAGAATTTTGTTTATTTTTGGGTTAATTTTGAAATAGAAGGATGTAATAATTTTCACATAGGTCAGGCTTTACATATGCCGAAAATAAGACTCAACCGATAGAGGATAAGGTCACAAAAGAGTAAAAACGTTTCAACAATAACACCCTTTTGTTCAAGAGAGGCGCGCACCCGACTTATTTGAAAGAGGCTTGGTAGCGTAGTTGGCTTAATCGGAGCAGATACGATCTCTATTTAGCAGCGCTCTGCAGATGCGGCGGGTTCAAACCCCAGCGGGATATTTTTTTTTATTTGAAAATGTATTTAATTTATTAGAAACGTGAAGATATTTTTACTCCTAACTTAATTTGATTTTTAAAATTATTTAGTGTCACAATGTCGACGAGGGAAGCTCTGAGTAAGGCCTTTTACAGATTTTTGTTAATAGATCGAGGTGTAGAATTGTTTTTCTTGACCATAATAGTTACGGAGCTAATCTGCAAACATGAATTATGAAAACCTGTACAGCGGGAAGGTGCGAACCATGAATTAATACGAATTGGTACTATACAATGTATTTCATTAACTACCCTCATCATGGAGATTTTGGAAAACGTACGAGATTGGTTAAGTGGAACGAAAATTATACTACGGGCTTCGTCTTGTTAAACTTGGTGCACTGCTTAACAATGCATGCTTATATGTATGTATTACAGATGAAATATAAATACATTGTCAACCAGTACAATACAAAGTTGCACACGGCTCGTGGGCCACCTCAATGCGTCGCCGACGATACATTTTTTAAGGTTTAAGGCCTTTGTAGTTTTGAAGTACTCTAAATGTTTCTGTAGTGCTACACAAACTTAAGAGAGATCGTTCTCGGGATTCATAGCTTAACTTACTTAAATAATTAAATGTAATAAATAAATTATATTTTTCTGCTTTTCAGACTTGTTGTAATGTATGTCGTTCCGCCTGTTGTAAACATGATAACTCGAGAACGACGTAACCTATCAAGATGATTTTTTCGCCATTTTATGTAGAATAACAATGCAAAGAGCTGGAAAGCTTTTGGGCGAGATTGCTCGCATTTTTCTTGTGCGTATTTTTCGATTTGTATTCGCGTTGCCAGTAATAGATACGTATTCAGCCGTCACTTAACTACACTATCAGATTGGTATAGTATAAAAATTCGTGTACTGTCGAGTCTGAGGCCGCGAGTTCGAATCGCAGTCCAGGCAATATTTTTATTTGAAAATATCGAAAGATGCGGATGCAAATGTCTACGGGTTTTCACCTTTAAATCAGAACTGCCACATTATCGCCGCTATCTTCTCTATGGTATTCTCCGCTAACGGTATTGATAAATCGTCAACTCAATTTTGAATCGATTTCGTTTTTCTAGGCTTCGCAGTTATTAGTTCCCGTGTCCTTTGCGAATTATCTTTAGCTTAAGTCATCACACATATGGTGCGATTACTTAATTAAACTAGAACTAGAACTTACTGAATTTATTAATTATACAAAACAGCGAAAAGCGACGTTCTAAGAAAAGCGTACGAAGAAAATAAAAAGTTGTGCCTACTGCGCATACACAAAAATATCTACATTCAGCAATAAATTAATGTAAGACTATGTCGACTATTATTAAAAAGAATACTGGTAGCCTGAAAACTAATACACCTCACTTAAAAAAAACACCCAATGCCAAGACTTTAAGTTACTTTATCAATGTTGGCAATCAACTACAAATACATATAACCGACTCAAGCAACCTCGAAGAATATACTACAAAAAGTAATATCAATGGAAATTATGTTTACCTTAGTCCTACTACACCAGAACAAATAAGAAAAATCATTGAGTCTAAAATCTAAACCTACCATGCACGTTTTTGAAATAAGTACAATATTTTTGAAAGAGATTTGTATTAATATTACGGATCCTCATTGTGAATTAATTAATACATGCTTGACCACATGATGGTGTATTCCCAGATCAGATGAAGAGAGCTAAGGTATTACCGGTACCTAAAAATGGTGATGTTTTTTATGTAATCTGTTGGGTTTTTATGCTGGTAGTGTTTGTAGGTGTAAGTTCAAGAATTCAGGTGACAACGAGCTGCCCCCAAGACAATATTAGCTTTTCCTTAACCGCACTGATGATATTAATAGAGTCTTATACAGTTTTATTTTTTACTAAATTCAGCTATTTCGTGTATCGCAGTTTACTTTATAGCGCCTTCAGTTAAATTACAAATAAATAAAGAGAAATAATTTACACCGGGTATCTACATTCCTCGCCGGTAATGTTTCTTTTCTATTCAAAGTTAAACGCCAACTTGTAGTCTTTATATACATACGAGAACATTTCCTATGCGTTAGATTTAGTATTGTATTCTAACATGTGAGCAAATGAAAACGAAATCAAGCTTGGCTTAGTCAAGTGCTCTATTACTTCTGATGTTTTTAATTTAAATATGACAGTTGTAATACTTAGTAGAAGTGTCAAGTTGTTTTCAGTACATGAAACGAAGAAATTTAAATTGCCATGGTGAACACTTTCAGTATACATAGCACATAGCTTAAATCGTTTTTTCAATGTGTTGTCTTTAATTTTCATTTAATTGACTTCAATTTTTTTTTCTAATATCCCTAAGACAATATTACTTCGAGTACTGACGGTTGTTTTCACAATTTTCGTATAGACTCTTCTAAAAAAATACACATTTTGACGATCGTGGGAGTTTTCTTTCCGACCATGAGTAGGTGGAGCTACTCGACGCAGTTTTCAAGTTTCGGAGAATCCGTGACAACCGGTCCCAGCGGTCTACATTTATAGATGTAGCAAGAGCAACCCTGACTTATTTTGTTGTGATGCGTCTTATCTGGATTGTTGTTGAAAACAAATAAGTCTGTTATTAATCGCTCAAATGGAGCATTCTAGAAATACAAGAAAGGACGGGAATGCGTATAGAAAAACTAGCGTTAGACACCGTTTGAAACGGTAGGTAGAAAAATCTGGTGTGATACCCGCACACAACTTCCTCTTATAGTGATCTTATAATTAACCAAAAATTAGATTTTTAATTTTTAAGCATTTCTCAAAAATTTTCAAAAAATACAGAGAAACCGTACAAAATAGGGCGTTCGTTGAAAAGCAAATTTTCTCTAAAATTTTCAGCTGAATTAAAAAATGTAATAATATACCGGGTGTTCTGCTTAAAATAGGAGTTAATAAAAATCAAAAGAAACCCATTTTAGAGGTATTTCAGTTGAAGTGACCGAAACAGGTAATGTTAAAAATAATAACAATGCTGTCGCAATTTCCGGAAAAATTGATGATAATGTCCGATTATCAACTATTAAAAACTTAGCAAATTGTTTCGAGCTTTTAAACTCTGATAGTTCATTTTTGCAAAGAAACAAATGTCTGTAAATAGGAAATGAAGGTGAAATACAATTTTTATAAAATATTTGGAAAGCTATTGCTTCGGAAAAGAGATCTTTCTCAGTCATTTCGCACAGGCTTTGGATTTAAAAAACTAAAAGGGTTTGTTATTTGAAGCATAGATTCAAATCTCACACTTAACTGAGTTATTGTGATATCTAAAGCTCTAAACAAATTATTATTTTAGTGTAGGTGCTAAAACCGGAAAACGCTTACACATTCCCGTTCGAAACAAATTTTGTCCCATTTGCGCTAAAGCTGAAGATATTCCAGCACCAACCCACACGTGCTATAAAAATTGGACTGATACGGCAACATCTATGAAGGCAGATAGAATTTTATAGGGTTTCAGAAAAAGTGTGGAAATGCATGGTCTTAAATACACAAAACTAGTGGGCGATTGCGATAGTAGAGTGTGCAAGAAAATCGGATTTTTTTTTGTTTTTTTTTGCAATCTAAAAAAAAACAATGGAGCCCCCCACACTTAGATCCGCAAGGTAATTCCAGATAGTGTAGCAGGTAGCTTGCCCAAGCTTCCTATCGTCATCTGCGTTGAACGTTATAAACAATCAATGTAGACGACGCTTCCTACATTTAGAGACCTGACTATGTAGTCCACCTGGAATTGACGGATGCCCGTCGGTGTGACAGCCGAATCAATTGATAATGGATTTTGGCGATAACAGGACCATACATTACAAGGGAAACGTTTGGGTGTCGAGTTCGCGCCTCTATCCTCTTTCCTTGCATACAAAATGCATCCAGATAGCTAAACGTATGATTGCATTAAATATGCACAAGCAAACGTGCAACGCCCATTTCAAATCGAACCGTGCTTGAAACGGGAGAGCAGCCTTTTAATATGTAATTATTGATATAGTAGATGTAACATTGTTTACTCACATTCGGTTAATAATAGGTACGTTTCTAACCTTCAAAACAGTAGGAAAGCGAGTCATTATTTACTTTACTTTTCCAGCAGGTCGGGAAAAATTTTCCGGGATAGCTAAACGTCACTTTCAATAAACTTTCATTTTACCTAGCAACAGCGTCGCAGTTTCCTTTGTTAAACTGACTTATTAAACTGTGATGAAAATTCGTATTATTTGAAACTTACCTAATTAAATAAATAATGACAAAAACCGATTGTGAGTAAAGTAGTATACATACCACGGTGAAAAGTTTCATTCCTGTCTCGAGATAAAGTTAACCTCGACGCTACGCGTCTCGGTAAACTACTTAATCTCTCGACAGTAATGAAGCACTTGCCACCGCGGTATGTAATATACTATTACGTGTTGGTTTTTATGTTAATTTCCAAATAAAATTTTGAGATGACAGTCGACGACAGTTATGCAATGGTTTAGGTTATGTATGTGTGTTTAATTCTAGAACATCAATATAATGTGAATTAATAATCGACATATGTTTCAATTGTCAAAGCCAAGCTTGATTTCACTTTCATTTGCTCATATGTTAGAATTCTAAACGTTCTGAAGACGGTCCTGTAGACTGAACGCATTGTGTAGCGGAATTCGTGAGTACCAACAAGAAATGCACACTGTATGTTCAGGATGGAGGTTATAGTGGACTGTATGATTTTAATTTGGACAATTGCAAGATACGTCTTAGGGGTGCAGGAATTAAAAAGGGTTGCAAACCAACGGTCTCGTGCAGTCTTACACGAGATGATTTAATAGACTTAATTTCCGTTGTTGCAGAGGTTCGGTGAATACAGACAGATGTTAAAACTGCATTGTCTATTGACTAGAAAAGTGTCTATTTATATACATAATACTATGACGTAAATTACAAAGTTTAGTTTATTTGCCCCAGTTGAGCTCGCATATGCACTTGAGTGTTCAATTTCATAACAAACAGATAGCAAGTTTGCATAATTGCAGTTTATTCACCGGGTCATTCGACCAATGTTGACAAGAAACGCTGACTGCTTTGTTGTAATTTCCGTATATAACAGCCAGCTTACGAAATGTATGCATTTTTAATTTTAAAAGTTAAAATTATATTTTGGTTCCTAAACACTGTACGAGGATTACGGAAAGTCTTCACACCGGTAAATTTCACGAAGAAGCTGACAGAAGGTGCGGGATTTTGCCCAAGTGCGTATGTGCCCATCTCCTAGTGCGGTACTGACGGTGATATGAATTTCGCCATACGAAGAACAAAGTAAATACAAGCGGCTGCAATAGCCTCGCAGTGAGTAAACTGATACATACTTAGTTCTTGTGGGGTTTCACCAGGCAACGTTTGCTGGAGCAGACGTCTTCATCAGTGTCTACATTAGAAGTGAATCATTATTCAACGTGTATACTTAAATACACCATTTGTGCTATATTCCCAGTCATATTTAAAGCTTCAGTTATAAAAGTTAATTCACGCTGTACCCGAAGGGGCCTTTACGAAATTTGAGTACATTTTGACGGATACGTGACGTCAGAGTTGGCATGCTGGAATTCCCCCATTTTTGCATGTGTGGAAATTTTCCACTCCTTAACTTCTACAATTGGATAATGCAATCCTCCGCAATCTCTCGGAGGGAAGGTAATTCAATATAAGAAGGTGTTGCAGTTGCCCAGTAAATCCCACATCCAGATGTGTGCCGAATTTGATTACATGCAAGTGCGACCAGCATAAAGTAGGGACAAGAAATCAGACGACGTGCGCCACCAAGCAAATTTTAGTTTAGCTTAAATTGTAAATTTTCCATTGATAATTGATTGAGCTTAAATCAAACGCATGATTTCAAATGAGCTGTAAAGAAGAAAATAAATATAGGTTTTGTAAATCTAATGGTGGTATTTATGACGTCACTAAAATTTGTTTGGTGGCGCACGTCGTCTGATTTCTTGTCCCTACTTTTTTTTTTAATGTCGTATTAAGACATTTTGAATTTTGAGTTTGTGAATGACAAGTATTCAAAGTTATTTTAATACGTTTATTGTAATATTTACTTTTGTATTCTTTGATTTGTTTGAAAATATCTTATCATTTTATTTGTATTCGTATAATTATGGGCTTTAGTCTAAACCAACCACTGAAATATGATATGTACTTTCTAAATTTGGCACAGAATTTAAACGAGCCCAAAGCTAAATCAAAGACAGAGGGTTGTTTTTAAATTCGGGGACGTGCTTTGGCAGTCTGTAGGCGAGATGGCACATGTGTAGACACAAAAACTAATGCATCGCGGGTGTCATTTCGCGGCGATTATGTGTTTTTTGAAGTGCATTGAACTGCGGTAGTTATATGGATTATAAGAGAGCAGATGAAGTGATAAGGTGTGTAAAAAGGAATACTAGTGCTTGCGTAGCTTTGAAAATGTAGTTATTGTACAGCGGCGTCGAACATTCGTTATTGTTCGTACTGATGGTGATTGTATTCAGCTTTATTTTCATTGTTATAGTTGGTTTGGGGTTAACTCGCCCTAGAGAGCGCTCTCGTGCCTGGATTAGTGGCTATTCGGCGAGACCTTGCTTATCAGTGACTCCAGATAGCGCGTCTAGATGGCTGAGGAAGCCCGTTTCCCAAAGATTCCTTGTGCCTGTGTCTTTTGCAGTCCATACGGCCACCGCAATTGCGGATTGCATTGACATGGGTTGGACCCATTGATGCAGTCCGGTTAATGCGAAATAGGTGCTGCAACACAACTAGCTAAAAGTGAAGTAGGTGAGCAGCAGTTATTAAAAATAACAGGACACGCATGTGGAAGCTCCATGAAACCCTATCCACAACTTGGACTGTTTACAAAATAATCACGCCGAATTACATTCGTGGTAATTTTTTTTTTTTAATTTTAACTAGATTAACACTCATCTTAGTTGCTATTAAGAAATCTCACTCGTGGACTTCGTCCACTCGTGAGATTTTTGAGTAGCAACAAGAATTCGTGAATCTAGTTAAAATTATCAGAAAATTACCACCACTTATGTAATTAGTGCTGATAATTGACAGAACATATACGTTTGTAATAAAATCCAGCCATATGCGAATTCTCTCTAGATCAAAGATGTCCTTGAAAAGATTCAATACATCACTAGCATTTTCAAACTCTCGATTGATAAACTGGTCAGAACTATCGATATTGTTATTGAAGTTTGAAAGATTTTCTATGAGAAACTTAACGGTGAGAATATTTTGAAACAACGGACATCATTACTGGGGATACAGAACCTGACATCTGATTACGAGAAGTGCACGCGGCCATTAATAAGCTGGCAAGCAATAAATTTCCTGGAGTTAATGAGCTATCTGAAAAGGTATTAAATATGATGGACAATAAAGAAAATAGTCATTTATAATATGTACCTGCAAGTTAATATAAAGAAGTGCGAAATTGACAAAATAGTGGACGAGGTCAGTAATTATTCTATTACGTACATACAAAGGAAATAACTTCAAAATATGACAATTTCAGGCTTCGATTCTTAATATCTAACATAAGTAAAGTCATACTATAGAATCCAGGCTACAACTCAAATGATGCTTCGAAGCTGCAATACGCAGGTGAATAAAATTAAGTAAAACTATGTCTTCGCTCACACAGATATGGAAACAGTAATATACGAGTAATACGCAACATCAAGCTTTATCTAGTCACCTAATACAAATACTTGCATTCTCCTTATTTAGTTATTCAGCCTAAATATAGATTATGTTACGAGTAAAAGAAGCGTAATTAACATGAAAATTTATTTTATGCATAATGTATGGACGTATAAAAGCTTCTTTATTGGAACACGGTCATTGTGTAACGCACCGTTAGCATTTAGGTTGTAATTTCTTTTATCGGCAGTCGGCGCAGCTGTCTAATAACAAGGTTTTTGTTTCGGTGGTTTTTGCCTGAAAAAATGTAGCGTCCTTTTCGGCAGGATTTTGTGAATTGTGCCTCCAGTTCTTAGCTTGAGATTTCGTGGATTGTTATTTGTGGAAGCTTGGCTGATATGCGGGTTCGAGCATTGGGCACATTTTAGGGCATCCTAGAACGGGTTATGATTACAGGATTTCTTGTCGTTTTGGCTGGACGCCTATATATACAGGGTGAGTGCAATTTCTTCAAATTAAAATTGTAATAACATAATTGCAATGAGCTGAATTTGATTTTTAACATCACCTGTGTGGTGAAAAACGTCACCTACTTTGCATGATACCAATCACCAACGATTTTGGTTGCTAGACAATTCCACTGCAAACGTCACCCGGGGGCTTTGGAGGCTTCTACGATCTTTCTGTACCATGACAGCTTAGTTCAAGTTTGGGCAGCATCCCCGGAGGGCTCCGTGAATGACGTTTGCTGGCGTTCACTGAATCCAGCAGCAGTTTTGTGCATATTTCGTTTTACACCCTGCAACCGCTGCTTCAAGCGTAAGGCTCCCAGTTAAGTAGTGCAACCTAATAATTTGTGTGTTAACGATATTCGTACCGCAAGCTCGATAAAGAAACTGTAGCTGCATTTATTATTTAATTGCACATTTAACTGGTTATATATTAGTTTGTGTATTTGTGTCGCACTAATCAGTGCTATGTTAGCATTAAATTGAAGTGACCCTTTCGAGTAAGTAAGGTATAATTAAAATTTATAATATTTCTGTACTGGTTATTATATGCAGCGAGTTTAATAAATCTAATGCATATACTTATATCATGTAGTTGTTAAGTCATTTTGCTGTTGTGGATGCTTAATTGCATTTCACGCCTTTAGGGCAACTTGTTGCTATTTTAAGGCCATTTTCAATTTTTGCGCACTAGCACAATCTCATCTTCCGCACATTTGATTCAGGTAATTTTGGTATTTTAAGTAGCCACCTAGGCTTTAGGGCAGCGTGCCCGTATGCTAAACCCTTTTAGTTACTTATTTGGCTCCATCGCCTAATTCTACAATAATGATTTTGCACATATTTGGCCCCAAACGCAGTATTTCTCGTCAGTTGGAGCACCCCTTTGTTGCTACTTTGGCAGCCGGGTGTTATCGCTCGCAAGAATTCCGAAACTTCTAGAAATCACTCCGTTGAGGCGCTTCGCCAGTGGCTGTCTTTGATACCGGAATTAATTTGTTTTGTGGAGCGCATCGCCATTGGCTGCCGAGAGTCACGTGGCAACGCCGTTTTGGCTCACGCCACTTTAAGCGTCCTAACGGTTTTTGCTGGGGGAGTCAAGGCAACGTCAAGGCGTAGGTGTGTGAAAGGCTTCTTGGGGCCAGTTCTGCGTTGGTGAGAAAGGGGGCTTTCCCTTTGCAACTCGCTGTTTCGAGGATCTTTCTAGGCAGGACGAAGTAGGCCTCTTTGCCGCTGTAGTGTGCTCTCAGGAGAGCGTCCTAACGCCGCCATCTTGGCGGATTCCAGCCCGTTTACCCCTAATGCCGTGTTTTGGCGATTGAGCTGCCACAGACTGCTGCCTTCTACCAACTGACTGCACGCCACTCTCATGGACCGTCTGCGGACTAAGGTATTTGTAATTGCAACCATTTAAACATAGTAACTGTCACTTGTGCGAGCGTTGGTGCTTTGTGCTCAACTTTATGTGGGCGGATGCATGCCCCTTGCTTGCTTGTCGCGGCTTTTAATGCCGGTTGGAGGCCACCATGCTGCAAGACGCTACTTTGGTAGCCTGCTAGTAAGTTCATGTGCGCGAGTTTCGCGTTTCATCGCCTAAATAGCTAAAGAACTCTGCGCTTATGATTTGGTGTTACGTTTGTGCTAATTTTTAATTCAGTAACGTTAATAATTAATACCTAAATAGAATTAACGCCTCGCTGTGCTGGGCCTGGCGCGCCCTAAGCTGTTCGAGTTTTTCTTTGTTGATGTTTGCGAGGGCTTTGTGCTTTGCTCCCTAGGTGTTAACCGCAGGTCGGCGTCTGTTATCGCGCACTAACGCGCCCCTTTTGCCGGAGCGCGTATTTCTAAACTGTACTCTAATATGTAAAGGGTCGAGCCCACTGCGGTCGGCTACCCATAGCGTGTTGTTCATTAGCATAGCGCGTCCATCAGCTGGTGCTTAACGTAAGCAGTAACATAAGCTTGGCGGCACGATTTGCTGCCCAGATGTAATTAGCGATCAATAGACGCATATTTAGTTAAGAGACGTATTATTCCTATTCGACCTGTGCATGCTTTGTTTCAGATAGCGCCTTTTACAGTGTAAAGATTGGTGTACGGCGAGACGTGAGAGATCAGAGCGTGCAGGTAGGTCCAGTGATTGTGCAGTCTCGGCCAAAGAGTCCCAATATTACCATTCCAGTACGAAATTGTTATTTGAGCTTGCAGCTCATGAGAATTCTTATCAACGGAGTATCTTGAATACTTCGCTCCCGTTTAACCGCCCAGGCCCGGTTATTCGAGCTAAGACAGGCTTGGTGGCGCCCTCATAATTTTGACGTACCCTATATATATGCCTCAACACGCTTGCCCAGAACGTATCGTGTGACTCACGCCCGACTCCCTGAGCGTTCCAGCCGTGGCCCTTTAGCCTGTTTCTAGCAAATCTCAGGGCAAGTGTGCCAGTTTTCCAGGACTGATTCCGTGGTGCGATGCTCACCTTGGGTGGGTGTCGTAAAGTTGTTTTAATACCGTAACATAGTGTCTGATTTCGTTATTGATGCGTTCTCTATTTCAGATATCGGGTTATTGACTACTGCTGAGTTTATAAGTTCTTGACCTGTTTGGGTATATTTGTTAAAAACTTGTTGGCGCTCATGTTATTTGGCAATTACGTAATTTAAAGGACTGCGGGCCATCTCCACTAGGTCTAGTTGGCAAGCCCTCAAATATAATATCGTAGCGTTGTAATATTTGAAAATATTTAGGAAAATTATAGTAAACAATTCTTGGCGCTAACAACTACTAGCAGAGGATTATGTTATTTGCACGAGATATTACGTGTCTTTGTATAAGTACTGCGGTATTTTCTTATGTTACTTAACCGAATTTTGTAGCTCAGAGGTTTTGGGAAATTTAGATTTCTTTCTTTATTCGAATATTAAAACATAACTGTTGCAAGTTTAAGTTTCTACGTGACTACTACACTTTTTCACCTCTAGGGATGTTAAGGGTGATATTTTTAGATTTTTCCCTGTATTAGAACCCTAAAGCTTATAATTGTGCCAAATTTCAAATATCTACATCGTCTAAAAGAAGGGAGGATTTGTGGACACACATTACACAACGTTTAAGATATCGTGATGGAGGTGAAAGCTGAGAAAACTATGGATTGCTCTGTGAAAAAATGTCTCAGGTCTTCAGGAAATTAAACAAACAACGGCTATCGTATATAGTCACGTTCGTATACTGAAATTCTTCTGTCACCTAACCAGGAGGAACAACATGGGGAAGAGAAAGGTCTCCAAGTTGATCAATTGATATCATAAAGTAACTCCGTTGGACTAATATAGAGACTGCTGTCCATGAAACATCTAACAAAGCCGTCAGTTAAACAAGCAATTTCTAACTTGGAATATAGTCCGAATGGTTTTGCCTTTAATACATTATAAACGTCTATATCCCAAATACCGATTTATTTCCTATCGAAGGCAATGAATATGCCATTCATACTGATGCACAATGACAGTTTAAATTGCGTCTTTGAAATACCGCCTGGCTTACGACAAGATATTTGGTGGTTGCCATGGATGCAAGTGTAGGCTGATAAGATCCCAAGGATTTAAATTTTTTTACCACTATAAGAACACATAATTGGTTGAATTTAAAAAAATGATGACATTTGCTTAGATAATAAAAGATAGAGAAAATAGTCAGTGGAAGACGTTACATACTGATTTAAGACAGAGACATGTTATTTTCCTCACTCGGATTTTTATTCTTGCTTTTTAAAGCATTGGGACAGAGGCAACTCGCCTGTTAAAGGTTTAATGCATTCGTCAACACCACGTTGTCAGGTGTTTTTAAAAGTATGAGAGTTACTTGGTCCTTCGACACTTCTAGTGCATTAACACCGGCAACTTCCAGTTCTACCTGCATGATTTCACAGCATTTTTCGTTCTGCACTATTGGGATTGTCTTCTATCATCTTCTCATTACAAAAAATCGTATAAATTCTTTTATAAATGATATTACTGTAAAAATTAAGAAAAAAGTACGTTACAAAAATATTTTAAGAAAATGTTATATCAGTAAAAAATTTCTGGTTTATACTGTGTGTATTGGTGATGTTATAGCAGTAGGATGACTTCTGGTTAGTTATTAATAGTTAAAATGCAAGAAAATCGAAACGTGCTTGTTTCAAAGACTGGTCCTATCCCGCTCTACCGTAACAAAATTGTATCAATATGCCATAATATCAATATAAAGATTATTTCAAATGTTAATTGTTATTAATTAGGGGAGCTGTAAATTTATTGAGAAATTTTATGCGGATTTTGTTTTTAAATCTGTCTTAATTATTTACTATCGCAAACTACGTTCTTGCAAATTATAATATTCTTAGACCGAAGTAATTGTTAAAAGCGTTTGTCCGCTACCAACTTATTTTTACGTTTTAGGATTCGCTTTCTGTGACGATAAGGTCAACTTCCCGTATCCTTCTCCTTAGCATAGAATTTCGGTTTAGACCGCGTAGTAGGAGGACTATAAATAGCTCCACACCGACCTTCGGTTCTTAGTGCGACTTTCACTCTGATGATGCAAGCTGCAAGGTCTTGCGAAACGTTAGTGAATATGGATGCACAAACAGCAAAACGGCCAAATCTGCCTAAGTATCCTCGTTCTCAAGATACTCAAACAACACGAGCCACCAAAGAGCATGGCCATCGAGCGGGTTTTTGCTCCACTTCACAAGGTGCAAGGCACATTAAGCCAGAAAATGCTGGGTGTTCATATACAAATACTACGCGGTCTAAGCCGAAACTCTATGCTAAGGAGAATAATTCGAGTAACCGCGAAATCCTCAAACAGTACTTCCCGTATCCTTATTGGTTGCTTTGACAACAACAAAAGAATATGCCCGTTATGTATACAATGGCACAACAGATTTTCTTTTGTATTTGGTTACTATAGAAACAACAATCACGCACGTTAGTTAGACAAGCAATATTTGTAATATTCAACAGTAATTACATAAGTGGTGATAATTTATTGATAATTTTAACTAGATTCACAAATCTTTGTTGCTATTAAGAAATCTCACGAGTGGACGAAGTCCACGAGTGGGATTTCTTAATAGCAACAAAGATGAGTGCTAATCTAGTTAAAATTATAAAAAAAAATATTACCACGAATGTAATTCGGCGTGATTATTTTTTAAACAGTTCAAGTTGTAGATTGGGTTTGATGGAGCTTCCAGATGAGTATCCTGTTATTTTTAACAACTCCTGCTCACCTACTCCACTGTTAGCTAGTTGTGTTACAGCAGAAAAACGATTTGAATGGTTTGTGAAAAAATAGTCGCTGTAATTTGCTACTAGCAAATAGTCAGTGTAATTTTGATGCTACTAGCAAATAGTCAGTGTAATTTTGATGCTATTGGTCGATTTGAATTTATTTCTCACTACTATTGGCTGATAGGACTGTTTAAAAAATAATCAACGGTATTTTCAAGGGTAATACCACAAAAGGTGAAAATTTTTTGAGATTTTTTTTCCCTCACATGCAAATTATTGCGTTGAAATTTCTCGAAACTAAAACTGCGTTAAAAATTCCGCCAGACTGCAGGTCGAGAAAAATTTGCAATAATTTGCATGTTGACGAAAATATTCTCATAAAAAATTTTGCCTTGAGTGGTATTTGGAAAGATTATTCAACAATATGGGTAGATGACTTTTACCGTGTTCAACTGCACACATTTTTAACGTTTTCCACTATTAATTCAATACTGGAGCTTCCAACACGATTATTATGAGTTTTAGAACGACGCTGATTTGCAAACTTTGACTTTGACGTTTTGGTAAAATGTCAGTCAAAGGCTACTCACTAAATTGAAATCATAGAAACCAATCGGGCTGGCGTGACAACACTGTGACATTGGTGTTTTGAATGACAGTCAATTTTGATTGGCCGTTTCTGACAAATTGAACAATTTTCATTGGTTCATTCATTATAGTGTTGAATAATCATTTTTATCTACGACCACTACTAAAAATAGGCCTTTTAGCGCTAGCTTGTTTCACTAAAAGTGACGTTTTATAGTTTACCGTGTTTAAAGAAATCAGCTGTTTACTTTTAGCACATGTGCTAAAATTGAAGCGAGGTTCAAAACTACAATTTCGAACTGCAAGTGAAGTTGTAAAGCTATTCTAGTTGCTTCTTGCGTTACAGGTAAAGCGTTTTTGAAATAATTAAAGCGTTATGTAATGAATACAGTCATATGTGGAGTATCAATAATTACATTTCGTAACTCACCTTGACAGCACGGGCGTGGCCAAACAATCGCCACCGCGGCGCAGGCCTACTATTCATTATGACATAAATTAAAAACGTCGCAGATGCGAACCTTTCTTAAATCGATATTTATGGATTAATAACGGTAAAATTAAGGTCGTAGATAAAATATTGTATGCAACGCGTGCTAAAAGTCGTTTATGCGCGAGACATGTTATGAAACTCAGCCTTCGGCTTCGTTTCATAATTTTCATGTCTCGCGCATAAAAGTCGACTTTTAGCACTTGTTGCATAAATAGCTATTATCTACGACCACTACTAAAAGTAGGCCTTTTAGCGCTAGCTTGTTTAATTAAAAGTGACGTTTTATAGTTTACCGTGGTTAAAGAAATCAGTTGTTTACTTTTAGCTCTAGTGCTAAAAGTGAAGTGACGTTATAAAACTACAATGTCGAACTGGAAGTGAAGTTGTAAAGTTATTCTAGTTGCTTCTTGCGTTACAGGTGAAGTGTTTTTGAAATAATTAAAGCGTTATGTAATGAATACACTCAGATGTGGAGTATTAATAATTACATTTCGTAACTGACCTTGACAGCACTGGCTTCGCAAACATTCGCCCGCGCATGGCCTACTATATATTATGACATAAATAAGAAGTGTCGTAGATGCAAACATTTGTTAAATCGATATTTATGGATTAATAACGGTAAAATTAAGGTCGTAGATAAAATATTGTATTCAACGCGTGCATAAACGTCGACTTTTAGCACTTTTTGCATAAATAGCTATTATTAGTCGATAGAGCAAAAATTGTCAAACGAGACTTGATCGTTAAGTGCTTTATTGGAACGCCTCGCAAATTAGCAAAATTCAGCTCTTCGGGGCTAGTTTTTCTAACTTTTTCTCGTCCTGTTCTAATGCACCTACCGAGCTTATAACGTAGTATACTATAAAAAATAAATAATATAAAGACAGCAACAAATGCAAAAATAGTCGCTGCTTCTTTTGTCTCAAATACAAGTAAACAACGCCTGAGTATCACAAAATGGAACGTCGGATCGTATGATAATGGTTTACTACAAATGCCGTTATATTGCCACTTTAATTAAGAAAGGCAGAGCCAATTCTAGTGAACGCACCCCTTGCTGACTTTTGTCTGATTTGTAATTAGAATTGAACAATAACATTATCTGTAATGCTGTTAAAGGACATTTGGCAGCAGGTTTGTTTATTTTCCTGATACTGTCTCCAAATTAATTTGTAGGATAGGTTGACTAATCATCAGAGACAAAGATAAAGCGAGATTTTACATTTAAAAAATAAGATTTTTTATGAGCCCACTGACACTTAATTAACGCGGCCATCTTCTTGTTTGGACGCTTTCACGCTAATAAATTTTGATTAAGGCCAACAAAGCTTTGTAGAATATGCGTCCAAATTATAAATCTACCTTTTTAAATTAACTTCAAAGTTGCTTAGCAGCGGTATCTTTAAGGGATACCTTTTAATTAGCTTTAAAGGCACAAAAGCAAATAAAAATTATCTAAAGCGTTAGGGAAAATTTATATTTCAAATGAAATTGAACTTGCTTCTTTATTATCTTTTATCTGATAATAAAGCAGCAGTTTCTGCAGTGATAGAGAAGCGCGGCGCAATAAATTTAGGGTGATTCACAAGGAATAATGAGCCTGACCAAATTGTCGATGCTACCAACATTACATTTTCGCAACTTACTTTACGACACTTAAAAAAATACAATTTGGATCCGCGACGCCTATCAATCATTATCATTGTAATTTTTTGACGAACACTACAAATTTATTACAAACTGCAAAATGTACACTTATTCGAATGATGAGACGAGTGGACGAAGTCCACGAGTGGGATTTCTTAATAGCAATAAAGATGAGTGCTAATCTAGTTAAACTTATTAAAAACAATTATTACCACGAATGTAATTCGGCGTGATTATTTTTTAAACAGTCCAAGTTGTAAATAAGGTTTGATGGGGCTTCCAGATGTTTTCCTGTTATTTTTAACAACTGCTGCTCACCTACTCCACTTTTAGCTAGTTGTGTTACAGGGAAAGAACGATTTCAATGGTTTGTGGAAAATATTCAGTGTAATTTTGATGCTACTAGCAAAAAGTCACTGTAATTTTGATGATAGGTATTGGTCGATTTGAATTTTTTTCTCAATACTATTGGCTGATAGGACTGTTTAAAGAATAATCTTTGAAATCTACCTGACCTATGAAATGTAATGTTGGTTGCATCGAAAATTTGGCTAGGCTTATTATTCCTCGTGAACCACTCTGTATGTGTTACACATAGTGAAAAGCAAAAGCTTAAGATACTTAATTGGTATTATTTAGTCGCTTAAAATTAATCTATGTTTTATGTTATCGATTCCACCTTTAAATACGGAGATCCATTAAATTATTGGAAACTGATATTTTCTCTGATATTACTGTTACGTTTTTTCCGTTTAACACATTGTCGTGGTACCTAATTATTGCCTACTTAATACAATTTTCATCTTTTCTTCGTTAAACAGTATAATTTTAAATTAAATAAACATGTATTGGACATTATGCGAAATTTGTATGCAACGCTTGAAAAGAAGCCCGTTTTTACTTTTACAAAATGGGTGATGACTACTGTCAAACAGTTGAAATGGTAGTTTTGAAGGAACCAACACTTTTACAAAGGCGACTTATTGCAAAATACGGAAACAAAAAACAAGTTCCATATGTTAAGTACATCTGGAGTTTTTATTTAATTTTAATACACTTAACACTGTGTTTGTTGCATTGTGTGAGATGGCGTAGGCTGCAATTTTAATACATGGCGTTTTTATTTACGCCTTTTCATTCCCTCAACAAGTTTCCAATCCAATCCTGAATTATTTCCTAAAAAGTGCAATAATTGAGCAGACTTCAGAGATAACACTATAATTAGATCGATTTTAAATTCATAGGTGGCACATAACTTACTAATAAGATAACAACCATAAGTCACTCACTAATGTATTGTTGGTGGTACTGTTAGACTATGTCAAATTCGAGGTTAATAGGTTAGGTTTTGTGTCAGTCTGTGTTAAATAACAAACAAAGCTTAAGCTGCTAACCTCGAATTTTACATAGACTGTCAGTGACACCACAATTCACTTCAGTACCGCCAAATGTATAACACGAATCACAGGCGATTCTAATTATAAATTTATGTGATCTTTGGGTACTTTAGCTCACTCCCAATTAATCGTCACTTTAATTTTTCACAACTGTTAATACAAAATGTATGCATTTTTTTGTATTTATTCAACAAAAAATGCACGGCGAAAATATAAATGCAAATGGTTGTTGCCATAAAAAACCAGAGAAACTTATAGAGAAAGTACATATTGTACTGTTCGAGCTACACAAAAATAACTTTTTTGAATTTGTTGTCGATACTTATACGGTTTTTTTAAACAGTGTGTATCCAGATTTACCTAGCATATGACTTCTTTCGTTTTTGTCTTTTACAAAAAACTGTTTTTGTAGAAAAACTTTGCTCTCTTCAAAACCACAATGCCAACTATAGCATTAGTCATCATCTCTGTCCTATTTTCCTCATACTCTGCAGACAAATTTAGCATATGTTTAATATATGTAGTAGGTTTATACCATTTTTATACGAATTAGAGTTAATTCACTGTATTTAAAATAAAATTGAGTGTCAAAGAAATTGTGCTAATTGTATTAAGTGCAGGGAATAATTGCCTAACAACACGGCAAGTTGCTAAAGCATTTCATAATAACCATCATAAGAGGTCTATTTCCTATGCAACTGATAATAATGAGCAAGAGTTAGAGGTACTAAAGTTTATTAATTGTAAAATTATAAAATTCATTTGAGGCAAGAAAAACAATTTTTAAAATAAGGTTTTGCGATATTTGAATTTCACCTCCATAATATCCAACAACACCGCTTCATCCTATTGTTTCATATAATAATATTACTGATTGTACCAGTCCATAATAAAAACACAAGAGCTGTTTACTATTAAAAATATATGGTATTTTTCTAATATATAAACAGTTTTTTTCTAATTTTAGTACATAAACTTAGAATCTGTTCATCCCACCTCAGGTGTTGGTCTACAATTATTCCCTGTAGTATGATCAAAAATTATTGCATCTGGTATGGCTATGGAATAGTTCCCAATTTATGAATATAACTATAAGTCACTTAAAAATCCAATGTCAGGTTTGACATTTAAGTGTAAACAATAGTTGCAATACCTACTTCTAAAGTTGTATTTTATCTATGAAAATCTCCATGGTAAAGTAACATTTTTAATAAGGATGGATAAAATGTCACTTTATTGATTAGTGAATAAAGTAGTCAATAATCCATAGGGACTACCTAAATACATACTACCTTGGTAGCTAGTATACAACCAAGTAATATGATTACTTATTTATAATTATTTATTTAATTCAAACTTATTTATATAATTAAATACAGGTATTGGAAAAAATTTATATGCCACATGTGAATAAAGAGATTTTATCGATTAGGGGAAATTATCTTACTCGAATTTGCCTCGTGAGCTAAAGTTTTCCCGTTATGGATAAAATGCCTCTTTGTTTATTTGTACCATACATAACTAAGAGGTAAGCAAAGAAATATGAAATCAAGCTTGACTTTGAAAATTCACTTGATGTGCTAGAAGGAAATACACATACATAACCTAAACCATCACATAACTGTCACCGATTGTCATGTCAAAATTTACTTTTGAAAATTAACATAAAAACCAACACTTAAACAATGTAACATCTGCTACATCAATCATTTCGATTATCAAAACTTTTTATTCTTGAAAAACATGTAATTTAAAATTTGATAATTTAAACAACTTGACACTTCTACTATTATACTAACTCTCATATTTAAATTAAAAACATCAGAAGTAACAGAGCACGCATGACTTAATTTTTTCAAAGCAAAGCTTGATCTCGTTTTCATTTGCTACCATATTATTGGAGTTTAAAGACAAAATATTCAAATTAATCCAGATTTTGATTAAACCCAAGTCTCGCGTGCTAGCCTTTTGATCTCGTTCCAATCGTCACCCTCCACTACTAATTCCGTATCATCAGCGTAAGTAATTAATGTTCCTGATCGGTTTTTAGTTTTCAAAAGATCGGCAATGTATATTAAAAATAAAATTGTATCAAGCATCGTGCCCTGGTGTACACCCTATAATAGTATTTCTGAACTTTGAGTATTTTTATCTAATGTAACTATGTGATTTCTATCTTCCAGATTCCAGATAACTTTCAGTTTTAGAGGTGTTGTCCTCACACCTTACCTTTCCAACTTCTTCAATAATATATTATTGTTGAGGGTATCAAACGCTTTGACGAGATTAAAAAACACAGCAAGACATGGTCTCGATCGATTCAGGGCAGAATATATTGTATTGCATAAAAGAGACATTGCGTCATTCGTGCTCTTATTCTGTGTACCACCAAATTGAGAATCTGAAATTATTTGAAACTTTTTCAAAAATCTACAAGACACTATTAGAGTTGTTTTTCTAAGCCGCCCTTTTTCGCCTGCTATCTTGATCGCCACAAACCTTTTATAGTAACTATTTTTCTAAGAGTTTCTCAAGTATAGAAATTAGTGAAAGTGGGCTGTAATTGTTGACCAATTCTGGTGTTAAGTAAATCTGGGCACACGCTATATAATTATACAATTTTTCAAGTTCAATGTCTACGCTATTTTGCGAGTTTTGATAATTCAGCGACCTACTGGACTGGCCTGTTATTGCACGAGCTACGTACGCATAAAACTATATTTAATTACAATTTACAAATTTTGACAAGCGATTGCGGCTAGACCTAAAAACATAAGTACATAATTTAAGACTATAGACAGACAAGTCTATTTAATGGCCGAGCGAGCTTTGCGAGCGAGATCAATAAAGTCAGATTATGTACGAGTTGCATCCAAAGCTTTATGTTCGGCTGCTTTTTTACTTATAAAATAAATGAATGTCTAGTAAAATAAAATTAATGTGTTCTTTAAATAGCTAGATTCCCTAGATGGCTATTTATAGATCTTTTATCATAAAAATTACAAAAAAAAATTCTATAAATATTCCTTACCATCATGATTAATCGCTGATTCTTCATTATAAATAAACACTGTTTTTTCTTAATGTTCAAATGTATTGTTTTTTTTATATAAAAAAACATTTCTTTGCATTTATTTACTTGACTGTGACAGTTCAGTCTAATTTACTTTATCATTATGGTATATGTACAATAAAGCTTCAATTTATGCACTCTAAATGGTTTTCATAAACAAGTCCTCCATGATGCAGGCGAACATAAATGATTTTATGTCCAAAATATATAGCGACTATGATTCTGTTACACGAACTTCTTGCGCAGATTACACGATCTGTTATTAAATCAAAAAATAAATTAGATCGTAAAGCAACAATTGTCGAAAACCATCTCTAAAAGACGCTATAGTTCTAACTATTGCACTGAACCGTTAAGTATATTGCTGTTAATCTGTTTTTAAATTACAAATTGCCCTACTTTGTATTATAATGTCAATAATTACTATTATAGATGGCTCCTGAAAAATCAGGGGTTGATTCTCATATCTAGTTACTTAATTTCTGAAAGATTGATGTTCTAATATTCTAATTTACAATACTTATGTCAACCAACTGTCAAAACAAATTTGAAATTCAAATGATAACTGCTCAATCTTTTCAATGGTATACAACAATATTAAAAACACAGTAAGTAGTTATTTCTTAATTAGTTCACCTTCTTATAGTCTTTATTTTTAATAAGAGATCACGCACTTTTTATTTGGTTCACACAACGTTCCAGATTGCAACCTTCCCCCGACGATCTACAAATTGACCCTTTCAAGCACCTTCCTGTAATGCACTGTTCACAGACAGACAACACGTCCCAACCGTCCAAGATCAGCAAACTTCAATTTTTCTACAGCAATCAGCAAACAGATAACCTGCAGACATCCACCTGCTACTGCAAACTGCCACCCTCCTGGAATGTTTTTCTTTTCTCCGATGATCTCTGGAAATTTTACTCAGCAACAAACCGCTTGACGTAATCCAATTTGATTAATGTAATATGTCAAATGTAATCTTTCCAATAAAGTTGGCCCAGTATATTTCTTCAATGATTCACTTGTATAGAACAATTCTGCTATCCATTAGTTTTTATCACATACCAATAATCTTTAGTTAAGTCTTCGCTTCTTCTTGTTATTTATTAAAATTCTATTTTACTCACCACGTAGATTTGTATTATATCCTTTTTATATTAATCAAACATTTCTTTATAAAAACAGGGTTATATTAAATATCGTTTTTCTACATTTTTCAAAAGTTTGTTATTCTCAATAATCAAAAACAAATTTACTTAGCGATATCCTATCCCTTTTTATACACTCTAGTCTTATCTCTTTGAGTTAAACTACTAAATTTTTATTTTATTTCAATTAAGTATTTGTCATTCGTTTTCAAACTGTAAACTATTCAATTATATTATTTTCAAATCCACCTGTTTTTTAAATAGCTATTTTCCATCTCCATTTCCATCTTATACCTGAAAAACTTCAAATTATTTTTAACCATTATAATCTCTTAATTTTAATAAATTTGATTCTAACATACATTTAGGGTTCTATCATTACACTATATTGGCATAGGACTATTCTCACTAATGAACATACGGTCGCCATAGATGCCCATTAAATTTGCATCTAGCAATGTAATATGGAGAGCGGCAGCGATTTACCTCTGACGTCAACTTGGATCATTTAATTTACTAATGTGAGGAATTACAAGCCTCACATTAAGCAGATTATACGTGGAACAATCTTGCTATGGCAAATTACCTTCATCTGACACAATGCTCGCTTAATTAATTATTTTAATAAACTTTGTTTGCGCTCGTTGTAGAAAATAAAGTTAAAGTCGATAGCTTCTTAGCGCGTTATTAAAAGAAACTAACTAATTAATTTTTTATGCATTGGTACAAGATATTTCTAAATATGTCTCGATAAACAAATTTGAAATTAGGTTAAAGCCATATGCATTATACCAATCTCTACTGTAGATGGCACACAATGGCTACCGGACACACTAGCGCAACAGCTGAATAATAGAATAACAGAAGAGTTTTATTGTATTATGTTGCTATCTGCGATCGTCTATTAAAGAAAATATTTTATAATAAAGCACGTACTGCTGGCGAACAATCTATTAAAGAACTCTAATTACGAAAATAATATCATTCAGAAATAGAAAGTAAACAATGATTGCATTGCACTATACTTGTAATTTATTATACTGTAACTTTATTAAATCGATAATCTGGGTTTTACAGTTTAAATGAAAATATGTTTTATGCCTTTGCTATCTTCCACCCTTTACAATTATTGCAGTTGTAATATTAGGATATGGGAAGAGGTTCTGCAGCTTGGCGTGATCTTCAAGGCAACAAAAAACGTATACCTAGTTGTATGTATATTCTCAATTTCAAAAAGGCCATGTACATTATAATACCTCGCTTGCCTAGAACGAATTCGTGGATTTAAGAAAAATTGTTCATTTTCCATCAGGCGTAGGATAGTAAATTTCATCCTTTGTATACCATATTATTCCTTTTTAAAGAGCTTCAGTTTTCTTTCTGAAATTTCTTGTATACCTAGCTGGTTTGGTGTTCTTCCCGCAAATACTCGATATTGCACTTGTGCAAATATCCGGGTATTGCACTAGTGCAAAATATTCGCTGTATTCGACTCTGATTGGTTCAAATTTTGAAAATTGACGATGGGATTGGTTTATATTATCTGAGGGGAATAGTCAAAAATATTTTTTATTTTATTTTATTTTATTTTATTTTATTTAATTTGCACTCAGCCTTGTTCAACAAAACAAACTGCTCGAGCCAGTTAATTGGCTAATGAAGTAGACTAAGTGCTTTCCTATATATTCTTTTTATGGATGGCTGAATTAATTATGTAGTTGTCTAAATCCTAATGAAATCTGTTTAAACACCATTATTATAATGTTTAGTTAATGTTTTAGTATATTCAGGAACAGAAAACATCGCAGTATGTGAGGCGTTTCTTAGTTAAAAATAGAACAAAAATTTATCTTCATTTCAATAGCAACCAGAAAACCAACTTACAACCAAAACTTTAAAATGCACTAAAATAATCATAAGCGAGTGTTCTGAAGCTTTCGAGCGTAAGGCTCCGCGATAGATGCTAAAATATGTGAAAACTTTGAAAATAGGGAAGGCAAAAGCTTAAGACAAAGTTCAACAAGCAATAACTCCTTCTCCTGCTCAGTTTCACGGTTTCAGAGCGTTCGCTTTGAACTAGAGCCGCTGGGGTGTATCAGCCTACAAAGGAAAAACGGAGGCAATGGTAACTGTTATAACTTTGACCTTTCATTCGCGATAGAAACCGAAAAAAAAAATCACAGTGCTGTATAGATTTCAACTAGTTACTAGAGCGAGTAAGCATTGTTAAGCTGCGCTTAGAAGTTTACCATCATTTAATTGAGCAACTTGGAATGAAAATTTAGGGTGTTTCCTCAATTTAGCAGCTCATAAATTCCGCATCTACATTATTAGTTATCATATATGGTAGTTGTTTACAAGACAGGTAACAAAAGTAAACAATAAACTGGGACCATGTCCACAGCCTAATGCTGACTAATGAAATCGCGTAGGGGCTTTATAGAGTTGGCTTAGCAGTGAAACTGGCATAACATGAAATATAGCTAACATCGCTATTCGTTTAGAAAACAAAGAGGTTAAATATTCAAATTAGAAGTCTGGAAATCTATCCTCAGACGAAGCCGCTTGTCTTTGCAACGCAAATTGGGCTCAACATTGATCTACATTCACTGTTCTAGAGCAGTATTAGTATGCGAAAACGTGTTCCTAGCATAAGCAGCTTCAGAACTAAATCCTCATCCTTACAGCATCCCTTGTGAGAAATCAGAAATTAATTTATGCCAAAAACTGCATTGCTTGATAATTAGCTTATCACAAATGATAAGAATTCTCATTGATAAACATTTGGGTGTACTATTTTAACTGCATGTACTGACATTGACATTTCGCAATAAACGGCAGAATTGAATTACTGCAAAGAAAACGAAGCATCTATGAAGTAGATAATTAATTTCTTACACGTTTATAACTCGGCTAGCACAAAAAATCAAATATACATTTGGAGATATTGGTACAGGGGTCTAAACAAATTCAGATTAATAAGATTAAAAGAAAACCCTAATTGAAAATAATGGGGTTGAATTTAGATGTGAATTGGATATTAAAATTATTAAGATGCATTTAGTAAAGAAAGGCAATAGAATTTATAATTTAATAAACTAAAGGTGATTGAGAAACAAAAGGATTCTAACTTAATTTAATATCTAAAATGAAATTGGAAATTGATGACAAATACTTTTTCGAAATAGAATATTGAACATAGTAGGTATTAATCAAATAATAAAGCTTTTATAGTGTGTTGTATTGAAAAAATAAGCTAAATCGATAAGGAGATGTATTTATTGATATAGAAAATTTTGAAACGAAAAGCATGTAACCGAATTTTGTAATTAGAAATTAATAGATAAACCCTTTTAAAAAGTTTATAAAACATGTTTGGTGTATGGAAGGGTAAGTTTAAGATAAAATTAGCGTGGTGTAAAAGAAATAAAATAAAATGTTAAATGGATAGAAGGTATGCAGACTATATGGAGGAAGATAAAGAATGTGGTAATACTAAACTAAAACAGTTATAATCTACAAAAGAAAATAAAAAGAAGAGGAATACTGAATAAAGTTTATTGTAAGATTACATTTTATATTTGCATCGCTTGAATTGGATAACAAGGAACGATTTACAAGGGAAGACGATCGCATGGAAGTTGTTGGCAGATTGAGCATGTTTGTGGGGCTTGTCAAGTGATGTCTGGTGGCTTGTCTCTGGTCAGGATTCTTGGTGCTAAGCTGTAACGTACTTCAAATGAGTAATTTGGATTGAATATTAAAGAAACACAACTACGACTGGGGTCTGTTGTCTGTTTGGATTTGTGCTGTGGTGGGCCTGTGTGTGTTGATTCATGGGGCGGACTGGTTTCCTGTGTTATTTCGGATCCTGATTCTGGACATTTTGGCAGTTTGGTTGTCAGTTTAGGTCTTCACCGTGGTTTTGAGTGGAGTGTGATCAGTTACAGAGCTAAACGAATTGGATTCAGCAGAGGATAGTACTAAATTCAATATAAGGTAAATTAATTGAGGTATTAAATAAGAACTGATAAGAAAATAAAGATTAAAGTGAATTAATTTAATTAAGGGAGTGCTTACTATTTGAGATTGTCATATGACCAATGTAAAGATGAAGTATTTGTGATTGAATTTTCAAAAAACTAGTTTGACGTACAATTTGACAAAAGTTTAAAATTGTCATAATTAAAATAGAAACATCAAATGTCAGAGTAAGCAATCTAGATACAAAAAATCCGCTCTGATTTTCAGTGGATCTACAGGAGCTAGCCGAAGATATTTTTTATATTCAAAATAAATAAATAGTGCAATTAAATTGATTAAAATTAATTATAAACATAAAATTATAGGCAAAACAATGTGGAGCCTTAACCTTAACAGTATATTCCAAGATCATCAGGATGATCACTAACAACCAAATCACAACATATTGCATATACATAAGCGTATTTTGAAACGTCTAAATTCTTGCAATCCCAATACTAGAAAAGAAAAACTCTGAAAGAGAAAAGAATGCCATATCAACGTCGACTGATACAGGTTTACTTTATATATAATAGAAAAATTAAAAAAAATATATAACTAAATGCATATTTTTTGCAGCGTTCTTTTTAGAAGCATATTAGAGAAACTGCACCAAAATTTTCTTAATGACGATGTCTGCCATTCTATAATTTGTTCTCTTGGTAGATGTTTTAGTATTTCGAACGTGATTAAGTCAAACCCAGGTGTTTTCTTTAGGTTTATGTTTTCTAATTTTTTTTCTCTCTACTTCTGTTGGGAATACTAATTTAATTTTTTCTGCTCTTCCAGTTTCCATAATTACCATTTCATTCTGGGCCTATTGTTAATTTGGATGGTATATTTTCAAGTAGCTATGAAATGCTTCAGCTTTCATTTTGTAGTTGCTTACCCATTTGTTTCCATTCCTTATTGGTGGTTTGTTTTTGGTTAGTCAGCGTCTTTGCAATTTGTAAAATATCTGATATAGGAGGTTACTAATTCATATCTTGTCTCAGGAACGACAATATTTTATTTTGATTTTACCAATTACCAATGGCATTCCAGGCCAATATTCTTACACCTTTTGTGTGAAAAACTTCCTCTTCGAGGAAGCAGCAGGCTTATTGCTCTTATCTTCAAGTTTTGCCAGCCTTTCTAAGACCGACAAACGTAATAAATGTAGCATTTAGACTGAAACATGCACCAAGCGCTTGGAAGGTGGCTGAGGTAATAACGATATAGAAACCAGGACAATCACTAAAGGAACCATCGCCCAACCAACCGATCTTGCTGCTACCGAGAATTTCCAAATTTTTTGAAAACCTACTTTCAAAAATGCTCTAATCAATAGCAGATAGGTAAGTGTTGATTTAGAAATCAACATTCGACTATCGACCGAATGCATGGAATAACAAATATTGTTGAAAAAAGCCTTGAAAGAAATAAAATCTAATCAACCATTATTTTTGACTTTGCACAGGCTTTGTATGGCATCAATGATTGAACCATAAACTAAAAAATAGTCCATCTAAACAATAGGTTGCACCCCTAAAATCTTACATAGAGAACAGATATTTAGGATAAAACAAAAAGAGGAATATTCCGAAATAAAGGAAATCAAAGTAAGGATACCCCAAAAAAGTGTAGTGGACTAGTCCTTTATACCTTTTACTGTACACCAGCGACACTCCGGTAATCAATGAAACTATAATAGCCAATTTTTCAGATAATACTGCAATATTGGCTGTTGGCAAAAATATACTAGAAACAACGGGCAAGGTACAACAAGCCCTAAATGCAGTTGAAGATTGGACTAAACAATAGCTACATAAAACCAAATCAGTGTAAATCACAAATAAGATAGATCACCTATCTGTGACAGTAAACAACAGCATCATACCACTTGCCAATACAACAAAATATTTTGAAATAAACCTCGATGCCAAACTACACTGGAAAGAACACACATAGAAGTAAGGAAGAAAAAAAATGGAGCTGAATACGAAATACAGAAAAAATTAGTAACTGCTTGAGAAGAACTATTGATGTATAATAAATTACTTTTGTGCAACCAAGTTATCACGCCGATATGGACAGCTGTATGTCCATACCAACTATGGAACTGTGCTCATAAAAACAATATCAAAATAATACAAATACTTCAGAACAAGGTACTGAGAAACATAATGAATGCACCGTGTTATGTATGGAACAGTGATCTTCACACAAACATAAGGAACGTCGCCCAGAATCATAACAAGGCTCCTTGAACATATCAACGTTGAGCAGAGAAAAGTGCAGTGACGACACAAGCAAATAGTATGACCGAGAAAACAAAATTGCTAAGATGCTTTTGGGTGAAATCTTACTATAAGTAACCTAGATAATTTAAGTATAATAATATAGGTATATGATACCGGCTTCCTGGTAACTTTCTATTCTATAAAGCACAAAAGGTTGATTTCTGCTACTGCAATTATACAGGGTGTATTCAAATAAAGCAGCGGAGACGATGCAGGTGAGTCCATAACTCAAAATAAAAAGATTACGCCAAACATACCTTAGTACAAAGTTCTCCCTCCAGCTTTTTAAATAAAAAAGAAAGCACATTTAAATTCATTATTCGAAAATGTCTTGACATAGACTATTCATATTTGATATACGTGGATATCTATTGTTAAATATGTAACGGGTGTTCAAAAAGTCATGGGCGGCTATGGAAATCCAAACGTATGAATAATATGTTGGTGGCCCCGTAAGTCCATGTCAAATTCGAGGTTATCAGGTTAGGTTTTGCGTCAGTTTTGACACAGACTGACGCATAACCTAACCTGCTAACCTCGAATTTGGCATAGGCTTACAGTGAATTTCCAAAGCCGCCCAGGACGTAAAGACTTTTTGAACACCCGTTACTTTCAATGGTGTGGAAATTTATGCACGGGTGCGTGATTTCAGTTCATCATTACTAGCTATATATTTTTGCCGCAATAATGTGGCTCAACCTGCATCATTAAACTTTTAGAAATTAGTTTCGACCAGTTTCATCTACATTTTTGGTCTCTTTAGTTTTTTTGTTGGAATATTGGTTTTCAAAATAAACGAGCATTAGTTTGCGCCCAAAGGTAAAAAATACTCGAGGAATCATGTTGTAGATAATTTAAATGTTGGTTATAAGCGTTTTTGTTTTTAAATAAACTATTTAGTTGTGAAATTCCATTAAACATTACGTTTGTTTTTTGATTAATGAAAAATGTATAAGTGATTAGCTGCAACAACGCCCCCTGTGCATCAATTTCGAACCCATTAAGAAGGTGCATTATTCAACAATATATACTCAGGTATGCCAAATATGAGTACTTTGTGTCGAGGCATTCTTGATTAATGAATGTAAATATCTTTTTTCTTCTTAACCTCTAAGAGGTGGTCAGTCACCAGGGGTACACTTTCTGCTAAGGTATGTTTTGCATAATCTTCTTATTTTGACTGAAGGATTCACCTGTTCCACTTATGCTACTTCATTTGAATACACCCTGCATAAATCAAAGTCACATGTTGCAATGATAAACGTAGGCTGCTGGTTGTCACATAAATTTGAAAAGTTTTCCGGACTGCAGAACACAATAATTAGAAAGTTAAAAATGTAGAGCATTACGAAGGATTTCCAGCTACCCCAACAAATGTCGGTTCTAAATGATCTCATTAACATATACGGAATACATTCCTGCTGCCTGGGGAGCCACCGCAGTTAGTCCAAGCTTAACTAGGCCTTAGCAGTAATAATAGTTCTGTTGTTCAATATACGAAGAGCTATTATTTAATTTTGTTATTTATTAGAATTTCAAACACTAAGCACTGATAATGCAGCTACTAGTTTCGAAAGAAACTAAACATAATGCTAATTTATTTACATACGGTAATTCGGTTAATATTAAGTTACAATTTTTCCAAAAGCTCTAAGTTGACCTTTTAGATCATTAATTTATAAGTGCTTCAAAGGTGTTTTCTGATTAATGGCATTATCTTATTATAGAGCGATAAAAACTCAAATTGATCGCGGAAGCCCATGAAAAATATAATTACTGTCTACACTGCACTTTATAGAACTCCATTTGAACTACAATTAACTGCATTATTAGTTAATGTGACTTTAAGAAAGTCTAATACTCTACATAAATATGCAAAAAGTGTAATTTAAACCAAATTTATAAATTAAATTGATAGGTAACATTAAAATAACCATGGGATAAGTTAAGCAAAATGTTGAAAATGAATTACAATTACAATTTTAAGTCAACAAAAAGTATGCTACATATTAGCCATGTTTTATTGTTTTCAATGGCTCCCGCGATCAAATTTATTGATTTCTATGTATATTGTACTGCAGTCACCGTATTGTCCTATTGTCCACAGTCTGGCCATATAGCCGAAATGTCTTTGGAACCCGAGTGAAATCTAATTATAACCCATTTATTACCGAAACTCTTCAGAGTGATGTTTTGCGTAAGTACTACTAAAAATCGAGAAAAATCTTAACATAAACTACAAAAAGCTCTGTCAAACTAATTTTTTTTTGTACGACCCCTACTAGAAGTAGACTTTATACCAATAGCTTGTCGAATTAAAAATGACATATTAAACATCGGCATGCCAAAAGTAAACATCTATAATATAATTTTCCTTAATGTGTGTCTGTGTGTCTGTGGCACAAAATAAAATCTCACGTTCCGGCTTCACAGATGTTTATATTTGTTTAGGTTTTGTTTTTCTTATCTTAGCGCTCGGTTCGGAGCTTGACCTTTCGCGTATCCTATTTCACGTGCGCGTAGCGCGCAATTTGCTTGTATGATCTTAAATTTAAGTATTTTAAACTAGAAGAGAGAGAGAGAGAGAGCGTGTGGCCGGCTGGTAAAGTGCTCACGCTTGCAGTCGGCAGGTATTCCTCTTAACATGTTATGAAACTGAGAATTTTATAATTTTCATGTCTCGTGCCATATAAACAGTCACTATTATCATAAATAGTTATAATTTTAAGCTGACAGTAACAGTGAACCAAACACTGATACCATGCATGGTCAGACTGTTAACGTTAGTCTAAGTAAAGTAGTATATATACAGGGTTTTCGTAAAGTAGTGGATAATATCGTTAAAAATTCAAGAAATAACTTTTGGAAAAACTCTGAGACCCGTCGATTTGTATTTTTAATTGCGCATTTTTTTCAAATAGAATCTATATATGCAGGGTAACCCGCGTAGGAGGGATGACGTCATCGATGTGTTTTTTAAATGACAGCTCCCTTTTTTATTACGGAATTTGAAAGAACACATTTTTTTACTTACGCTAAGCTGATTTTTGTGAATAGGTCACATGATCAAAAATTAAGAAAACAATTTTAAAATTGCAAAATACTAAATTTAATTGCAATTATAACTTCAAAAACAACTAAATTAAATGTTCAAATTGTGCACCGTTGTCTGCTTGACAGCAGCCAATCGACCGACGTGGTTTTTATTGATTGCTGTCATTGATAAAAACGTAGAATCATACTTTCTAAAATTAAATTTAGTATTTTGCAATTTTAAAATTGTTTTTCTTAATTTTTGGTCATGTGACGCAAAAATCAGCTCAGCGTAAGTAAAAAAATGTGTTCTTTCAAATTTCGTAATAAAAAAGTGATTTGCCATTTAAAAAAGACATCGATGACGTCATACCTCCTACGCGGGTCACCCTGTTTGTATGCATTTTATATGACAATATGCACAAATAAAAATAAAAATCGACGGGTTCCAGCGTTTTTTCCGAAAATTATTTATTGAATTTTTAACTAATTTATATAAAGCGACTGTATAATATTACACATATTATATCCTTTTCGCTTTCTCAGATTCTTTTACAGGTGGTAAGTAGGGTGGAACAAAGAAAACAAGTTTTGATTTATAAATTGTAATAGCGGTGAAAAATTGCCTATTGGTGTAGATAAGATTAAAAAAATATATGAAAAATATTGGAAGACGTCTTGAGTTGCCGTAAGGACGATAAAGTTTTATAAAATTGCAATTTTCGCTAGGTGCATTTTTAAGTTTTTTAAGAAGTTGTCAAATATTTTTTCTATTTCAACTACTGTAAAAAAAGCAGTTTTTATATCAGAAAATACACACAATTTTTACTTCCTTTTACAATAAAGGAAGTATTGGAATCACCCCAAAAATTCGGAATTGAGTTTTCAACAGATCTTCACGTTTTAGAGTCCCCTGAACCCAAAAAACATTTTTTTTTATTGGTCTGTCGGTCTGTGTGTCTGTCTGTCTGTCTGTCTGTCTGTGAACAGAATATCTCAAAAACGAAAAGAGGTATGGCGTTGAAACTTCATATATGTATAAGTTTTGTGTACTATGTAGATGCGACAGCAAGCTTTTGAAGAAAATCGCATAACCGGAAGTAGGTGTTTGCTCTTGTAATTTTTCAGTTTTTTCGATTTTTTCAAAAACGGCTCTAACGTTTTTTTTTAAACTTTACATTTTTATTACATTTTTAATGTGTATTGATGTGAGATAGGTGATTTTTCAGTTGAATACTTCTAAAGTGGGTTTCTTTTGTTTTTTTTCTATTTTTTTTATTAACTCCTATTTTAAATAAAACACCCGGTATATTATTACATTTTTGAATTCACCTTAAAATTCTAGAGAAAATTTGTCTCTTCAACTAACGCTCTATTTTGTACCGTTTTTGTAGAATTTGTAATTTTTGAAAATTTTTGACAAATGGTTAAAAACTTAAAAAATTAAATTTTTGACTAATTATAAGATCACTGTAAAAGGAAGTTGTGTGAGTGTATCACACCAGATTTTTTTTTAAATTTTTGGATTATGTCTTGAGGTGCCATAAGAGAGGTAAAGTTTTATAAAAACACACTTTTTGCAACATTTTTTAGGTGTCTCGATTATGCAGTAAAAAGTTTCAAATAGGCGTTTTAATATGAATAGAAAGATAAAGACAGTAGTGTAACTATTGCATTGGTATCTGGGAGCATGAGTCATGGCCGGAGCAAATGTTGGGGGGGGGGGGGTGCTTTACAGGACTCGGGTGTAATCACGCTGTATCAAGTGGAAATTGCCAGCTAGATTTATCTTTAAGAAACCCTGAAAAACTTCCTCACTCCAGGTGGCTTACATTAGCAAACCGTATACTTAGATTGTATGTGTCAACTAAAAATCCAACTGAAAACCTTAAGACTCTGGCTGAGTACATTTTTAAGGTCTGTGTAGTTTAACATTGAGTTAAAACCCTCATGTACTTATGGTTCCAAACATCTCTTTAAGCTTAGCTCATATTCACGCTATTTCTCTGATGATTTTAAGAACGTTCTAGACGCGGTTATTCAAAGAAATGGGTACTTTGCTACTGCAGAAAATCTCCTTTTGTCCATGCTATCTGATGAGCACGAACATGTAAGAGAACTTGGTTTATGACGTATTTTAAAAGCAAGAACAAGAAGTAGAAGCGGGGTCAGGAAGTTTAAAGTTCCACAGATAAACTTTGTCGCAAAGGATTACATCGACATGATCTCATGGGCTGAAAATGATATCACTGAACCCCTCTTAGTAAAACATGTTTCCAGTGACTCTCTCAAAGACTTTATACGGAAGACATCTGAAGCGCAACCAAATAGTAAAGTGGACCCGCTTATCGACTTCCCCGGCTTCCTTGTCACACGCAAGCAGTGTAAAGAGCTGTGAATCTGGTGACCGAATCGGCTAAAAATGTATGTGGTTCAATCGCAAAAGAAGGATATATGAGAGCAAAAATTGACTCACTTGAGAACATGCCCAAATTCTCTCCAGTATATATTTTTAATAATTATATTCTCTTCCTAAATATCACTTGCAGTGCACTTAATAATCTAGCATTTTTTAAGACAAGTGCTTGAAAAAATTCCGGAAATATTTGGAAATATGTTCTGCTTCAATTTTTCAATGAAAGCTGAGTGCATGCCAACTGATTTTTTCTTGGAGGTGTGCACGAACGCTTTTGTTAGAAAAAAATAGCTACGGAACATGTTTTGCAAATATTTCCAAAGATCTTTTTTATGTACGCGATATATTTTGATAGAGAATATAGAATAGAATAATAGGTAAAGCCAATACTGATCGTTTAATCGTTGTTTATATTTTTTATAACGATACAAAATTTCTAAGTTTGACCTGGTAAGAAAGATTGTCATTCTACTTTTTGTAAACAAGAGTTTTGTTATTTTATATATATTTGTATTTAAATGCGCTCAAAGAGGATGTTCCCGTTTTTACCATGTGTCAATTGATGCTAATGTAAACACCCCGTTATTATACTATTTAAACACAAGAAACGTTTTCGTTGATTCACAGTAGTAATAATTAACTTTCTATATCGCCAAAAAGTTTTCACGGTTTTCAATAGTATTATTCCTAGTGTATGCCAAATTGTCGATAATTTTGTTGAGTGCACAAAATACACGAGAAAATATTAGAATTAATTTGGTATGGAAGAGGGATATTTTCCAGACTATTTTCCAAACAAAAATTAACAGGGTCTTCTTTCCCCGCTAATTTGGCTAATTTGACAGTGGTTTCGCTAGATAGTAGGTAGGGACAGTGAGCATCTCGTTAAGCGCGTCACGAGGCAATTTGCACTAGTGCAAATTATCGATAATTTGCACTAGTACAAAACTATCGCATAGTTGGGATCTGATTAGACAAATCTCAGAAATTTACAAGATTTGATTGGCTTTAAGTGTGTGAGCGAAATAGTCAGTTATAACTATGATTCAAATGTTATGTTAATGTTTTGGCACCATACGTCAGTAAAAGATGTCCTATAATGGACCGTTTGATTCATCAAGAATATTATGTAAAATATTTGTTTCTATGTAAATCTTCCTTCGTTTATTCATATGTACTGTTGTGATATAATAACAATAATGTCTTGTGTGCACAGTGTTTAATTATTATGGTTTTTTCCCACTAATAAATATAATCAAATAAGCCTTACAATTAAAACTAACTCAGAGATGGGCAGATTGGTGACCATTCAAAATTCACAATATAATTCTACTTTACCCCTGTAAATGAGTACCAAACATTTACAAAGGCACAACAGGTTAAACGCCACTTCCAAGGCAAATAAAAACAGAATTGCGTGCCACACTGCCGTACAATACCCCCAAAGGAATTAAATAATTTAAAAAACCGTCAGCCTCTTGATCAATAATACGAAACAAAGCAGTTATTATGACTGTTCTTTAAGGAAAATTATTTTCAAGCATTCCGTTAGAGCAGTGCCAGGTGATATCATTCAATTAATATTGAAGATTGGAAACAGATTGTAAGTACGTACCCATTTTCTTCTAAAAATAAACAACCTGCGGCTCTGTTGATTTCTCATTTCGTGAATATAATTTAATCCAGACAATGAAAATGTGCTACGAAGCGAGCGTGCAAAATGAAGCTTGGAAGCGCGCGATAAGCTTCTAATTTCTTCTGCTTCTGCTCGAAACCTTCGCAAGCAGATTTACAAGCCTTAACAGCCTAATACATCGATGGCGGTTAAACCTTATAATTCAGGCAATTTTATAAGTACATTTAATATAAAAATTGCTATAGTACAACCGGTTTCTATGATTTCATTTTTGTAAGTTTGTTACTACGGATAAGGAATAAGAATAGTATGTAATATTACTAGCTTGGTAATAGGGTTTTTACTGGCAGACAGAAGGATATGACTGGCGAGACAGTCACCTTCTGGAGCCAGTAAAACCCATTACCTTGCGTGTATTGTTGAATATTTTATTTATTCCTCACTTGTAAATAACTAGAAATTTACCATTTATTGACAGTGTCAAGCTGACAAACAACTAAATTAATCAATATGACACATACTAAGGAAGACAACTCTGGCCTTGCACGCTATCATTTAACTATGAGCACGCTTGTAAAATTTTACCGGCTAGCCAGTAAAGAAATTACAGGCTAGCCAGTTAAGAGACATTTTCAAGGCGAATACAGTGACTTGATAAATTGACGTTTACAAGTGAGGAACAAATAAACATTATTGCTCCAATTGACAACATTATTTTTGTTTTGTTTGAGGTGTCTCAGTGTTTTCTTATTTAGGGATTATTTAAATAAATATTCGGATGTGTTACACTTTAATTGAAAACCCGAAGCTGAAATACTAGATGAATTTGCACCATGCTTACAGAACTTTAAAAAATGGTCTTGGATTTAAATTCACAAGAACATATTATAATCTTCGATCAGGAGGTACACAGAAATACAGGATGTTTTAAATTTGATAAAAGTGGCCTCAAAATTAGTCCAGTGAAAGTTGACGTTGGATCGAAGCGTATCCTGCTCCTAACTTTTCCGATCAGTTTGAATTTTCTCAACGGTGTTTCAGCATAAAGTTAAATGACAGAAGTACACCTTTATCTAGTAAATTTGAATAATACTCGGAATAATAGCGACAGAAGATTATAGACGCCGTTCTTTGGTATACTAAAAGACTTATCATTATCCTTCCGGCAACTATTGCGCCAAATTAATTTCAAGTCTGCAATTATTTATGTTACCTAGAGAAAAAAGGCTCAGCATACTCGGACGACGTTAGATGTTTCAATAATGCCTAGTACAAGAGTTTTGTTTCTAGGGCTGCTAACTAAGAAACTAATTTCGTAAATTGCCAGAACCACTCTATTTGTCAAACTTGGTTGCAAATGACTAACGTTTATTTTCTAAATTAAAGCAACATCTGCGAGGTATTGGTTTTTCGAAAAACGAAGTTATATACATACATGTGATCCATGTTTCTACATGCATTTCAAATTCTTATAAGTATAAACCGAATTGTTATTGCTGCTATATTCTACAGTTTAAAGAGCTTTGTAAGACATTAAATTAATGCGGTGACGCCTATACAAGGTGTCCCAAAACGTACCGGAACTATTTTAGAAATAAATTATGTGACTCAATTAGAGTCAAATAGTCTAGATAAACATGTATCCTAAACTTAACCGTTAACGAGTTATTCTTGATTTTATAATTTATGATTAACATTCATAAAAGTGAATTTTCCAAATAAACTTTTTAATATTATACAGTCATTATTATTACTGTTAAAAGAGTTTCGTAAAAGTCCCCATTGCAAACGATTCACGAGACTGTGCGTCGTAAAAGTGATTGCTTGTGGGTTATTGAGACTAGCATCTGCGGCCTGTTGTATTCTAAGACATTATTTCTCCAAATGTGTACTTCTGCAGCATTAAAGTAACTGCTTCATGTGACCCTAGAGGTAAAATTTATCTTTGGCGAAATAAGTTGCCACTAGACCGTCTGTTCCAATCCATCTTTTTGGGAAATGTGTGTTGAGCCTATTTCTTAAGCGTAAACTTGAATGAGCGGGTGCGTCTTCGTGCTCGTACCACAAAATCTTTAGCGAGTTTGCATCATTGCCCAGAGCTTGAACTCTTTGATAATAGTATGGATGGAAACGCTTTCTTCGTATTGTTTTCCAAACCTAATGAATGACAGAACACTGGGTTATAATAAAATAAAGTGTACTAATTTGTGTACGTTTTGGAACACCCTGTATGATGGTGTTATCCAAAACAAAAATGATTGGTGCTGAGCCAGGTTATATAGGCGTTAGTCAAACGTTTTCGATAGTTACGCAATGTTAGCCGCAGTCGGTGTTCGGATGAATGACCGACCGATATTGTTATTATACATCAAAATGTATAAAAAATCAGAGGATGTCCTATGTAAACTGAGATTTATATTATCTTCCATATTACATTTTGGTGGGCAGACCTATTACTTCTAATAATAAAAATTTGGTGTGGTCACCGCACGACTTTCTTTTACTGCTTGTAAAACTTTGCGATTGTTTCAAAAACTACTAATCCAAAAAGTTTTTTGACAAAAGTTATAGACAATTACGTGTAAAAGAGGGTTTTACAACAATTATTTCCATTACTAAGTTTTGAACTTTCAGGGAATTTTTACTAAACATCTAATTTTGCGATTTTCCAAAAACTGTATTACTCGCAAGAAAAATTTTAAATAAAATATGATTTTGTTCTATGAAGTTTAATTTTTATCAAATGTTGTAATATCTAGTTTTGTGTCCTGTGAGTTGTCTGTAAATATTCTATCATTTATAAGTATTCGTGTAATTATGGACCTTTTAGTAAATCAACCGCTGAAATATAATACGTTTTAAATATTTCCAGAATTGAACACTGCCCGAAGTTATTTTGAAGGACCAGAGGTAACTTTAAAATCTGGGAGCCTGGCGGCCAGTTAGCCGAGAGCGTACAGATGTGAATGTTGTAAAATCTAATATTATACCACATAGGATGGCATTGTTTCGTTGTGAGAGCTCTTATGTGCCTTTGCAATTTTGATTGTATCATGTGTGTTATGTATATGGGTTAATGAGAAACGGGGGAAATAATAAGGTATGTAATAGGTATTATTGCTTGAGTAGCTTTCCAATGGAGGTTGTGTGTATTTTTATTGCGTAGCCGAGTTGAACGCTGTTTCATTGTTGGTGTTGCTGGTGATTGTAGAGAGCTTTGCTGTTTGGATCGCTGCGCATTGTTTTATTAAAGAGTTGGTGCCAAATCGGTGCCGCTTTAGTACACTATGTGTCTGGACTAGCGATCATCCGGCGAGATAATTCCTGTTCCTTAACCTAATAAGCAATTATCAACGATCCAGAAAGCATGTGGATAGCCTGAGATGCTCATTTTTCAGAAATGCTTCCTGATTTCGATCTTCTGGGGGCGCAACCGCAGATACAAATCCCACTGACATGAGTTGTACCTCATGGGTCTAGTTAGCATTCGGTTAATAGGCACTAAATGCTGTAAGCATTCGTATTGCAGGATTTTACAGGCACATTCTACCAGACCCTAAGTGGGAACGCCGCAGAGGACCGCAAAACCCCCTGTAAGTAATATGATTTGGAACACGTACTGCTGAATCTTCTAATGTTTGTTTATGTTTGCTTGCATGCCTGATTGTGGAATTTGGCTGTATTATGTATACGATTTAGTGTTTGTGAGCACATGCCACATGAAAAGGCCCGCTGATCGCCTGTCCTCGGTTTCGTGCTTCTAATCCACAACTCTTAGGCCGAAGGGGCGTTAGGAATTTTTCTATAAGTCGTCAGCCTGTAAATTTATGCATGAGAATCGATCTAAATCCGGAAAAAGAAATTAGCCCCGAACTCCGAATCTATGTGCCTACACAAAAATTTAAATTTTCACGGAAAATTTAAAAATACCTACGAGTAAAGTATCACTTGCAGTTACCTGATTATAACCAAAAATCACTGGGCTCTCCGAATCTATATTAAAAATAATGATATACATTTTGAGGCAGATTGATAAACCGTCTAGGCTCCAAGGCTCTTTGCAAAGACTACTTGTGATGAATCAGAAGACATGAAAACGGATATTTCCGCAAAAATGTTGGGGTTCGAAAAAAATCATGATTACTATACTTTATTTTACGCAGTAAAAAATACGTGTGTACAGAATCACAGAGCGCAGAAATTTTTTTCTTCTGTAACTAGTAAAAGTGTATCATTAATGTGCACCACCCTTACTACTATTTAGGCCAAGGATGCCACAAAGAGACATAAATTTCAAAGCTGAAAGTGAAATTACACCGACTTTGTCGCTGAAGGCTAATCTTTATTTACTGCAAGGAGAATGGCGCTGTTGCTGGAAAGCTAATAGTAAACATTGGGCCGTCATAGCCATATAAGCTTGTATTGGGCCACAAAACATCTACTAAATTACGCGTTGCTGAAGGTGCTGAAAGGCTTTTATTAGCTGCTGGCTGCCAAATATATCGACAGAAGAAGGTAATGTAGCTAATTACTATTGAGCCGCACATCGTGCACTAGCAATTACTTATTCATGGCTGATATGTTTCTTGGCAAGGAGGGAAGCACGTTCGTCACCATATTTAATACGTCCTTAATTTACTTTTATTGCGTTGCGAAATGTAAGGTATGTAATGTCGAAACATTGTTTTTAAATGGAGTACGACATTTGGGAGTAATTAGCTATAAGCATGTATTCGATAATCGATAACAAACACCAAAAAAACTTACATTCTTTATATTCAGTGCTATGAATTTCCTTAGAACGTTTTCAAGTCCACTATTCAAGTCGTAGCTCTATATTTAGCAGCACCGGTGGTATTGTTTACTAGACTCTGATTTTCGTTATCCGAAATTACTTTAGTTCACAAGCAAGTTAACTTAACCCTAAACGTCAAATTATTTTCAAGGGTTTTTACTTCTCTGCTGTGGAAGACGAAGGAAGTATTGCATTCGTGAAAAATCACCTGTCGAGATTTCTTCAGATCTTCACGTTTTAGGGTCTCTAGATGACGAAAAACACGTTTTCCCAATTCCGTCTATATGTCCGTTTGTTGACGGTACAGATCAAAATGATTTGTTGGAGGAAGTCAACATTTTGCATGCGAATTATTTGTCTACCTGGTACAAAACTGAATATAATAATATACAGGGTGAACATCTTAGAAGGATTCAATGTTGTCTATTTTTACTTTAACTGAAGAATACAAGTTATAGTTTGCACATAATTCGGGCTTTATTCTTGACGAAAATGGAACCCAACAAATGTTGTAAAAACAAAAACGGGGAACGATAAGCTCGCCGTACCTAATCCAGCCACGTCGCACAGATGCGAGACATTTCTTCGTGGGACTAAAAAGCATATTGGACGTGGGCTGCTGCCCAGCGTTGAAAACGCTCTCGCAGGAGAAGAGTTCGTATCACACCGCTTGCAATGGTTTTTTATTTGAAAATTGATGTGTCTCAATACTAAGTGTATTTTATTGTTTCGGTACTATTAAAAACCTTAATATATTTTTACACCTACTTTCTTTCAGTTTTTCAAAATTTTCTGAGAAAAGCCTTTTACAGATTTTTGATTAATATTTTATTTTTAAAAATATTGTAAGCTATATTAGGGCCAAACTTAGTACTATCATCGTGTTTAGAAATTGTCACACAAAAAATTAAACTAATTTGGTCAGGCAAAATTAGTTTAGTTTCATTTACATTCCTTTCCTATTTACACTTTGTAACTTTATGACACAAAACGGGTTTATCTTATGTTTCATTAAAGCATCTGTGTCTAAATGAAGGTCAATATTTTTCAAAAGACTGTAATAAATTTTTATGGCATTAATGCAATTAAAAATTGATTTGTATGCATAATAGCATATTAAAGTATGAGTGGATAACAAGGTCTTTAAAACACTCGCGAGTTTTCGAGCACGACGGCGTAGCCGGAGTGCTCGAAATAGAGCAAGTGTTTTAAAGATCAGTTATCCACGAATACTTTACGCTATTTTTTATTATACCTGCAATACTGGAAATAAATTACGCACTAAAAACTTAGTAATAATTTTTGTCGTGATAAATCGAGAGAACATAACAATATTGCTACTATAGTTACGAGAATTATTTACGTTCTTGTCGCGTCCACGTCCGTTGTTGCATTCAGTCGTTTCATTGACAACCTTTAAAGCTCGGCGAGCTTTAGTAGCCTGCTTTCGCACGCTCAGGCGTGCTTTAAACGGCGATTCTGATGCAGGTATAATAAAAAAAGTAATTGCAATTTACCTATGAGATTAAATAATGACTACAGAAGTTAGTAAATTATATTTAAATACTGCCTACAATACCTATAATAGCAAATAGCGAGAGTCCCGGCGAGAAGTCTGTTTTCTCGAAATAGTGTTTCTGGATGATTTACAGTAAGATGAAAACGAGACACTATTCGAGAAACTTAGATTTGGAGGAACATAACTTGTAGTGGCTTTCTCTTTGCTACTTAAGTCTCAGGACAAACATGAAATCTCTTAAACGGCGATTCTATGGCGACACACGGTCGTGAATCTCCAACAATCTTCTTTAGGTGTTTGAAAGTGCTCCTTCAAAATGCAAAATTCCTTGTCAAAAGCTAAGATTTTCTCTTATAGTGTTAATATCACAGAAAAACGTTTAACATAGATTTTTCTGTTGATTTCCTACAAAACGGTGCAGCCATACGTTATGTTAAAATAGCAACACGGCTGAAAAATTTCAAATTTTTTTTTAACTACCGGTATAGATAACGATTTTTAAATCTAAACCTATCAAGTGAAAGTGTAGGTTAGTCTAAATAAAGAAGTTACATTTTGTATTGATCATACCGGAACACTTTTGTGCTATTAATTATACTAATTCTCGTAGTGCAAGTTTTAAATGTCCACACTTTCGGATATTATCGGCTCTTCAGAATGCTATCGGTAATTTGTGAAAAAAATCGTTACTAAAGCTCGACTATTCGTGTATTTGATACTTAATAATCAAAGTTCTTTCTGACTTCCGGAGGATATCTATTATATCGTATACTAGATATAAACATGGAATTATATTTCCTTCATCAGCTTGTAGCTGATTTTCCCGAAGGGAATGGCTTCGATTGTGGTACAGTTAATGTCAGAACAACTTTGTTCAGCTTTCTGGTTTTCAACGAAATGATATATTTCAAAAGATCGTCCTAGACATTTTCTTTTAGCTTTGAGAAAAATATTGTGTAATTTTCTTTATGTATTTACAAGATTGATGTTACAAGAAGTATGGAATTTTTGAAATCAAGGCAGCGGTGACAGCCAAAAATAGTATATTATGTATCAAGTACGCAAAATGGAGTTCTAGGGGACGAATTGGTTTTAAAGACAAGCCGACGAAGGAGCCGAGTCTTTAATGAGAGGAATTTCCTAAAACTATTTGCGTACGTGATGCATAGGTACAAGATTTTTTGGTATCAGCTCTGCAAATTGTCTGCTATAAATCAGAAAAATGTAAATTATTTTTAATTTAAAAAAAAAACGTTTCTAATGTGTTGCTGAGTTACCTTTTAGTCCGCCAAAACCCATTAAAGTACTCAACTCAGTCCACTAAAATCCATTAAGGTACTATTCCGCTAGTCCGCTAAAATAGAATTTTCAGGTTTGCCTTGGTAAGAAAAACGTCACCCTAGTAACCGGTCGTAATTTTAACCACGTTGGTAGCAACGACGTGACTAATGAAATCATATTATTAATAAGTCTTTTGTTTCTTCTTCGCTAAGGTCTTCTACCTTCCCCCCTGGAACGGCTTTTCGCATTACATCAGGGGGTGCGGGCGTCAGTTAACTATCATAGCTTACCTAAGTGAAAATCGGAGTGCCCGAACCGGGAGTCGAACTCTCTACCAAGCGTTCTCACTGTAAGCGGCAGGACCGCTCCGCTATCGAGGTCCCAAAGTCTAAGAATTTAAAACTGCCAACTAAAAGTCAATTTTACGTGCTGTCGTATATAATAGTATAGTAGGTAACAAGTTTTATAAATGTCACTTTAATCACGAGTTTTTCTAGGCACGAGCGAAGCGGAGTTTAATAAACGAATGCTAGACGTATTACTACATACTAGGGATGTTTCGTATTCGCGAGTATTCGCTATATTTTCAATATTTGTATTCGTAATCGTATTCGCCAAAATTAACACGAATATTATACGAGTATTTGACATTAAAACTATAGAAATATAGATAAGACTTTTAATAATAAAAATATAAAACAGGTATTCATACATTAAATAAAACATTTTTTTTTAAATATTAACCATTAAATAAAAAACAAAACTATCTCCATACTATTTTAAAAATTTGCAGCGCGTACAAAAACGATGTTGATGTTGATATTATTCACTCAAGGTCATGTATTCGTATTCGTATTCGTATTCTCGAATATTCATAAGAGCATTTGTATTCAATATTCGTATTCGCGAATACGAATTTTTGTATATTCGGAACATCCCTACTACATACTATACTTTTTCTACGACCTCAAATTTAGACAATACAGCATCATATTATTTTATTAAGATTGAATACTATGTTAGGTTAAATTATGTTTGACAAACGTCAAAATTGACTGTTGAAAACTAACTTGATAGGTATTAGTTTCGGTTGTGATTAATAAGACAAATACTGTATCAAGCTAACTTCATCCCATGACTAAAACGCAATTGCCAACTTTAGTCGGTGACTACGAGGCTCCTTCGTCACAGGTTATGATGACGTGATTAAAGTGTCACTGTATGTAGTATTTTAGTTACAGAAGTAGAAAATAGTATATTATGTAACAAGTTTTATAAACGTCACTTTAGTCATGAGTCTTTTTAGGCCCGAGCGGAGCGTAGCGCAGCGAGTGTTTAATAAACGAGTGTCTAGACAACTTTGTATAATGTGTTACATACTATACTTTTTCTACGACCACAAATTTAGACAATATAACATCATATTATTTCATTAAGATTTTGAATTTTATACTAGGTTAAATTATGCTTGATAAACGTCAATGTTGACCGTTGAAAACTAACTTGATTTTACTTTTGGATGTGGCTAATAAAGCAAATACTTTCTGAACCTAACTTCACCCCGTGACTAAAACGTCGTTGCCTACTTCAGCCCTTGACTAAGAGGCTTTTGTGTGATTAAAATGTCACTTAGTGACGTGTATGTTATTATATTATATGCCATTTTAATTACATGAGTAGAAAAAAATCTAAAGCGTTTAATTCTAATAAACACGATTTCATAAAAATAAGCCAATATTTCTGACAGTTTTCAGTGGGCTATAATGTTACGTTCTCAACAGATTTTCTTTGTAACATTTTTCTATAATATAAGCGTGCCTGTCATAGGATGTTATAGCAGTCTTGAGGTATAAAAATCCAAAATATACATACAGAAAATTAGTGTCAAAGCAAGCAGGGCCAAATAACAATACAAATGTAGTTTTTTGTCAATAATACCTCTTTGTAACATCAATGCACTGTACCTATAATGAACGAAATCTGCTCATGCAGTCTTTTGAAAGCGAATAAAATGGATGGTAATATAGCGAAAACTGAAAATGTTCGTATTCATAAACTATTCGAAATATTAAAGGTAGATAATGGAACGCAATTATTCGTTATCAAATGAACGAATCATTTGCATACAAGTCTAAGAAAGCATGCATGGATGTGAACATCCTTTACAAGAAACGAACGACTTCACTAAGGAGCTTTTGGTAGTTATTTACTGAGCTCTTCTGTAATTTCATTGTGCGAATGCTGCACGATGAGATGATCAACGTTGTTTCTGTATTAGTCGAATTTTATTTTCTCTGACACTAATTGTTTCTACGTTTGGACGCTTTTTAATATAATTTAGAAAACAACAACATGGTTGGTATGTAGTTGTATAATTAAGAATGCAATTTTGGCATTGAACATTGAACATTTCATGTCCGCTGAGACAGTTAATGGTTAAAAAGCACAAATAGACGTTTAAATATTGAGGATTTTTAAAATTTAAAGCAATCACGAGGGGTGAACAGAAGTACCGTTACAGTTTGGTGCCCAACTCAGGGGCTGAACAGAAATACCATTACGTTATATAACTAAAACGATAATAAAAATGTGGATTACCACAAAAGAAAATGTATTAAAATTAAAAACGACAATTTTGTTATATATATTTATTTTATTAATTATGTTCAACATACTCTTGCTAATTTTCAAATATTTACAAAAAGTATACCTGTTAAGAGATTTTCTGAATTTCAGCGGATATTTGACGAGTTCTCTGTCAGGTTGAAAAAGTGGTTATAAAGAATGAGCAACTCTTATGAATAACACAAACGATTTTGAAAAATAATAAAGTTATTTTGTTTAAAAGGTATTCTTTCTAACTACAACTAACAACTGACAGAGCAGCCCTCGTATATACAGCGTATTGAATAACAAACAAAATTAATAATAGATTTCTCTCAGATTATTTTCGTTCAATATGTCCGTCACCCTTATGTATCATCTTGTAGCATCTAGAGCAGTGGTCGCCAACCTCTTCAATGTGTTGAGCTACTTGTTAATTTTGGAATAAACAGCGAGCTACCCACACGGAAGCCACGTAACGCAACGTAAATGAAATAATCCACAGTTAATTTATCATTATATGTATTTATTTAACTGGTAATACATAATACATAGGTACTAATAATAACTACATTCCTACCTACCAAACGAAGTTGTTTGAAAAATAAACACAAACTTTTATCCAGCCACAACGGCATGTCACGTAAGATTTAAAAATAGTTAATAATAACAACAAAAAAGTAACGCACTATCATGAACATAAACATTGAAAAATAAAAAAGCACGTTCAATGAGAAGGCTGACACTCAGACTCATCGATAATTTTTTTAATGTTTGCAGTATAATTTGATACAGCCATTCGAATACAATTATCCAAATGTTCATCTGTAAGTCGATTGCGATATTTGTTCTTAATAAACTTCATATTGGAAAAAGAAGATTCACACAAATAGGTTGAACTGAATAATGCTTTCACTTTCAAGGCAACACGGCATAGAACTGAATATTTGTCTTTACTTACAATAGGCCAGATACATTTGGTACTTGAGACTAACGATTTTAAGGCTAAATCATTTTGAAAATCAATTACTTCCATTTCTGTTGCAGCGATGTCTTCGCCAAAGTTCTGCATAACACAAGTTGCAAACTGTTGGATATCAATTTCCATAAAGGGTGAAACAACAAACTGCGCTACTAAAGCCATTTCGTTGAAATCCTTAAAACGATTTTTGAAGTTATTCTTCAGGGTAGAAACTATTTCTACATGATATTTGCTGTCATAGGGTTCTAATGGATTTTGAGATATTTTTTCTGAAAGAATAGGAAAATGCTTGGCATCGCTGTTAATTAGGTTTTGTTCCCAAAACTCCAGCTTTTTGATAAATGCTTTTATATCAGAAATCATTTCTGCTAGTTCTTTGTCTCTCCCCTGAAGCTGCAAATTAAGTTCGTTTAATTTCTCGGTAATGTCCACGAGAAAACCAAAATCTCTAAGCCAGATTGAATTTTCTAGTTCCGGAGTCGGTTCATCGCGTTTTTTGAAAAATTGAACTATGCCAGATAGGACATCATTAAAACGTTTCAGCACCCGTCCTCTACTTAACCATCGGACTTCAGAGTGAAGGAGTAGGTCCCCGTATTGACAGTCAACTTCATCGGCCAAGGTTTTGAATAATCTTCTTTGTAACGCTTGAGCTCTAATCTTGTTCACAATTTTTACCACCAGTTTCATAACGTTGTTTAGTTTCAGGAAATTTCCACATAATGCTTCCTGATGGATAATGCAGTGGTAAGAGAGAAATTGCGGAAAAGTTTAATCTTTACGACATAGCGCCACCAGACCCTTATCAAAACCCACCATAGCTGGAGCGCCATCGGTTGTCAAGCCTACCATTTTCGATATTGGAATTTTCTCGGAAGAAATAATATTTTTTAAATGAGAAAACAACTCCTGTCCAGTAGTGTGTCCTTTCAGTGGAATAAACTTCAAAAGATCTTCTTTAATCGTAAAATCACTAAAAACCATCCTGACGAACACGTCCATCTGGACAGTGTCAACGACATCTGTTGATTCATCCAGTTGAAGTGAAAAATAAACACAGTTATCTAAGTCAGTTCTTAACTGTAAAAAAATATCATTGCTCATTACTTCTACACGTCTCATCACTGTATTAGCAGAAAGTTGCATAGATTTTATAGCTGAAACTATCTCGTCTTTGTTTCTAAAGTTGGCAAATAACGAGTCAGCAGCTTCTAAAAACGCCTGTTATATCATTTCCCCGTCTTCAAAAGGTTTCTTTTTTTGTGCAATTATCTGGACACACGGTACGATGCTTCAGTTGCAGCCTTATTTTTGTGGATTGTTCTTAAAAATATTGATTGTTGTCCAATTAACTGCTTTTTTAACTGTTTCAGTTTCTCCTTTCTGGCGGCAGAATGTAGTGGGAATGATTTTTCAAAATTAGAATGTACAGTTTTATGATGTCTCTCAATATTTCCTTTTTTAGCAACGGAGACCGAAGTATTACATAACAAACACACATTTTTATCTTTAACTTCTGTAAAAAAGTATTGTTCTTCCCATTCCGAATGAAAGTGGTATGTCTTTACCTTCTTACAACTGCTTGCCATAATATTATTTTTTGTTGTTCACTACTAACCCAACCGCTGGACGTTGGTTACGCGTTCAGTTTTAAACTAAGCGCAATGTCGCCGCGCCGTGCGTATTTATCCCGTTCAAAGCAATCCAGATCGTTCTCGAACACTAACGCACTGGTCCGGCTGGTCGGTTCTAGCCGATTCTAGCCGATTCTAGCTTGATGGCGTCAGCGGCAGATCGCTCGCCGCAACGTTGCCGCTGTTTATGTTTAATATTATGACAATTAGATTTTTTTGTGGAATTTTAGGAAGCTTCTCTGATTTTGTATTTTCGTTGTGAGAGCTACCAGAATTGCCCCCGCGAGCTACCGGTAGCTCGCGATCGACAGGTTGGCGACCACTGATCTAGAGAACTCTTTCATTACAGCGTATGGCGATGCGTACAATCAAATGGTAAAGTATACAAATCCATAAAAAGATAGGAATTTTGCTTCTACTGGAAACAAACATCGTGCGATATGTTTAGATAGCCGTCTTCAACTTCGATTTAATTCATGGCATTACTGATTTCTGTTTCAGGAGTATCTATTTAATTAATGCGGAGCTCTTTTATTGTTTCAAATATATATCTTTTGCACGTTAAAAGCCCTATGCCTTCACTCTGTTAATAGGCTTTAAACTAGCGGTACTAGGTGCACTTTTTTGTTGTGTACAATTTTCATCTGTGAAAGTCAGCTGAGGTGGAACAAATGTAGATGTAATTAAATTAAATTAAACTGCAATATTCTGAACAATTAAGTTCGAGAAATGCTTGTAACAAAGGGCACCGGTGATTGATGAATCGAACTTCAAGGCGTTAACGGAATAGTTTACCGAGAATTTACCAAGAAAATTTATTGTAATCATTCCGAAATTCACCAATTAAGATTCTTAAATGCAATTTAATAATGTAATGTAATTAATATGTATGTTAACAGTTTGCTATTATAAACAATACCAATAAGGGAAGAGCGAGGTTTGTACTACTATTATTATTAAAGTAACCCACCACGCGAGTATTTTATAGATATTACTTAGCTTAGCAATATCTTTAGTCATATTGCTAAGAAAAAAACTTGCGTGCTTCATGGATGACTTTTTTGACTTCGATTGCATTTGAAGAAGTCTCATGTTGTGAGCCAACATTTAAAACTAACTCCAACTCACAGACTGCTTGTCGTTGTAATGAGTAAACCTAATCTTGTTCCCTTATCCGGAGGATCAATTTACGGCCACTTTAACCTACTGACCTGCCTGTCTAGTTGATTTGCACAAGTTTTCCAATAAAAGCGACTGTAAGTCTTCATCTGCTATTACTTGGAAATGTCTAAATTTAGTAGCGTTACGAACAAATTATTTTTAAACATGATTTTTATGGACACTTTGGGAGAGTCTCAGTGGCGACGCATGAAATTTTAGTGTCGCGGCTCTGCAAGGGACGGCAATAGCATAAACGCTAGATTTATTATTGCCCATATGACTTGGAATAATGGCCCTTATCTGGAGAATTTCTAAGTAAAAAAATCAAAAATAGTGATAAGAAAGTAACCAATTTAGATCAACCGTAAACGCCTATTATATTTAAATGCTAGTGAGTTACAAGTGTCTACACGCAAATTGAAATTGAAACTTGTGTTGCACAGATAGCTAGGTACTTACTGTAAATTTTTATTGGCTCATTTATACATTTTGAACAACTATTTTTATGACAGTTTTCTACATCTTAGACGAAAAATGCATTTTACCTGAAACAAAACGTCTGTAAAAAGCTTTACTCAGAAGATCCCTCGAAAATGGGCGTTGTGACACTAAATATTTTAAAAAGTCAAAGAAAACTAAGAGTAAACATATCTTAACGTTCCTAATAATACTGAAATAATAAAAGAAAACACTTGGAAATGCGAATTACATCAATTTTTAAATTAAAAAATCGGCGTTGGGATTCGAACTACAGCTCTTGCAGATACGATTTTATTGCCGCCCGTGTGTTTTACTGGCCCAAGCACGACCTGTATTAAACAGAACGCACTTAGTTTTCCCCGTTGTTAACTCTTACACCATTTACCCCGTATCTATTGGGTCTCATTTGTGTCACTTGTTACTTTTATCTATTTCTCAGTTAGCGCAAAAATAAACAACATTTTGCCTTTTAAGGTACTCACCCTGTTTATATTGGGTGCAAGATATGTAATTTTCCGTGAAGGGTAAAAACCTGAGCTAGATGCAAAATATTACTTTTATTCGCGTAATAGTTCTTCAGTTAAAGCAAACATAGGCCGCATTTTATGTTATTTTAGGTGCTCGTCCTTTATATACTTTACCGAAGTTTTCTCGGTTTCATACTAGGAAGAGATATAATCCGCTTGCACAATATCGTCTTCCTCCAACAAATAATATTTGAGCTATACCGGCAACAAGCAGACAGACAGAGGGAATTAAGAAAACCTATTTTTCGTCATCTAGGAACCCTAAAACGTGAAAATCTGAAGAAATCTTGCAAGGTGATGTTTTCGCGATTACAATTCTTTCTTCGTCTTTAGACGAGGATAGTAAAATGAAGTTTCATTGATCGTGGTCACTGACTCGAATTTCAAAACATCAAAACTCCCGATTGTTCCATTAAGCCATACAACAATTCAAAAAAAGATTTTTCAAATAAGTTCAAGGAAGAAACAGATATACATAAGCTGTATGTGTAGTATCAATTCAGAAAGTTGGTCATTTTAATTAATACAACTGTCACTTTATGTCAATTTAATTTGGCAAGTTCCAAGCCGCTTTTCAGCTAAACCGTTTAATTTTGAATATTTGAAGTTACAACATCAAAACATCAATTGTGAATGAGTTTACCCTGACAGTGTATATACAACATTAAGGGCCGGTTGCAGAAAGCAATGTTAAGTCTGGTGTTAGCTAACGCGACGTCAAAGTGAACAAAACCGAATCAAATCTCAAATGCTTATGGTAACTAATACATTAGTAAACAAAATTTGATGCGATTTTGTTCACTTTGACGCGACGTTAGCTAACACGAGACTTAACATTGATTTCTGCAACCGGCCCTAACCATTCCAGATCTTCCAACTGCAAACAGAGACAAGCTTGATTTTTTTCTATGGCAACTTTCATACACATGTTATTTTATTATACAGCAACTAACTGATAATACAGTGCGATCATAAAAAAACAAGGGCGGTTCTGGAAAACAAAATCTGTGTCTTACAGCAGTTCATATAATATACACCATTCATAATTGTTTTGACTCACTACTGGCTGTGTAAATATGACTATCTTCATGACGATTTTTATAAACCGGCTTTTAACCTTTGTGGTCTTTTAGGTTATGAACTTTTAGATAGCAGATCCAAAAAGCTTGCTTGCCAACCGTCTGAATGTTATAATAATAATACGATCACAGATTAGGGTGCCTGTGAAGCACATGCATCTCGACTGCTTCATTTTAAGAGTACAATTGCACAGTTTGACCTGCACCAGTAATCTATAAGTAACTTAAAGTTTATATTTGGTTCATAGAAATACTGCCGTCAGATCAGAAAAACAACAATATTTCAAACATATATAATTAATTCACGCCACAGATATTTTATTACAACTCCGTTAATGCAAACAACTAAGAAGATCCAACAAAATGAACATGTATTCTGTACTGATTTTCGTATCTTTTTGAGTAACGTATGTGGTATAATCTAGTGCTATACAATCTTATCTATTGACTCCGTTTCAAATTTCTTGTAATTGATTTTCAAATTGGATATACGAGGCTTGTACCGTAAGTAATGCCTGTTAGCCTGGAAAAGCCAAACAAAATAATCAAGGAAGGCTTTGGTCACTTATTGTTTTGTTATGGCAGTTGTTTATTAGACTGACAGATTCATTCGTGTTGAAAACTATTTTCAGTATGGATAGTAAATTAAAACAAAGAGTAGTTATAGAGTTTTTGAAAAAGAAGGTTGTTCTGCCTCTGAAATTCATGGATGGTTTTGAAAAGTGTTTGATGAGTCGACAATTGACGTTACTAATGTGCGTAAATGGTTGAGCAAATTTAGGGATGGCGAAACCAATTTTTTGGATAAGCCACGCTCAGGAAGACCGGTCACTGTTGGAACTGATGAAATAAAATTGCGCACTGATGCAATGATTCGTGGAGATCGAAATGTGACTGTTCGAGAAACTGTTAGTGCGTTGGGATCGGGACACAATGTTGTTGAGAAGATTTTAAACGATCTTGGTTATTCTAAGGTGTGTACTGGGTGGGTGCCTCGTCAATTAACTGAATCACTAAAGGAAAAAAGAATGGAGATTTGTCCTAATCTCGTAAACACCTTCGAAGAACCGGGACTTTTTTGATAATGTTGTGACTGGAGATGAACCATTTGGGTGTATATATATGATCCAGGAACCAAAAATCAGTCAAAAGAATGGCGTCACACACCATCACCACCGATCACCACGCCCAAAAAGTTTTAAAGTGCAAACAACAATGCATCTTTTTTTCGAAATGAATATGAACGATGGGTTGCAAGGTGGCGCACATGTTTAGAAAGAGAGAGGGATTATGTTGAAAAATAATGTTTTGTAGTTCATAGTTTGACTAAATATAATACCTGATTTCTTTAATTTTGAATAATCTACGTTTAATAAGTCACGTTAAAGGGCTAACTTTCCTTTAATTGTAAGAGTAATATTGTATATTTAGTACGTGATAGCAAGATAGCCTTCTTCACGATCAAATTTGACCAACGGTCACAATTATTATTCATATTATAATTTCAAGATTGTTTGAAACCATTTGAAGTGGTAATTGGTACTTAAACCATCAGTACGTGAAAGTGAGAGTGATTGTGGCATGCTGTACTACCGTTTATCAAGGCCGACCGACCGTAAGCACTGGTGCGCGCACATGCCGACCGCGCACAAGTGGCGACGCAGCAGGCATTTGTATTGTTAATGCTGGCAGGGCCGGACGTCGGCTGTCTACCAGCTTAAGCAAGCATTTTTATTGTTAACCGTTTCTTTATCCTGGCAGGGCCAGACGTAGGCTGGTCAACGCGTTCTAGCATTTTCATAAGTGAGATATGTCAATTTTGAAAGTAATTCAAAAGCAACAAGGTAAGTGTTTAATACATTATTCTCGATACTACTTCTGTTAACTAAGCAATAGGGTAGATATACAATTTACTAATCGTAATAACCGATCGAAAAAGGGTTATATAACATTATGAATAAATCCTTGGATGAAGGTTGTGAATCTACAGTCGCGGTCAAAAAAACCGGGACACTTTTTTAACTTAATTCGTAAAATGCGACAACAATTGCAATCGTATTCGCATTTTGCGAATTATGTAAAGAAAAGATTCCCATTTTTTTTTGGCTGCCACTGTATGTGTTTGTTGTAGAAAGCCTTACAAAATTCCCACGAATATTATATTGAAAACGATATGGAGCCGGATAATCCCGGTTTTTCAAAATGTCTAGAAACGCAACGTTTATATTCGTCATACAGAGATTTAATGATTTCCAGAGTTGCTCATTTCTGTAATTTTCTCTCATTTTTGATAGCTTGATTGATCAATACTCTTGTATTTGATTTTTTGGATGGTTTATTGACTTATACCGAATACTAAGGCACTTGTCCATAACCAGAGCACATTAAATGCACACAGGGCCAGAATTGGCTGACTGATCACCCCATTTTGAAATATTTGCCCATTCATGGTGTCATGATAACCTGTATAATCTAAAAATGAAAATTACATCCTGCAAGTAAAATGGAAAATCTTTTATCATTTTTCCTTCCCTCGTCTACAAGACGAAAAATTGTAATCGCGAAAAAATCACCTTCCGAGATTTCTTCAGAACTTTATGTTTCAGGATCCCCAGAAGCCAACATCAGGTTTTTTTAATTCCGTCTATCTTTTTGTCTGTCTGTCTGTCTATCTGGCTGATGCCGGTATAACTCAAAAAGTATTTGTTGGAGGATGCAAGCGGATGATATTTCTTCCTGGCATGAAACCGAGAAAATTTCGATGAAATATATACAGGGTGAGCACACTAAATAAAATTCTGCATATTTTTCCATTAACTCATGAACTATTAGTCAAATAAAGGTACTATTTTGCACATAGCTCAGGTTTTAACTCTTGAAAAAAGGAAATATATTGGATCTAACATATACAGAGCAACCAACGTTAGAAAATTAAATCCTATTTTCCTTTGCTGTTTTCAAATTTTTTAGTTTATTATCCTCATTTCGATTTATCCATATCTTTTCCAGGTATATCAACGTTGTTCCTTTGTCAGAATGCTTGTATAGTATTCCAACCAGAAATTGGAAAGCTATTTAAAATCAGGCCAGCATTGAGAACCGTAAGTCACTTCGTAATTTAATTAATAAAATTACTGTTTGATTGTCATTCAGTGACACTTCGATAATAACCTTCAAATTTGACAGATGTAATGGGAAGTTTGGAAGACAGATACGTTTTTCAACATTTTCTATGCTACTATACGGTTTTAATAGTAATTAACGCATTAAGAGGGGTAACCCAGTCTTAACATTCGAGCATATTTTTACCACTCGAGCGAGCGCAGCGAAGCGAGAGTGGTAATTTATGTGAGAAATGTTAAGACGGTTTCCCCTCGAAATGCGTTCATTAGTTTATTGTTCATTGAGGCAATAATTTTGAATCATTAATAATTACTGAAAACTGCTAAATCGAAATCGGACTACCATGAATATGTGTGATGTTGCTATAGTGAATGCATGTTAAATGAGTGGATGCATGTTAAATGTATCTTAACATTTGAGGACGCGAGTGGATGCATGTTAAATGAGTGGATGTATGTTAAATGTATCTTAACATTCGAGGACGCGATCATGTTAAACAATGTTTAACATTTCAATGAACAATAAAAACTCAACTAGCACCTACTTAAATCATGCACGATGTTATAATGCCTTAACAAAACAGTTACATGTACAATTTGCAGATGAACTGTCATTACTTGAAAGCTGATTGGCATTAGAATATTATTTACCGATTGTATGAAACCAACTTGGACATGACTTACACTTTTCATGGTCTACTGGATTTTAAATAGCTTTCCAATTTTTGGTTGGAATACTATACCTTACCAATTAAAAAAACTGTTTTTGACTGCAACAATATGTTTTTGCTCAAGTAGAATTGTACGCTCTTTTCTAACCTACTATTTTCTTTAGCGTCTATCAGTGCGAAGTAAAACTATTTATTTTTACTTTCCTCGTCTAAAAGAAAAGATAAGGAAGTATTGCAATCTCGAACAAATATCTTCCAATCTTTCTTCAGATGTTTACTTTTCAGGGTCTCAAGATGACGAAAAACAGGTTTTCTCAATTCCGCCTGTCTGTCTGTCTGTTGCCGGTATAATTAAAAAAGTATTTGTTGATGAAGACGATATTTTTCATTCGCATTATATGCTTTCCTGGCATAAAACCGAGAATATTTTAGTAAAAGATATAGAGCGTGAGCAATTTAAAAAATAAAATGTTGTTTATTTTCGCTTTAAATCAAGAATTATTACATAAATAAAGAAGTAAAGGTAATATGTTGCACATAGCTGAGATGTGCCCCGAAAACGGGCATATTTTGAAGCCAACGTATATAGGGTAAGCACTTTCAAAAAATTTAATTTTGTGTGTTTGTGCTTTAACTGAGAAAGAGATAACAGTAATAACTTGCACATGGCTCAGACTTTACCCTTGATGAAACTGGGCCCCAACAGTACAGGATACATGTTGTAAGAGACAAAGAGGGACAACGAATAAATGCGTTGTGTTTAATGCAGCTGCATCGCAGACATGCGAAAGGTCGCGCGTGACAAATGGCCGAGCTATTGCTTAACGGTCAAATTGCATTTGCAGGAACTGACGTTCGAATTCCACCGCCGGCAATGTTTGGTTTTTATTTGAAAATTGATTTGCATTACCAAGTGTTTCTTTTTATTGTCTTGTATTATTAGGAACGTTAACATATATTTACCCTTAGTTTTCTTTGATTTTTACACGTCCACTTGCGAGAGTAAAGCCCTTTACAGATTTTTAGAATTATATTGTTAAATTAGTCGTTATAAGTCCTCTCTGAAACCATAATTTAGATATACATCAGTTGTATTGCGTTTATCACGAAAAGAAGTTTTAAATTTTGTTCACCTTTCAAAAAAATACCTAATTATCGTTTTAGCCACCTACCAAGAAACAATAATTTATCTATAAATGACACTTACCTTAAATAATAATTAGAAACATTGCCCCAAATGTGTCTGATACACCTTGTATTATTGTTGTTTTATATACATCCTTCTTAAACAGACTGTAAGAGGTTAAAATTTGTATTGTGAAAGGAAGCTTTTATAATATTTCGCATTTTAGTGTCAAAATTGAATTTTGGATTTTTGATGGTGGGGTGTAAGGGATGATTTAAAACTCAAGTTGCTTGTTTATTGCATTTCTGCTTCTAATTATAACACCATCCACGAGGTCAAATGATGTTCTCGTTGGATGATATTCAGTCATGTGACAGTTGAGTGTAATAATCAGCAACAGCTTTAAATACCTGAAAAACAGTTGCTATTATTTGTATTTCAACAGATTCTGTGAGTATTCTACTTGTTACGAAGCTCTTCTCTAAAGAATAAAGTGAAAATAGTAAAGTATTTGGATATGAAACATTGTGTTATACAGGATGTCCCAAAATTGTAGCGACAAATTTGGTGGGCTTTTTCTTGTAAATTCCTACCCGCCGAGTTACACCCTCCTAAAGAGCGGGGTTAAAATTAGGGTTTTGTAATTGACAACTGGAAAATTGTATTAACGCATATTAGGGTGACTATTTCCCTCACATACTTTAAGCCAATCAAATCTTTTAAATTTATGAGATTCATCCAATTCTCTGGATCTGGGATCTCCCAATTATGCGATAATTTGCACTAGTACAAATTTCCTCGTCATCTAATTAGTGATGCGCATGGATGGATTAACGAGATTTGCAGTGTCCCTGCCTACCATCAAGCGAAACCACTGCCAAGGGAACGGGCTTGGAAAAATTAGCGGGAAATACGACCCTGTTAACTTTTGTTCGGAAAATAGTCTGCAAAATACCCCTCTTGCATACCAAGTTGATTCTAATTTTAGTTATCGACAATGTGGCATGCACTAGGGATATTACCAATGAAAATTTGGAAATGTGTTTTACCAATAGTGGACTCACTTAAAATATGTTTTAATTTTTACGTTTGACTTTAAGGGGTTGAAATTGATAACGCTTGGAAATGTTTTAATTCCAAAATTCTTATTAACAATAATTTTATTACAAAAAAATATGTTCTGAAAATTATACTTTATTTAAAACGTATTTAGCGTTTTTAGTTGTTTTCATAAAGCCAATATTTATTGTGTAAAAAATAAAATTCGTTATGATTCAAGGCATTTTATAGATTAACAAAAAATATGAATTTGAAGAGAAAACTAAATGACCTAAAAAACCTTTTAAATAAATCAAACTTTCTACTGCATATTTTTTCTAATCAAATTCGTTAAAATATTCTAATAAACTACCCTCTTTAGGAGGGTATAACTCAGCAGGGAGGGATTTAAAAGAAAAAGTGTAGGGTATATACAAATGTTTATGTTTTAACTTCCTCTATAACTCTTCCAATTTTGGGGGACCCTGTATATAATAGCTTACAAAATATGTTTAGAATTGTTTTTAATCCTAATAAAAATTATTATGTTACTTATCAAGACAATTAACTGTTCTATGTATCAATCTCTAAATATACACCAATATACAGGGCGTTGAAAATGGAAATGAGTGCTAATATTTTAACCAGCGATAGAGCTCACCAAAATGAACAACTTTTCTATCTATCGTTTTTCATTTAATCGCATATTTTTTCAATCATTTATCTCCCCTAAATTTAACGAGCCGCTTGGTAAGCAAATCTAAGTTAAAGGTGAACGACACAAGCATATTAAAACTGCAACGTTCTTGCACACAAAGCATGAGGTCAATAACTTACTTACCTCAACTGTTAAAGTACGTTGGTGACCGATGTGAACTAAAGGTTTTATCAGTACTTATGCAGTTTTTGTTGGTTTGAATATCAAAGGAATTTTTTTTTGTGTTTTGTGCCATTAAATTAAAATATTATTCCATAGGCGGCATGCATTTTTAGAGTAAAATTCTTTTGAATTTTAACTCAGTTTTGAGGGTGTTTTCGAAAAAATGATAAATAAAGAAGTTATTCAGTTTAGCAAGTTCTATTATGGGTTAAAATATTTGCACTTATTTAGATAACACCCCGTATAAAAAAATTATATTAAGACCTAACTCATAAACTGCAAATTATGATAAGGCCGTATTGCCTACAAACTATAAGGAACCACAATTCATAGGTAATTTTGCTAATAGTAATTTTACCGACGAAAAAAGTTCCGACATAACTGTTGAGTAGTTACGATTATAAATGATATGTCTATGCAGCATCCACTCCATACAGACAGAAGGTTACATAGTAGTCAATATTTTAGTGTTATAATAGTTAAATCTTCGGTAAGCAACTACATTATTGCAATCTAGTACTAATAAAATGGCTGGCCGTACTTTATAGTACTAAAACAATTACAATGAAATGGCAAAGGGTTTTATTTTTCCAAGAACTGTATCTACAATCATTTACAATCACTCTGTATTATCGCATTTGATAGTTTCAGAAATTTAGAAATGCAATGATCATAAAGGAAGATTCGTATAGAAGGCAAAAAAATTACGGCAAAGTTTCATAAAAATCCGGAAGCAACCTTTTTCGCTGTTATCTTTTACCTACAGACGTACATGCTTTGATTAAAACACTAAGGCTGAAAACATACGAAGCGGTTCACGCCGAGTCGGCGGCCGAGTCGGCAGCCGACTCGGCTGCCGACTCCATGTATTTAAAGCGGATAAAACACACGCTGCGTCATGTAGCGCGTACGCCGCGCGTACGTCGAGCGTACGCCGCGCGTACGCCGACCGTACGTACGCTCATGCAGAACAAGTGCCGACCGCGGTTTTCTTATCGCTTCGAGCGTACCCTCAAGTCTGTGCTATCTTATGACTGTACATACGACAAGCGGTTTCAAAGCGGTGAGTATCAAGCGCGGTTGTCAAATATATTTGTCATATATAAAAATATTTTACTTAGATGAGTAGTATCTGACTGATCATTTGTTTTGAAGGTTATATATGTGCTAATTTAATTTTAGTGGTAAATATGTGTTCCAATATCGAAACCGAAAAATTAATAATGGAAATCCAGGCAAGACCAGCCATATGGGACATGCAGCATGTTGATAATGCAAATAAAATAAAGCGAAAACGAAGCCATTGTCTTCAATAGGAATACTGGCAACATGTCATCGTTATATTTATCGCGGCTACTTTTTAGCCGACTCGTGTGTTTTATCGCAGGCGGCTGCCGACTCGGCCGCCGACTCGGCGTGAACCGCTTCGTGTGTTTTCAGCCTTAAGCGGACAAAACACACGCTGCGTCATGTAGCGCGTACGCTGCGCGTATTCCGCGCGTAGGCCTCGAGTAGGCCGCGTGTACGCCGCGCGTACGCCGACCGTACGCTCATCCAGAACATGTGCCGAGCACGGTTTTCTTATCGCTTCGAGCGTACCTGCAAGTCTTATGACAATGTACACACGATAAGCGGTTTCAAAGCGGTGAGTATCAGGCGCAGTTGTCAAATATCTTTGTAATATATGAAAATATTTTACTTAGATGAGTAGTATCTGACTGATCATTTGTTTTGAAGGTTATATATGTACTAATTTAATTGTAGTGGTAAATATGTGTTCCAATGTCAAAACCGAAAAATTAATAATGGAAATCCATGCAAGACCAGCCATATGGGACACGCAGCATGTTGATTATGCAAATAAAATAAAACTAAAACGAATCCATTGTCTTCAATAGGAATTCTGGCAACATGTCATTGTTATGTTTATCGCGGCGAATTTTTAGCCGACTCGTGTGTCTTATCGAGGCGGCCGCCGAATCGGCTGCCGACTGGGCGCCGACGCGTGTGTTTTATACATATATATAATACACATATATTGCTAGTAGGGCCTGGAAACGTCAGAAAACATTACGGCGCCGACATAGTCTCACTTAGAGTATAACGCGTATCGTGCGCATGCGTGAGGATTCGAACTCCGCCTTTAAAAGCGAATTTTAAACTTGACCACTTTCCCATTGGCCGGACGACGCCGCCGCGCCTGCACACAGCTCACCATTATGCTAAGTACACACGGCGACACCAAAGTGTCGACATTTATGTCTAGACTTCTCTAGGTAGTGTTCACATTAGACGCAACTTTTCAAGATAGAGCGGTGTCTGTAGACCTATTCGAGAGCGGAATTGCGACACTTGTTTAGAAGGTGTGCACACGCAAGATGTACGAGATTTGATACTAGACCTAGATTAGACAGTCGCATTGATAATGTCGTCGAGAAAACGTCGATTAGCAGCAGCTATTGTTATTAGTGTTATTGTAAAACGAAGAAAAAGGAGGAAGCGGACATGCTGGGTTAAAGAGTGGATAGCAAAGAGAAAAGAGTTTGGTGCTTATGCACAATTGCTAGTTGAATTAAGGTCTCATGATTCGCAATATTACAAAAATTTTATTCGCATGTCTGCCTGTGACTTTGACTTTCTTCTTAGCAAAGTCACACCAAGAATAAAAAACCAGGATACATTAATGCGCTGTGCCATGTCACCTGGAGAACGGCTAGCTTTGACTTTGAAATTTTTGGCAAGTGGTAAGAGGGGAAATATAAAATGTTAAGCAATATTCGTTTTTCAATTTTTTTTTAAAATAGGTGAAAGCTACCACTCGTTGATGTATTTGTTTCGAATTCCTGTATCTAAAATTGCTACCAGGTTATTTTTGAAGTTTTAAAAGAAGACTATTTGAAGGTAAGTTACGTTTGAATTGTTTATTAAGATAGTTTGACAATTAATGTACGGGCAAGTAACTGTAAACAATTAAATAACGACAAATGTAAAAAATAACTTTTATTTGAAATTAGTAAATGTATTCAGTGAATAACAAAAAGTATAACAGTATAACATATTAATAATTATTTTTTCAATAATCTAAACAAGGAAAATAATTATAATGTTTATAACGCAGTAGGATCTGCCTCCTCTATGTTTCCATAGTTCTCATAGTAAGATGTCACCGACGAATGTGAAGATATGTCTTGTACATCTAAAGAGTTTTGGGTGTTTGATGTAGCAGACAATGGTGAATTTATAAATGAAAGATTGAATTCAGGTGGTGTGTCTTTGGAAGAATCATTCCTTACAAGAAATTCACTTTCATCATTATCTGTTACCTCTAAAATAGCAACTTGTATTTGTCGTTTAAGTTTTCTCCTATTACTGTCGGAATGCAAACTACGTAGTGAACTAGCAACAAAATTACCAAATATATCTTCATCATCGTCGGGTTTTTGCATTACTGATAGTACAACTCGTCCTCCTTTTTAATTGTTTTTTGCCATTAAAACTCCTATTTGTTGTATTTGTTTGCGCAGTATCAACTTGCCTAGAAATTGTTTCTCCGGATGTCTGTGGCGAAGCAATTGCATTGTCAGTATTTAATTCCTATAAAAAAAGATAACATTAGGTACTAAATTTCTAATAATTAAAACAAATTTCAGATGCCTAATTCGACTACAGAATGGTTGGATATCTGAATAATACTACAAAAAATGGAACTTCCCTAATTGTATTGGGGCGCTAGACGGCAAACATGTTGTTATACAGGCACCCCACAACAGTGGAAGCCACTATTTTAACTACAAAGGAACCCATAGCATAGTTTTGATGGCTTTGGTCGATGCGGAATATAAATTCACTTATATTAATGTTGGCTGTAATGGCAGAGTATCTGATGGTGGGGTATACACAAATTGTTCTTTATCAACATTATTGGAGGAAAATCGACTAAACATCCCCCCTGAAAGACCGCTTCCTGGAAGAAATAAACCGATGCCCTTTGTGATAGTAGCCGATGATGCTTTTGCTATGAAATCCTACATGATGAAACCATACTCTTATAGAAATCAACCAGGTCCTAATCGTGTATTTAATTATCGAATGTCTCGAGCTAGACGTGTGGTGGAAAATGCTTTTGGTCATATTGCTAACAGATTTAGGATTTTGCGAAAACCTATTGAATTGAATACAGAAAAAGCGAGAAGTATTGTATCGGCTATATGCATTTTGCATAATTTTCTTCTTACAAGAAATAGCTCGAAACAAATATATGCGCCTCAAGGTTCATTTGATATTGAAAATGAGGGGAAGATAGAATATGGTAATTGGCGGCAAGACGAAATACTATCTGCAAATCTAGTTTCACTTCAGGCAATTCCTCCACGTAACTTTAGTGAATATTGCAAAGAAATAAAAACGAAGTTAACGGAATATTTTTGTTCGCCAGGAGGGGATACAGATACATTTAAAATAATTGTCAAATGTATTACTTATTCAGGAATAATTTAAAGTACTAAAATAACTTACCACACTTGTTGTTGTTTCATTGCAAGTCATCCCACCGATTAAAAACTGCAACGCATCAAAAACTCCCAACTAGATTTGAAAGTTACATCATCCGCTCCATCACCACTTTTCCGCTTTTTTAATTTTCGGAGTTCGTTATTCATTTGCGTTCTCAAATTATGTAGCTTTCTAGTTATTTCAGCAACAGTAGTTTCAAAAATCTCTAAAATTACTTTTAACGCAGCTTGCTTTTTGGTGCGATCTTTATAAATTTTATTTTTGGTATCCCATAATTCGGGAAACGATTAGTATTTTTCAATAAAAGTTACGACTTTTTCTTTGGTCCACACTACTTGCTGGGACTGCGACATATTGAAAAAGAAGGAATAGTGTAGCAATAAATTTCCAGACTGCCGGTACACTTACACAGGTCTCGACAAGTTTGTGTACTATGTGTTCACACAGCGATGTCTCAGATTGCTAGAGCAGTGTCGGTAGATACGACACTCACTCTAGTGACACTACTCTAGTTGGCGTACACACAGTGAGACTTTATCTACAGGCTAAAGTCTAGACACAAAAGTGTCGCCGTGTGTACTTAGCATTATACATTGAAGAGTTGGTTGTCTGTCTCACTTCCTTGGTCAGTTTCCTACTCATAGCCGCTAGCAATACATATAGTAAGTATTAGATATATGGTTTTATATCACAGGCGGCCGCCGACTGGGCGCCGACTCGTGTGTTTTATCGCAGGCGGCTGCCGACTCGGCGTGAACCGCTTCGTGTGTTTTCAGCCTAAAAGATACATTTTGCACCAACGTTCCAAAAAGAACAAATTTAATAAATAACATACTCTCACAGTGAAACTCAACTTTTCTTGAGTCTCATATAAAGAAATGGAGTAAACCCCCTACATCGTTACGTGGTTACTACAACTGAAAAAAAAACTTTTTATGTGATAAGAATCAGTAAAGAAAAACGTAACAGTTCAGAATATGACATTATTAATGTTGAAGAAACTAATCTAAAATTGTCCCTTGAGGATTAATGGATACAATTTACTAATGTAAGGCGGAATGTCCGGAATTAATTTCGCTGGAATATATTATTGAACCTGCCGCACTTCACTTAATACATTTTTTATTGCTTTTTAAATGACATATTCTATTAAAAAAACTTTCACTAAAAATCTATAGAAAGCAACATTACGGTAGAAATCGAACAAGAGAAATTACAATCAACCGCGTTTTGTTATCAAGCACACAATGGGAACATTGGTCGTTCGTGTTTTTCACTTTTTATAATCATTATATTGTTCCCATTGATATTTATCCATTAATTTTTCTTCAATTTAATGAGATAGTTAAATATTAAGCCATTAGCATGGACAAACACTAGAGAGAGGGCTTGTTCCTTTGAAGCAGCCATTCGATTTTTCAGTACATTAATTTTAATAAATGCAAATAGTTGCGTGCGTGCAAGCCAGACTCATTTGCGATTTGCCTTTGCATATGAACTAGGCATCAGGGCGCCTTTTGCAGCAATAATGTACAGTCAAAATTGCACAAATTAGATTGTATTTAGAGGAAAGACACAGTTTCATGTTGTAAGCATGGTTCGTTTAACGACCGATGCTTATTTAGGACTGCCACAAAGAGAACACTTCAAGAAAGGCCAGGAAGCGTTAGAAGTTCAAAGGCCGTAGACGTCCAATTGGGGCACTTACAAGTGACCTATTGTGATTTGTTTAAATACCTTTGTCATTCAAGTGTGTAGAAAGACGTTTAGGATATGTTAGAGATGCTAATTACCTTTTTAAGGTATCAATAAACAAATATATTTCAATAATTTTCGTTTTTAGGCTCTACCAAAATAAGTAATTTTTGGGTTTTGAATAATTGAAGACCTTAACTTTAAAAGGGCATACGTGTCAAAAAAACGTGAAAGGTATAAAAGGTTCTATGCATAAAAGGGCTTGTAGCAGCCTTGGCGTCATGGAGATAATTGTAATTTACCTAACAAGTCCGAAAAGACCATGTTTACAGGACGTGTAGGCAAATTTCAAGCCGATGCCGAAGGCAAGACCCGACACCCTAAATTCTTATAAAGGGCGTTTCCGGATAAGTTACGTACAAGGTTTTTTAAGCAC
>OW679195.1:145314015-145441374 GCA_940337035.1 Agriotes lineatus | reverse complement strand
GCCTACTGTAACATATCGATGAGGTTACAATCGCATACGCAGGTGATGTAGATCGAATCCCACCGCCGGTAACTTTTTAAATCGATAATTGATGTAATTCACGTAATCAAGTGTTTCGTTTTATTGTATCGATATTATTAAGCTCGTTACCATTTTTTAGCACTATTTTTCTTTGATTTTTAAAATTGTTTAGTCACTTGCGTGGGACGTTCAGAGTAAAATAATTTACAGTATTTTTCTTTAACTTTCTTGTGCTTATAGCTGCTTTATGAGAAAAGCACTGCATTATTTCTGTTTTTATTCGCCCTTAAGGTATAATAAATAGATGAAGAACATAAAGTACTTACTTTTAATAGTTTTTTTTTATTCGCAAATAAATTAATGTTTAAAGTTCTGTTTTTTAGTGATTGGAAATGACATTATTCACGTATAACCAATCAACGTAATATAACTATGACAAATAAAATACATACAAATGATTTGCAAGCAGATACCTGACTAAAACATAGTAAACAACATTCGTGCGGTTCAGTTGAACTACAAGAAACAACGTTTATATTCCAAGAAACGTCCTTTTTATGACGATTCTTCGGCCCACTTTTCAATTTATTTTATTTTCAAATTGATTTAGTTTGAATTGTCTTTTATTGTTTCAGTATTATTAGAAACGTTAAGATATTTTTACCACTAGTTGCCTTTTTTTAAAATATTAAGTGTCAGAACTTCCACACTTTAGCCGGCCCGGACCAGACACTCCCATCAAATATTCGCCTGGGAACGCGGAGTTCGAATCCCAGCGGACTAAATTTTTTTATTTGCAAATTGATCTAATTCGGGCGAGGAAAGTTCCGTGTAAACCCCTGTTACAGATATTGTGCAGACCAACTTTCTACAGCAGCTATTACCTCCTAATTGGGGGAACATTTCTCTCCTTTTAAATTCCTCTTTAATTTAAAGAAGAGGTAGTAACCAGGAGGGGTTAAATCCGGAGAAAGATGGGTGATCTAACAATTCAAAATCCAGTTAGTTAGGTCTTTGCATTGAAATCAGTGATTTGTTGTAAATACTACAAGACCGTAACGTTTCTCTACAGTTTTGCATTATAAATTTGTTAGTATGGTGCAACAGTACTCACCAGGTGTCATTTTGTCTTTTTTGGGTAACCTGTCAAGATTATGCCTTATACCGGGTGACAATGAGACTAGGGCCATGCTTATATCTTCTTCATTTATGAATAGATTTGGATAACATTTTATACCAAGATACTAAACATAATTTCTGAATGGCCGATAGTCAAAATGGCTGACTTCCGGTTTTACCGGAAATAATAATAACTTTGATTTTTTAAATAGAACACTGTATATTTTAAGTTTTTCGGAATCTACGACTCAAATTACATATACTAGTCTTGTCAAATTTCAATTTTTTTAACCAAAAAAGTTATTTTAAAAATTTTTATTTTTTACCATAGAAAGCCTTGACTTGGAAAAATCTATTCTAATTGACTCTAGCAACTCTAAATAACAGCTATTTTATCAATAAGATCAATAACAAACCTTTAATAAAAGAATATAGTTTGCTAAACTCGTTTTTTAAGAAAAGTTCACTTTTTTTAAATGGAGCCTACTAAGGGCCATCTTGGAATTAGATAGAAAATGCAATTACCAATCTAACGATATGCATCATGCACTACTTTATCTTTATCTGAAACTGAAAATTAATTAATCAATTCTTTTTTTAAATATTTTTATGTAATAACTAATAATAACTAAGCAAATTTGGCAACACTGTTGTATGTAATTTAAGTCGTAGATTCATAAAAACACAAAATATACAGCGTATTCCATTAAAAAAATCAAAGTTGGTATCATTTCCGGTAAAACCGGAAGTCAGCCATTTTGACTATATCTATCGGCCAATCAGAAATTATGTATAGTATATCTTGATATAAAATTTTATCCAAATCCATTCATAAATAAAGAAGATATAAGCATGGCCCTAGTCTCATTGTCACCCGGTATATGCCAAAGCCCAGATGCAAGAATTTTGCCTGCAGACCTTTAGACTTCAGACTTCTTTGGACATGGACAACCGCTACGTTTTCACTCCATTTATTTCTGAATCATGATGGTGAATTCATGTTCCGTCCATTGCTACCAAACTATTCAAAAGATCATTACTAAAGAGCGGATTCTTAGGGAAATGCCTTTTGTAGATTTAGCTTTAATCTTAGGGAAATTAATAAATAAGCGCAAATCAAACATTTTCACGTCTATTGAAATGTATTTGATTTTGCCTATAATGCCTATTTCACTAGTTTACTACCTATTTTCAGCTTTACTGCCTAAAATGTGTCTAATTCAAGAAAAAAATAGAAAATAAGCTAGTGTTGTCTACATTACTTCGAATTTTAAAGTTTTTGTTGACAGTATTACTAAGTTAGAGAGTGCAGGCTTAACTTTAATCGATTTCTTACAGATTTTGGAGGAAGTCGAAGACTCTTTAAAACATACGAAAGTAGCAGACAAACTAAAGTCTATATTAAATAAAAATCCTGATCTAGAAGTATTAAGTAAGAAATCTAAAGTACTTAGTGGTGAAAAAAAAGAAGTAAATGTTTCTGATATAATAAAATATCAATTGTTCGTATAACAAGCGTAGACGTCGAATGATCATTTTCAAAGTATAAATATATTTTGCCAGATAGGAGACATAAGTTTACAGAAAGCAATTTAGAAAAAGTATTAGTTACTTATTGTGAGAGAAAATTTAACAGTTAAGTCGCAGATTTGTACGTTACTCTTCAATGTACAGTCGCAGCCAAAAAAAACTGGACACCTTTTTTGCCCTACTTCTCAAAATGTGAAAACAATTACTGACACTGTCAATTGTAATTAATAAATGTCATCAAAAGTGATTATTCAATTCTGAAAAATGCTAGCACATTGGAAATACGGATAAAGCGAGAATAATTGCTCATGTTGACGCATTTTGAGAATTAGGTAAAAAAAGTGTCCCGTTTTTTTTGGCCGCGACTGTATATTATGTATTATGTGTGAATTATTGATGCCTATTTAAAACTTTTTAATGGCTATTTTGTGTTTTTATTGTGCCTATTTGCCTGCCTTTTTCCACATTTTCAGTGCCTAAAAATTCGCTCTTTAATCATTACAATTGTTTCCAAAGCGGTGACAAATTGCCTGGGAGATCGTTATTCGCAGTTGCTTTTGCTCAGCATTTAATCAGTTTGTTATCCATTTTTGAGATAACTTATTCATTTCTGCAGCATCTATTTATTCTCAAAAGCACACTAATAATACTAAAATATGTTATATAGTCAAAGAAGATATATATTTTCAAATACCAATAAAAAGTTGAAAAATCACTATTAGTAGTTGTACTACTTTAATTGGTTTAAGTACAGAGTGTCTACAAAAGATTGCCGCCGGGCTCTTCAGGTTAGAGGTTAGCACGCTTACTTAGCTTTCGGGAGGTTGTGGGTTCGATTCCTGCAGCCGTTTGCTGTGATTCAGGTTTTTAGGTAGTTTTCCTGAGTCAACAGAGTACCTTCTCTGAGGCGAATGCCGGCGCAGTACTTCTCCACCTCTTCTTTCTCTCGCCCATCCTACAAATCCCGTTCTTGGCTGAAGAAGGACGCATGGTCCCTATAGCAGCCTGCCCGCAATTGGGAAATTGAAACTACCTGGAACCTTTATCTTAAACATTGCCTGGTCAAGAGGGGCTATGAATGATGCCGCTTTTTAAGCATTGAAGAGTGTGTTATGGTTTTTGTCGTCATCTGTATTAGCGGCCAACGTATTGCTGAAATTTTTTGCAGATTTGCTACATTTAACCTAAAATGTTTAAACAAATTTGTTCTTATTGTCATAATACTTTTGATGGATTAGTTTCAGCTACAATGGCTTATTAGCCAGAACATAATACGTTCATGATTGTAGCGTATTACCGAAACGGTGTCTTTGTATCATGGAATTATTCGATGGCTGCTTGCAGAGGAGAGTTACTGGCCAGATTTTCTGATTATTACATAAAGGTAACATCTCTCAATCGACACATTAAGCGTCTTGTAGACAGATTTTTGGCAACTGGAAATGTTCTAAATGGAAAATCCACGTGTAGGCCTGCGATCGATGATGAAGTAGCGAACGATTTCAGAAAACAGATAGAACAAAGTCCAAAAAGGTCAATACGTAGACTTGCATAGCAGTGCCAGTCTGTACTTGCCATAAAATTCTTAGAAAGATGTTGAAAATGTATCCTTACTGAATTAGTTCCGTACATGAATTGCGACCTACAAGTAGCTATTGTACCTACTTGTTGCCTAGCTACCCAAGTAAATATTTCATTTTTTATTTCGGTTACTCCTACGGCAAATAGTATTTAGACGTCCTGTTTATACAGCGTGTCCCAGATAAGGAGGACCAGTATGAGGAATCTCGTTAATAATAAGAGATTTAAATTTCATTAAATTGAAAAAAGTTGGATTATTAAGGGACTAACAAAATGACGCCTAGCAATCCTTGATTTGATTTTTCGTTTTTGAGTTACCTTAAAAATCGGATTTTTGGATTTTCTATTCTATTCTTTGAGGCCTTAATATTAAAGTTAGAGTGAAACTGCCAAAACTACTTTATAGCAAGATTTTATGGACTTAAAGTGGACTCAAAGACTCAAAGACTTAAAGTGTGTCTCAGGCTCTTAGAAGCGTTTTATAGACTGCGGGGGTCATTCTAATTTCAATAAACGCTTCTAACTTGATCCATTAATACGAGCTATGCTATAATATTTTTGATTTCCTGATTATCAATTTTTAGTTTAATATTATAATAGTACATTTTAGTCACTGGTTACATAATAAGTACTATTTTATTTAAAAAAAACACTGTACCATAAAAAAATTAATTAAACAATGAACAATATTTATCAGATTTTCACATAAGCAAAGAATACACATGAATAAGCAAACTTAAATGAGTATACAACTAGTTTTCAAAAAATAAAAAGGGTGTAAATAAAGATTAGAAATATCATAAACGTATATAAAACAGAAATATCATAAATGTATATAAAATACAAATACAAAAATAAATGCAATTAAGAAACTATCATTTAGGAACCTGTGCCAAAAACAGAAATTCTAGTTGGTAAAGCACCTACGAAATCGTTTACAAGATCGTCTAGATCTACATGTTCTACCTCCTCTACACTGTCCGCCAAAAAGTCGGCATAATATGGGAAACATTTTTATTTTTGATTTTTCAAAAAAACTTTTTACGTCAATGATTTGTGCTTGTCTAAAAACCTATTTAGCCCCTATCATATATACCGAGCGATTTTTACTTATTTAGAAAATAGAATTTTTCGAAATTGTCAAAATCTAAAAAGTGCTATTTTTCGGAAATTAAGTAGTATTTCAATGAGCTTTTTTTAGAATTTGTTATTTTTAGTTAACTAAACAATCTCAAGGCCAGAAAACACCGAATTTTTTAAACTTTAGCAAAAATCAATTTTGAAATCTTTTAAAAAATTTAAAATTGCAGAGACCAAGACTTAATATTAAAATTCAATTTTTTTATGTGAAAACTTTAAAGATTTATAATTGGAAAAAATAATATAACATGTTAACTGCTTCTTTAGATTATTTATTATTTACAAAAAAGTAGAATATTTGCATAATTTTTACGTTTTTTCTTTAGGTTTCAGGGTCTCTAGATGCTGAAAAACAAGATTTCCCAATTCCGTCTATCTGTCGGTCTGCCTGTAAGCAGTATAACGCAAAAACTATTTGTTGGAGAAAGATGATATTTTGCATACACTTGAAAAAATTAAATGATGTTTAGTTTAGCTTTAACTGAAAAATAGATAAAAGTAAAAATTTTCACATAGCTCAGGTTTTACCCTTAACAAAAATGGGACCCAACAGATTTAGCGTACATGCTGTAAAGCAGAAAAATAGGTCAACGAAAAATGCGTTTTATTTAAGGATTACGCGACGTAAAGACTCGCATGTATAGAATGGGCTATGGGCTTATAATATGAAGGCCTACTTGCTAGACATGGGTCTCTCCAAAAATACTACTACTACTACTACTACTACCACCAAGTGTGTCCTTCTATTGTTTAACTAAACTATTATTATAAATGTGAATATATTTTCACCCCTAGTTTCCTTTGATTTTTAAAATTATTTAGTATCACAACGTCCACTTGCGAGGATAGTTCTGAGTAAAGCCCTTTACAGATTTTTTGTAATTTCTAAATTATCAATTAGTTCTATGATGTGGATTTTTTATAACGTTAATTGCAGACTAATTCGTCTTAATAAAATTAGATCGAAACATTCAAAATTTTTGAGGTCTTTTGTAGGTGACCATGATCTTTTTGTTTTAGTTTTTAGATATATTGTATTAGGTTGGCCTCTATTATTTTCGTACGGCGTTTGTTATGCATTTACTTTACTTCAGTATTTTCAGCCAAGCTGGTTTACAATTCAATTTGTTTATTTGTTTAATTTTTACAATTTAAAATTCCATATTTGAAACAATTTTTCCAATGTTATAATATCCGTTGCTAAATGTTTTTTCAACATTCTGTATAATTAGGCGAAGTATAAAACCTCACCTTTAAATCAATGGAGCTGATTAAAATAATAGACGATTCTACAGCTATACAATGTTCCTGGAGGACGAGCATGGACATTTCATATTAGATATAACGTGGGTTTCTGATCGATGCATATTTGATCTAGCGCACAAAATTTTTGAAATGAGTGTAAGAACAATATTGACAATAATTTAGATCATAGTTTTTGCTAGTGCTGTTTTTATTTGGACAATTTAATGCATACACTAAAAATCCCATAAGCCGCGGATTTTTTGTCACTATGACAGCGACAAAAGTTAGCCCTAACTTTTCCAGCAACAAAACGAAACCTAACTTTTAAAACGGTCCAATTCTAAAATAATGTTTGCCTTGTTTGTTAATTTAGTGACTTCTAAATTACCTAATATGTAAATTAAATATGTATTCATTAAATTGTCGTACCGAATTACACTGAAGCTTTTTTTTTATCGAAGTAAACAACATTTATTTTTTTTTTTTTTTTTTTTTTTAAATTCCCACTAAATTTACAATCTGTTTCTATAAACAATAAGTAAATGTTATGACAAGACTTACATTCTAATAAATATAATCTAAAATTGACATGGTAAGGATAATCCACTGTTTATCCTCTTACTTGTAGAAAGTACAAGAACATTACTGACACTACGCAGAAGTATAAAGTAGAATAACAGTACTTAATCAAATCGGTTTTCTAAGTCCGATGGTTTAAAACGTTTTAGTCTTCGTATTTCATCACTATCGTCCAATAGTTCGTTGGCTACCTCGTTAGGGTGTACTTCTAGTCGATCACGATATTTAATATACATGTGTTTAATTTCTTCCCGCACTGTTTTAATTTTAAGATCACTGTGTAGCACAAAATTTGGCACATAGTAGGGAGCGTTAGCTATAGTTCTGAGTATTTTACTTTGGAAACGCTGCAAGATCTCGATATTGGAGATACTAGCAGTACCCCATAGTTGCAAGCCGTAAGTCCATATAGGTTTTATAATAGACTTGTAAAGTAATAATTTGTTCTCCAGCGAAAGTTGAGATTGTCTACCTATCAGCCAGTACATTTGACGAAATTTGAGGCCGAGTTGTTTCCTCTTAGTAAATATGTGTTTACGCCACGTGAGTCGTCGGTCTAGATGGATTCCTAGGTATTTTACGTCTAGGGTTTGCGGAATTTTGATGTTATTTAAGGTTACTGGTGGGCAAGTGCTTCTATTGGTGGTAAATGTGACGTGAGAGGATTTAGTTTCGTTAATTCGAATTCTCCATTTGTGCAACCAATGTTCGATTTGCGTGAGGGCTTGTTGCAAGTTTAAAGATGCCATAATAGGATCAGTGTGCGATGCTAAGATTGCCGTATCGTCTGCAAAAGTTGCCATTGTCGTGTGCGCTATGGTTGGTATATCAGCTGTAAAAAGCAAGTAGAGCACAGGTCCCAATACACTGCCCTGTGGAACGCCGGATAGGATAGGATGGACATCCGAGTATTCGTCACACCGTTTGATCGTAAACCATCTGTTTTCAAGATAAGATCTCAAGACTTCATAGAAGTGATGCGGTAGCACTTGCTTGAGTTTGCAGTATAAACCTATGAGCCAGACCTTGTCAAAGGCTTGTTTGACGTCAAGAAATACTGCAGAGCAATAGCGTTTTCGTTCAAAATCATTGCTTACTTTTTTAACAATTCGATGCACTTGTTCGATGGTGCCGTGGTGGGTTCTAAAGCCAAATTGATGGTTTGGTATGAGCTGTTCGTTTTCCAATATTGGGCTAAGTCGTTTAAGAAGTAGCTTTTCAAACACTTTAGACAGTACAGGCAATAAGCTGATAGGTCGGTAGGAGTCTATGGCAGCTGGGGCTTTTCCTGGTTTCAGTACCATGGTGATTTGAGCTAATTTCCAGGAGATGGGGAAGTATCTGAGTCTAAGAATAGCGTTATATATGTAGGTCAGGAGTTTGATACATCTCGGAGTTATTTCTTGCAACACCTTGCCAGTGATGAGATCCCAACCTGGTGCTTTCTTCGGATTAAGTTCGGAGGAGATTACGTTCTGGACTTCTGTAGATGTGAACTTCTTTATGGGTAAATGCATTTGAAATGGTGCTTCAAGGTAGTTGTGAATATCAGCTTCTTCTGTCGCGGCTATTTGAGACGAATATGGTTGAAAAACGTTTGCAAGATGCTCAGCAAATACAGAGACTTTAGCTGCATCACTTCTTGCCCATTTACCAGTTGCGTCTTTGATTGGTGGCACAGGTAGGTGAGGGCGTTTAAGCTTCCGTGTGGCCTTCCATAAGGAATAATCTGAGGCGTCCGTGGGAGATAGGTTGTTGAGGTATTCTTGAATAGACTGATTTTTAAGGTTAAGCAGCAATTGTTTGAGGTTTCTAGCAGCTTTGTTAAGGATTCTTTTATCTTCAGCTGTTCTTGTCAGTTGCCACCTTTTGCGTAGTTTACGTTTTGTTGCTATTTGTTCTCTAATTATTATAGGACATGTGTCTTTAATTTGCCTTTCATTACTATTGGGAGTTGCTTGCCAGGCAGCATTTTGTATAGCACTTGTAAGCGTATCAATCGCATTATCTAGTTCTTGGGCCGATTTTAAGGATACATTGAGCTGGATCGACGCATCTAGGTGTCCTCTGAACATATCCCAGTTAGTAGCAGCGCTAAATAAAGAGGGTTGTCGTTGCTTGTGGATAATATCGGTGTGTATAGTGATTAGTACCGCAGAATGATCTGAAGAGAGGTCGAATAATGATGTGGCTTTACAGTATTTATTGTTAATATTTTTTATAATAGCAAAGTCTAATGCATCAGGTAGTCTCCTCGGGTCGGTTGGCCAATAGGTGGGTTCTCCCGTTGCCACAGAATGCAGGTTACTGCGTCTCATTGCATCTATCAGTTCTCTTCCTTTTGCTGTCGCAGTTCGTGAGCCCCACTGTTGGTGCTTCGCATTATAGTCTCCACCAGCTAGGAACCTGTTGCCTAGAGTTTTGAAAAAATGCTCGAACTTATCTCTTTTGTTATTATGCTTAGGGGGGCAGTATACAGAGGACACAACAAACTTTCCTAGATGATCTTCTATGGCTACGCTTGTGGCTTGGAGATAATCGTGGCAGTAGGCTGGCAATTCGTAGTGTTTGATGTTTTGTTTTATAATTATCGCTGTTCCACCATGCGCATTACCAGATGGATGCTTAGTACAGTAAACACAATAGTTCGGTATTTTAATGTAAGTTCTCTCAGTGCAGTGCGCTTCGGAAATTAACAGGACATCTATTTTATGTATTTGTAAAAAATATTTAAGTTCTTCTGTGTGTTGGCTGAGGCCATTGGCGTTCCATAAGGCTAATGTAAATGCGATAGCCATTAAGCTAATTTAGCGACGACGGTAGTTAAAAGGTTTAACATTGTGCCTATTTGTTCAACTAATGTTTTCATCATGTCTTTTAATTCGCGCATCTCATTTGATTGCTGATCATGGGTACTAGGAGCAGTTTGAGTGAAGTTACTTATGTCCTGCGAAGTTTGCGTATTACCTATTACCTGCTGGGAGTATAAGAGGCCAGGCTGAACCATTCTTGTGGGTGGTTTACTGTTATTGTTTCGTAAGGTTGGGTAGAGTTTTTGCTGGAGTTGTTTATACACAAAACAACCCTTATAATTGGCGGGGTGATTTCCGCTACAGTTTACGCATTTCACATCATTACTTTTTTCTTTACGTAAGCAGTCTACTGTTGAATGACTTCCCGTACACTTGACGCATCTGGAGGGTTGGAAGCAGTAATTCTTGGTGTGTCCAAATCGTTGGCACTTGGCACATTGCGGAATTTCTCGTTTGGCTCGTACTGGTTCAAATTGTATGATACAGTTTTGGAGTTGTTTGATATTGTAGATTTCTTTGTTGTTCTCCTTGCTTTGTAGATCGATAAAGAATAGGGGTAATGGTAGTTTTGTCACTCGGTGTTTAATGTTCCACACATTGACGACTGTGTGCCCAAGGGCAAAACTGCCACAAAAAATTACTCGTCCTTCGGACTCGTAATTTTTTCGGAGGCAGTTTTTTTCGTTAAATTGCCAAGCAAGAAATTCTCATTAAAATGTCAAGTTTACTTCGATAAAAAAAAAGCTCTCGTGTAATTATAAGTGAAAAAACGTTAACATTATTTGAACAGTTTCTGTAGTCATTTTTTATGTTTTATTTTATAAAACTCTTCCCCCTGCACAAAACTGCAAAATTTTGAGTGTACTTGACAAATACTAAGTACCTACCATTTTGCTAATTGTACTTAACGGTCAGTAGCGTCAAATTTCTAAGTAAGGTTATGGCAAATTATTTGTTATTTTTCTAAACTTAAATATGTGTCGTAGTTTTAGTGGAGCAACGTAAAAACATTATTTATTAATAGCTTTAGTAAGTAATCTGGTATTACATATGCAACCAAATTAATCAAAATGTACTTCAATAATTCAAATATCAAAGTGAAAGTAAAAAACAAAAACTTGAAATTTAAATTGAAAATGCCGCCAACATAAAATGCATAAATTACTAACTCCCTACTAGCGATTTTCATATAATCAACTTTTACGTCACGGGAGTTTCCTGAATGGATTATGTAGAGAGCGTGTGGCCGGCTGGTAGAATGCTTGCACCAGCAGTTGGCAGATAGTGGGTTCGAGCCCCACACCCATTCCTTGGAAACATCGAACACTCTCCGGCCATCATACGAACATCTCTGGTGGTCGTGACCCCTGTGAGGGCATTCTTCCCTAATTCAAGGGGTTAGGCTAGCCACCTACCCCGGCCGCGGTTTAAGATGACCTATAAAACCGCACTCAATGTGTGGAAATAACAGGCTCTCAGCCTATATTAAGAGGAAGAAGAAGAAGAAGATTATGTATTACTATTTTAAGAAATTACTTGAAATTATAAAATCGAAACTAAACTATTGATACGGGCCCTTGTCCTTTTATAGGACGCATATTCATATCACGATCCTTTTGATAGGTTTGTCTTCGTAATTGGTCCTCATATTGACTTTTCGATAAATTGACACATGGAATTTCTTCGTGACAATCTCTAAACGGGAATTGTTTCGTTTCGAAAATTGTTAACAATTTCGTATTTGAAAAAGTGGCCAATTAAATAATAAATAATTTTACCTGATTTTATTTTATAACACTTTTTGGTAAAATTAATAAACGAAATGACATGAGTTATATGAAAGCTGACTTATTCTGCAGTTTTTTTTCAGTGGTGACTAGTATTGATAATACATTATGAAATTGCTAGCGAAAAAGATTGTGCCAAACCGTTTGTTGCATACGTTATAGGTTTCGTCGGTTCATGCATAATTATTCTTATTTTTTATGGATGTTTCTCAGTATTTGAGAATAAACTATCAAATGCCTTTTCATAATCTACTAAGGTGAGGTAAAGTATGTTGTATTCTGATGCATTTTCGATACGTATCTTCATGGTGTGCAGATGATCACAAGTTTTGAATCCTTTTCTAAATTTAGCTTTTTCTACCGGCTGGTAGTTGTCGAATTTATTTGTTAGTCTTTTTGTCAATATTTTTGTAAACGGCTTATGATTTTGACATAGTAAAGTGATAGGGCGGTATTTTTCGGATTTCGCTTCATCTCTTTTTTAAGTAGTATGATTTGCGCTTCGAATTTCTCTCTTTTGGGGCATTTATTGAATAGTTGGACGAGTCTATTTTATGGCTCAGCGAGCTCTGCGAGTGAGTCTAATAAGTAGCACGAGTAATAATGGTAGTAAGTACTAATAATAATAAGTTGTATACAATATTTTTTGTACGAAGGAGGTTGGATAATTTTGAAAATGCTATTTTACAGTTCAAATAAATCAGTACTTGTACAGAATTTTCAGAAATAAAAAATCACTATTGTTGGTTCAAATTGAAATTATTTAACGGATGGGTACGATAAATGTAATACGCACTCATTGGCGTATGGTAAAAATATAAAAATATTTGTGCGATAGATCTGTCACGGTGACATCAACATGAGGGCATAATTTGCCATATACGATGCCATAGTACAAAAAATATTTTTAGCTCTTGATTTCAATGTAGATATTAGACAAGTTTCGTGCTTTATCGCTTAGAATACGGAGTGGTGATATGGAATCCATATCAACTACGTAATAGGTACATTGCTCTTGGAGAGAATCCAAACGAACTTTTTGAGATTCTGCAATTCAGTCGTGGTATCCAGGATGTCTCCATGACTACCAGCCAGTTTTCTGTCAATACTAGTTGGAAAGTTAAGGCCAAATGAGAATCGTTGATATAACCATATTGCATTTTATTTGTAAATTCTACATTCATGTACCTCATCTCAGCTTTCATTCACTTATGTTTGTCTCATATATAATTATCACTTGTATAGGGTGTACATTTTGTGCGCTTGTCGGTGTTCGATTACGCTTCGACGTTTAATCTGATAAAAAGATTGATTACGGCGATCTTGGGGCTTGGGGTTGAAAGGGACACGTTTATATTACATTTATATACCGCGCGATCTTTTAGTGCTTCCCATAACTTATTCAATGTACTCTGTCGTAAGCTTTCCTCAAATATATAGATATTATACACACCTGTCTTTGATAACACTGGTCAACACAGTTTGGTTTTCTTATACATCAATACGTGCAGTTTACGTCTTTTGTTATGCTGATTCTGAATCTGATATCAAATTTGCTCCATCACGTCAGAATTTCGAGAAATGTTCTTAAATAGTTTTTTCAAGAAACGCATTAAATTTTACACAATTTCAAAGTTACTTTTATATAATAAAGATAGTACAAGAAATATTGTTCTGCCGAATATTCAGTGGACATTTCTAATGTCCTTGCATGTTTCCTACGTCAGAGCACTTAAACCACGCCCATCTTTTCTGTGGAACCAATCAAATTAAGAATTGGTCGATTTCTGGCTATGTGAGTATATAAAGAGCTACACCGGCTCTTTCGATTCCCCACCGAGCTCCGTAGCCTAGTGCGTTGCACGACTACCTAGCATTCGGGAGGTCGTGGGTTTGATTCCCGAGGCCGTCTGCCTTGATTCAGGTTTTTAGGTGGTTTTCCTGAGTCAACAGAGTACCTTCTCTGAGGTGAATTCCGGAGCAGTACTTCTCCACCTTTCCTGACGTTTCTTCCAGTCTCCACCCCTCCTTTCTCTCACCCATCCCGAGTTTCCCGTTCTTGGCTGAAGAGGGACGGAAGGTCCCTATAGCAGCCCGCCCCCAGTTGGGAGAATTGAAATGACCTTAACCTTTGACCTTTGACCCTTTCGATTCAATGTAAATCAGTTTGTGATGCCCGAACGTCTTTTTATTTCATAATGTTCCGTACGTGTATAAATAATCCAAACAGCTAGTTATATATATAGAAACTGCTTAGTTATAATAGATACGCTTTATCTGCTTTCTGCTGATTACTATTATCAATGCTTAGATGCAACTTTGCGAGTCTGCATTCTCGCCTTTTCATGATATCTTATTTAGTCTTAAGCCGAATGTACTAGTTAATAGATCGTTCTACTTAAGCTCCGCTTTTCTGTGTATGAAAGAAAACAATAAAGTTTTTTTTCGATTTGGGCGTTACCAAACTTATCACTGGCGCAGTCGTTCGTATGTTCAGAAAGGGCACTAAACAAATTTTCGAACATTAAAATTTGTAGTGTGCACTTCGAACTTTCTGGACATTCAAGCTACCGAAACCAACAATCCCTGGGAGATCCTGAACCCTTGGTGGAAGACAAACATCGCGGAAGCCAAACGGAAGGAAACCCGCCTGGAAGCAGTCGATTCCCTCATCAACGACAAAAATCGCCAACGGTGAGCATCGCTGGTTCCTGCAACTTGCAGTCTATCGCAGACACCTGGCTATCGGAGCCCCCTGACTATCGGAGTCACCTAGAAGATGCAGTTCTACGCATCGTAAGTAATTTTTAAAAATTTTGCAAGTGAAAGTGCAACGATTTGCTTTTTATTAAATAATTTAAACCCTACTAATATTATTAGCTTTAAGCAATTAGTTCTAAGATTGGGTAAGTGCAAAACGAGATGAGGTACTGGCGTACACGTTAGGTGTGCTTAATAATTCAGCCAACCGACTTTGCACTTATGCGTAGGTACCCTGAATTAGGTTAATTTTAAGGCCCTACTAACGTAATAAATTCCCATTTAAAACAAAGTGCAACGTTTAAAATCCGAATACGTTCAAAATCCGAATACGTATGAATAGCTCAGATTCTGATTCTTCAGAATCCGAAAACGAACAAATAGAACAAATAATAAACCCTATTAGACGTATTGAAATTAATTTGTGACCATCAATTTTAAACATGTCTCTAGAAAATCAAAGTGGCGTACAACAAGCCCTTCAACAACCAATTTTAGTAAATTATCCTCCAGGATTTCATATGTCAATATTAAACGAAATCCCACGATATGACGGCAATCCTATTGAACTCAGTGAGTACATCCGAGCCGTAGAGGACATTTTTGGCCAATTTTATCAGACAAACGACGCTAACGCGTATAACAATAAACTTCTTTTATCTGCTGCCCGAAACAGACTAAAAGGATCAGCTTTAGAAGTAGTCACCGGACAGACAATTCTATCATGGAACGACCTAAAAACCATTTTAATCGAAAATTTCGGAGATCAACGTTCAGAATTAAATTTAGTTATCGATATGACAAGACTTAGGCAAAATTTTAAGAAACATCCTGTTGATTTTTACAACAGATGTCGCTCTTTATTAGCAATTCTAAATTCCAAGATACCCCTTTCAACTGATGCACAGGATATTAAAGATTATCGCATAACCAACGCGAAAGCTTTAGCATTAAAATCATTTACTGGTGGACTCATGGATCCGCTTGGACCTTTCATAAGATCACGAGCCCCCCGTACACTAGAAAATGCTTTAACTATTGTTAAAGAAGAATTGGATGTTAGATATTTCCAAAATTCGCAAAATAAACCCCAAATTTTATTACAACAACCAACAAAAACCATTCAGAAACCTCACTTTTCGACGCAGAACTCTCAACCTTCCCACTCACGTGCCCAGCAAAATTATTTTCCACGATTTCAACCTAATGTTACACCTGTAACGCAATTAAACCCTAATCAATCTCCAACTCAATCTTTTGGCTACCAAAGACCAGCTCCATCTAGTCGTAACGTATTCGCACCAAAGAAAAATTTTCAACCGACACATAAACCTGAACCCATGGAAACCTCAACGATCCAGAAGCGCCCAGCTTCACAACAAATAGGAAACTTTAAAAGCCAAAGACCATTTAACCAATTTCACCCTTTCAATCGAACTTTTCAGAACCAAAGCAATTTCCAACAGAAAAACAATTCCCCACATTTTCCATCTCAGCAATTGCACGAATGCTGAATTACAACAAGATCCTCAGGAATTACTTAGCCACCCAGACGAATTTGAAAATTTTCAAATACAAAACGACAACAACTTTGAATCATATTACGCAACATTAGATCCAACCATAGATTTCTCCTGTTTACCTGAAACAGATTTTCCTCATTATCAGAGTCCCGATGAAGAAAATTATGACAATGAAGACCCTGACGAACTTGTAAATTTTCGTTAAAGGCCTCGGTAGAACACTTCTCCATAAACCCTAAATCAAACCTACCATTTATAATAATTCCACAAACCAATGAAAAACTCTTAATTGACACTGGATCATCAAAAACAATAATATCCCCAGAATTTGTTTTTAAAAATTTTCCAGATTCTGTTTATCAACACAACTTTGAAATTACAACCTCTCATGGCACCTCTAAACATAATCTAGTCGCCGACATTCCTTTACCTACACTTTTTCGAAAACCTGGCAACCATCAAGTTTACCTTTATAACTTCCACGACGAATATGTAGGCCTCATAGGATCAGACCTATTGGCCACCCTTCCAGCTAAGATTGATTACAAATGGATGCATATACAAACCGAAAATACTACCGTACCATTCTTTTATAACCCATCCATAACAAAACAACAACGACAAAAACGAAATGAATGTAACTTCTTAAAATTTAAACATCCTGAAAATATTCTGTACCAAAAAACAATTTTACCCCGTACCGAAACGACTATTAGATTACCAGCCATTTGACAAAATGGAAATAAATTATGTCCAAAAATAAAAATTTCTGACACTCTAACCATACCCCCCGCTATAGTACATTTACACAACAATTGGTTTACAACAACTATATTAAATGTGTCCGAAAAAGAACAAGCCATATACATAGACACTCCTTTATATTTAGAAGAATTCCAAATTCAAGACACTGAAACGATATCAGTTAATAACCACAATTTTTCCTTTAGTAACAAAAACAGCGTGACCTCAAAAAATCAAATTTTGGAACACAATTTAAAAACAAACCTACGTTTAGATCATTTAAACGAAGAGGAACAAACACTCCTGAAAAACCTTTGTTTCGAATACAAAGACATTTTCTATACTCCAGAATTACCTTTGACTTGTACTAATTTGACTCAACATCATATTTGAACGAAAACTAACAACCCCATTTTCACTAAAGCTTATAGATACCCACATTGTTATAGAGCCGAAATTAAAACACAGATAAACAAAATGTTAAAGGAAGATATCATACAACCTTCAGAATCACCTTACAATTTCTCCATTTGGGTGGTACCCAAGAAAAAGGATGCCTCCGGCAAACAAAAATTCCGTATAGTAATTGATTATAGGAAATTAAACGCTGAAACCATTGAAGATAAACACCCTCTCCCAAACATAGAAACTGTACTCGATACTTTAGGACGAGCACAATATTTCTCGACCCTAGACCTCGCAAGCGGTTTTCACCAAATTAAAATCAAACTAGAAGACCGAGAGAAAACGGCCTTTTCGACCGAAGAAGGTCATTACCAATTCAAAAGAATGCCTTCAAATTTAAAAAATTCCCAAGTTACCTTTCAAAGAACCATTAATACTGCCCTACTAGGACTAACACCCCAGCAATGTCTTGTATACCTGGACGATGTTATAATATTTTCGACTTCCCTACAAGAACATGTAAATAGATTAAGAAACGTATTTCAAAGATGCCGTAACACAAACCTAAAAATTCAACTCGACAAGTCAGAATTTTTGCACAACTCAATAAATTACTTAGCTCATGTTATTACCCAAGACGGAATTAAACCAAATCCCGACAAAATTCATGCTATCACGAAATTTCCTCTCCCCAAAACTCGTACAGAAATTAAATCATTTCTTGGACTTTTCGGTTACTATAGAAAATTTGTAAAAGACTTTGCTAAACTAACAAAATATTTAACAATCTGCTTGAAGAAAGATCACAAAATTGTTCATTCACAAGACTTCATTGATTCCTTCAACCACTTGAAAACGTTATTAATCAACGAACCCAATTCTAGCCTACCCAGATTTCGAAAAACCTTTCGAATTAACAACGGACGCCTCTAAAGTTGCTCTTGGAGCCGTTCTTTCCCAAAACTCTAAACCGATATGTTTCGCTTCAAGAACATTAAACGAGACAGAACAAAAATACAGCACGATTGAACGTGAATTACTGGCTATTGTTTGGGCTACCAAAAATTTTCGACCTTATTTATTTGGCACAAAATTTGTACTATACACCGACCACAGACCTCTCATATGGCTCAAGAACCTAAAGGAACCCAACTCAAAGTTAACTAGGTGGTCACTTAAATTAGAAGAGTATAATTTCGATATTCAATACCTACCAGGTAAATCTAACAAAGTCGCAGACGCCCTTTCCAGAATTCAAATATATCCAATGTCCTTGACCAACTCAAGTAATAAACCGAGACTTGATACCCCTGAACCAACATATGACAACATAAGTATTTTACCCGAACGAGCAGATTCCCCTAACCTAGAAGATTTTATTACAGTCCCGACGTTCACATTGCCCCCCGACATTTCTCAACCTTCAAAAACACCTGAACAAAATGTTGACGATAATTCCCTGCCAGAGACAGTACACACACAAGCTAGCTCTTCGCCTGTCATGGATATTTCCGAAAAACCACTTCAACACTTTAAAAATCAGATTGAATTCATCTCAGCTAACATGCCCAGAGAAATCAAAATCACAACTTTTGATAATAACAAACACATTTCAGTATTTATTAATGAATCAAACATAAGAGATAAATTTAATGACATAACTAATGAAAATACACCAAAATTTCATCGATGTATGACACAAGTAATATACATCACTAACCCTGACGATCGATTAGCACAAATACAATTATACCATGAAGGAAAAACCAATCACCGCGGAATTAAGGAGACACTCGAACACCTACAAAGGAAATATTATTGGTCATCCATACAAAAAGATATTAAAAACTACATAGACAATTGTGTTACCTGTAAAATCCAAAAATATAACCGACATCCTATTGATCAACCCCTAAATTTGACTCCCACAAACAATCGTCTTTTTTATTCCATACATATGGACATATTTCAAATTAACAATAAGACATTTCTTACTCTCATAGATCCATTTTGAAAATTTGCACAAGCTTACCACCTTCAATCTAGTAACCTTGCAGATATTGTGGACCGACTATTTAATTTTATTACGACATATCCTATGCCTCAATTAATCATAGCCGACAATGAATTTAATAAACAACCTCTGAAAGACTTCTTAAATTTTCACAAAATTCAATTTCACGCTACTACCCCACGTCATCACAACTCAAACTCACCCGTCGAAAGACTCCACTCCACTCTAATCGAACAATATCGATTATTTGAAGATAAAGTTCCTGAACATCAAAAAATGCAATATGCCATTTTGGCCTACAACAGTACAATTCACTCTAACCTAAGAATGACCCCTAACGAAATAGTTTTTGGACACACGGAAAACCAAAACCCATTTGACTTGGAATTTGACCGAACCTTTCTAACCGACTATGTCAATGACCATAAAAATAAGATGAAAAAGATGTACCAAAATCTAGCAGGTATCCAACTACAATCAAAATCTAATCGAAACTCGCGGAACAGTGATTAAATTCTTCACAGGAAACCTTGACGCAAAAGACGGAAGAAGATATGACGAGACTATCGAAAAATTAACCAAGACCACAGATTTACAGAAAACCATCCTAGAGGAACAGACAGAAATTCTCAATAATTCTATCGCTACATTTAATGATAATATTCAAAAATTATCAGAAAACCAGAAAACAATTGCGCAAAACTTACAAAGTTTTATTTTGGAAATCGAAACTAACAACGGCAAAATCCTAAATACTTTGTCGACTTTTACTACCCTCGTTGAAACTATAGAAGCCCTCCAACTTTTCATAAATGTTTTTATGGAACTTGAGACATCATTAACATTCGCACAAAATCAACAAATCCATCTCTCTTTAATCGATGACAACAATCTTCTAACTTCGTTACTTGAAATCCCGAAGTACCTTAATAAAATACAAAGCAAAACCTTACAATTACCTTACCCTGTTGAACCGTCAACCCTACACTTATATGAGAGTTTAATCAAAATCAAAGCCTATCAGACTAAAAGCAGTTTCACATTCATCTACGAGATACCACTCGTGCAAAAATCGATAAGTTACCAATTTATTAATTTGATACCTATTCCTGCTTATTACAGAGATCAACTCTTTCACATGACATTACCCACTTTTAACTCAATACTGTTTTCAAAAGAATATAGTATCCCTATGGAACCTCAATATTGTTCAATAATATCTAACAACCAATATTTCTGTCAAAAGGAAAATCATTATTTCATACCCAACAGTAAATTGTGTGAAACGCAACTTCTTAGCTTTAATCCAAATCAAACTTGTAAACCGTTTACGTTTCCCTTATCTCACTCTAAATTGATTAAACTTACAAAAAATACTTGGATCTTTAGTTCACCTAGCGAAGTTATTTGTGAAATTCAATGCGATAATGTTCAATACCATAAAACTCTCGTTAACACCCAGTTAATTCAAATAACACCAGATTGTTCGGCAATCATAAATTACAACGATGTTTTATTCACTTTCGAATCATCCTCAAAAACTTCAGTAAATCAATTAACAACAACCATTAGTAGACTAAAAACCAATACAATCAATAACAGCATAAAAATAAACAGTTCATTAGACTTATCCTATGTGGACGTAAACTCATTAAAACATGAACAATTAAAATTGAGTTATCACAAGGAAAGACTACAACAAAGTGATTCTTCACCTATATATAATTATTATAGCATAAGTTCCATTATTATTATAATCCTATTTGTATTAATCATTATTTGTCTTTTTATATATGCCTATTTTAAACGCCACATCTTAATCAATAGAATAATCGCAAATTTACAAAATATAAATACTCCTACTCCGACTGTAGAACAACCATTAAATTTATTACAATGTAAAGTATGAACAGCATATAATTAATCATTGAAAATCAATTTTCCAAATATGCTTTTCAAACTGGCAAAGGAGGAGTTATATATAGAAACTGCTTAGTTATAATAGATACGCTTTATCTGCTTCCTGTTGATTACTATTATCAATGCTTAGATGCAACTTTGCGAGTCTGCATTCTCGCCTTTTCATGATATCTTATTTAGTCTTAAGCCGAATGTACTAGTTAATAGATCGTTCTACTTAAGCTCCGCTTTTCTGTGTATGAAAGAAAACAATAAAGTTTTTTTTTCGTAGTAGAGTACCTACAGGCGTTCTGGGCCACATTTGACCTTGAACTTTTTTCAAGGTCACGGGCCTAGCCGAGGTCAAGGTCACAGGCCTAGCCGGTGGGCGTGGCCTAGTCGGGGTCATTGACCTCGGCCGCTTCCGAGAATTTTTTCTAGGTCACGGATCTAGCCTAGGTCAAGGTCGGGGTCATTGACCTCGGCCACTTCCGGGAATTTTTTGGGTTAAAAGTGTAGTTTTTGAAATTTTCCCACGCTCGAGCGTCTGGGATGCAGACATGTTCATTCTTGCAGGATGTTATCAGGAAATCAGAAGCTATCAACATTTTCTCAGGCTCGACCGGATGTGAGTCATCGTCTGACAGACATGCCTATTCTTGCAGGATGTTGTAGAACAATGGCATCCATTGTTTTAAAGTCGACACGAAATTCGAGAACAATGAAGGTATTGTTGTCTGGAGATTAAAATGTGCAAAGCTGGTAAAAATAGAACAATGACATCCATTGTTTTAAAATCAGCACGAAATTGGACAATGAAGCCATTGTTGTCTGGAGATTAAAATGTGCAAAGCTGGTAAAAATTGAACAATAAAGCCATTGTTTGAGAAATCTGCACGATAATTGGACAATGAAGTCTTTGTTGTCTGGAGGAATTTTTGCTGACCGCCATTATCAGATAAACAAGCTTCAGACATGTCCAGACATGTTTGAGAAATGTGCAAAGCTGTTAAAAATTGAACAAAGGCAACCCCATTTCAGTTCTGGTTTTAAAGGTTTGAATTTTAGAAGTTGTTCGAATAACATCAAACTTGCCGGTAAACACACCCCGTACATATTTTCACTTATGAACTCTTGGGATATAACATCACAAATCAGACCTTGTATAGACACCAACATTCGAGAACAATGAAGTCTTTGTTGTCTGGAGGAATTTTTGCTGACGAAGCCATTGTTGTCTGGAGATTAAAATGTGCAAAGCTGGTAAAAAATAAACCGAATTAATTGTGGTCTAATAGTATATATCGAATTATTTCCACATAAAAAAAGATGCAATATAAAAATCCAAACCATTTTAAATATCTTGTTAGGTTTTTGTTTTATTACGCGTTCGACGAGATGTATGTCTGGATATTTAACTTGAATAGGCCGATTGGAAGCATCTTTTAGTAGATAGGTAATGTGTTCGATCCCGCTGGAGGACTGTTTAAGCGGTAGACAGTATTTAACATAATACAAAAGTGTTGGGGTCTTAGAGACATTGTTTGTAAGCAAAAGTTAATAGGGAGTTTTTGCATAACGTTCCGCTAAAGTGACGGCACGTTAAAGCCCATGTTACCTAGCGACGTCCACAATACAGCCAATCAAAATTAAATCTTTCGATTTTAACGTAACGTTATTTTAACGTGACGTTGTGCAAAAACTCCCTAATATTACGTGTTTTTTCCCGTACTTTATTAAATACACACAGTCTCGAACCGATAGTTATTTATTTCGGTTGGATTTATGTACAGCATCCCTCACTTTAGCAGGAAGAAGTTCTTAAAGAAATATTATTATGCTGTAGAGATTTACAGGTTACAGTTTGGAGTGTAAACTGAGTTAAAAATTTTGGATATTAGCAACAGTACCATATAATTGCATATTGTTTTCTTTTACCAAATTTTAGATTCGATAGGTTCGAAAGCACTGCTGACAGACAGACAGAAAACTTGTAAACCGGGCCTTGTCAAATATCGAACAGCAATATATATTAGTAAAAAATACTCTTCCAGGTTAAAAGTTTGATGTAGTTTTAGCCAATCTTATACAGATTCCAGCAGTAAACTCTGGTAGGAAGCGGAGTCTTAGACAGCAGAATTTTTATAATACAAAACAGGAGCGATAAAATAATCGCCAGCATTTTTTCAGTTTATCCGATTCGGCATATCGCAAAAACAAACACCTTCTTTGTTCTTGTGTTAGCACCTTGGCTTTAAGAATGGTATGAATCCGACACCACAGCACTATATGTTTTAACTACATTTTTCAAAAATAAAAAGCAGCTTAAAATATTGCTCCTAAAAGGAGTGGTGCTGTAGTTTTATCATTGGAATTTCGATTTCTTACAACGGTAGTCCAGTTTTGGTTGCAACGAGCATAGTTGTAGCAGAGACTATAGAAGATATAAACAGACAGTAATATTAATCTAAAATTGAATTAACAAAGTTGTTAAACGCATGATACAGGCAGTTATTAATTACTTAATATATACAATTGTCCTATATCCGGTATTCATGGTTTATCTGATTTTAATAGTCGATTAGAGTCGAATAACTAAGGTTATTACAATGCTAAAGACTGTGCGCAAAAATTTTAAAATAAAACCCAGAGAATAAGAATTAAATAAAATAAAAGCCAAGTAAAAGCTATTAGATCACTGCAATCACTACAATAATAAGGATGCTATACTCAATGATGAGGGACAGTATAATTTTGAACTTATCTAGATTGGTTAAAAATCAGATGTATAAGAGAAAATCTCAAACAAAAACATTTTGTAACTAAACAATCACATTTGAAATTGTGTAAATAAAGCTAAAATTAGAAGGAGGCGCAGACTATAGAAAATACGTGTCAATACTTGTGGGTGTGCTGTCTGCTGCGCAATTAAACAACGAAGCCATTGTTTGAGAAATCTGCAAGGTTGCAAAAACTAAACCGGATGTCTGGAGTTTCTGCACAGGTCAGCGCGGAGGTCTGCGCGATGGTTTGGCGGGAAATTCAAATTACACTCAGGTTTTGACGGTAAATTTAAATTATGATCAGGTTTTTGGCGGGAAATTTAAAATCTGCGTGTTGTCTGGGGTTTCTGCACAGGTCAGCGTGAGGGTCTGCGCGGAGGTTTATGCGCAGGTCTGCGCGAGGGTGTTTGCGCATGCTTGGCGGTAAAATCAAATTCTGTGCAGGTTTGGCGGGAAATTTAAATTCTGTTCAGTTTTTGGGGGGAAATTCAAATTATGCTCAGGTCTTACAGGTAAACAGATAGGTAGACAGGCAAACAGTCAGACAGGCAGTATGGTTTATGTCTTAATCTGATTTTAATAGACGATTAGAGTCGAATAACTAAGGTTATTACAGTGCTAACGACTGTGCGCAAAAATTTTAAAATAAAACCCAGAGAATAAGAATTAAATAAAATAAAGCCAAGTAAAAGCTATTAGATCACTGCAATATATTAGTAAAAAAAAATACTCTAATTAATAAGAATGGTGAGGGACAGTATAATTTTGCTGGATAAAAACTTGTATAAGAGAAAATCTCAAACAAAAACATTTTGTCAGACCTGTCCAGACCGGCGGATGTGAGTCATCGTCTGGGAATGTGCAAGGTTGCTAAAAATAAACCGGTTGTCTGAGGTTTCTGCGTAGGTCTCTGCGGGAGTCTGCGCGGAGGTCAGCGCGATGGTTTGGCGAAAAATTCAAATTCTGCGTAGGTTTTGGCGGTAAATTCAAATTCTGTCTAGGTTTTGGCGGGAAATTCAAATTATAATCAGTGTTTTTGATGGGAAAATCTGGGAGTGTACAAGGTTGCTAAAATGTATGGGGTCTTTGTCATTATCAGTGTCTATAAATTTGGTAGACAGACAGACAGGCAGACCGACAGGCAGGCAGACAGACAGACAGACAGACAGGCAGGCAGGCAGACAGACAGGCAGGCAGGCAGACAGACAGACAGACAGACAGGCTGACAGATAGACAGCTAGACAGGTAGACAGCTGTTCCTGTAATCGGGCACGACGGTGTAATAAAACGACAATTGTAAATATAATTGTATTTTATTTGTCTAATGTACATGTATAAAATTATTACAAATATATTATACACTAGTCAATTATTGTGGTAGAGGTGTTGTTGTCATCTCTGTCTGGAGGATCTCCTCGTGCTGTTTCCAAACTGGATTTATTCAATTATTCCTGCCTCTTTTAACTCTTCTATTATACTAACAATTTCATTTCTATGATTTGTATGGCCAGATGCTTGAGAGGCATACAGTAACTTTAATCGATCAACTAATTCGTTCGGATCATCCCAGTAAACATAATCCAACGGTTTATTGCTAACCTGCTGCATACCTTTACCAGTAAGCTTTGTAGTCCTTAACGATATCGATGATGGCGAGGGTGATGATGACAGGTTAGATTTTATAAATTTCTTGTATTTCGCTTGGTTGAAACCTACCTTCTGATCATTTTTATCAAAATTTCTATGCGCTGCATTTGTTCTGTTTATGATATCATTATAATTTGCTCTATCTGTCAGCGTTGGAGTTATTTGAGGATCGTTTTTAAATAGTAATTCGTACAAACCAGGCGTACCTTCATAGTGCACATTTTTAACAATTATATCTGATCCCTTTATATCTAGCTCATCTCCACCAAAATAAAATTGGTTTTTATCAAAATCATATCTAATTCCGTACCTCCCTAGATTTGGTCTTTCTATAAGATAATTGCTTACATATTTCCTAGGAAGTTCGTCATACTGTTCTAAGAAAGAACTTATAGCTTGCGGTTGAAATTTGTTTGCTATAGTCGTATTAGAATCATCTTCGGTGGATTCACACAATACTTCATCAGCCGGTTTTGGTGTAAATAATTCTAGTTTTGGAGGATTTGATATATTGATATAGTCATCATCGTCATCATCCGCGTCATAATCGTATTTAGTTTTTCTTTTAAGATCATCATCATAATTGTATTTAACTTTGTCTTTCTTTTTCAATTTGAAAGGCTTAAATTGTGATGGAGGATTCTCTTTTGTATTGATTTCTTTTGCAACACTTTGTATTTGTTCGGTAACAGGTTTAAAAAATTTACCGAGGAGCTGTTGTTGCATCAACTTACCCTCCTTAAGAGCTCGAACTTTCTGTCTTATAATATTTTTAGTTTTAATAAGTTCTGTCGCTATATTCGTTTTCATTATTGTCACAAGTATGTAAGAGGTAGACAGCCAGACAGACAGACAGACAGACAGACAGACAGCTAGACAGATAGACAGATAGACAGGTAGACAGCTAGACAGCTAGACAGGTAGACAGGTAGACAGCTAGACAGGTAGACAGCTAGACAGGTAGACAGCCAGTTAGACAGACTGACAGATTCAAACTAGTTCACACGTCAACAGTTTCATATCAAATGATAGATATCAGAATTGTTAGATGTATATCTAAGAATCAAATTCATGACGATAGCGTCCACCAAGCTGAGTTCAGTTATTCGCTAGAATTGTCTGAAATATGATTGAGGATAATGTTTACCACCGCTGTTTTCTTTCATATGTTCGTGCAATGTGCAAGCAATACATTTTCGTCCTTCTTGATCGGTTTCCCCTTTACATTTTGGACATTTATACTTAACTGGTACAGGCATCTCTCTCACACCTATTTCTATTACTGCTCACAATCTGTACAATAAATGGTGTTAAGCATGCCTGCCTGTCCGTCTGCCTGTCTGTCTGTTGTCTGCCTGCCTACCTGCCTGCCTGCCGGCCTGCCTGCTTGCCTGTCCGCCTACCTATCTGCCTGCCTGCCTGCCTGCCTGCTTGCCTGCCTGCTTGCCTGTCCGCCTACCTATCTGTCTGCCTGTCTGCCTGCCTGCCTGTCTGCCTGCCCGCCTGCCTGCCCGTCTGTCTGTCTGCCTGTCTGTCTGTCTGTCTGTCTGTCTGTCTGCCTGCCTGTCTGCCTGTCTGCCTGCCTGCTTGCCTGTCCGCCTACCTGCCTGTCTGCCTGTCTGCCTGCCTGCCTGCCTGCCTGCCTGCCTGCCTGTCTGCTTGCCCGCCTGCCTGCCTGCCTGCCTGTCTGTCTGCCTGTCTGTCTGTCTGTCTGTCTGTCTGTCTGTCTGCCTGTCTGTCTGTCTGTCTGTCTGTCTGTCTGTCTGTCTGCCTGCCTGCCTGTCTGTCTGTCTGTCTGGCTGTCTGTCTGTCTGTCTGTCTGTCTGTCTGTCTGTCTGGCTGTCTGTCTGTCTGTCTGTCTGTCTGTCTGTCTGTCTGTCTGTCTGCCTGTCTGCCTGGCTGTCTGTCTGTCTGTCTGTCTGTCTGTGTGCCTGTCTGTCGGCCTGCCTACCTGTCTGTCTGTCTGTCTGCCTGCCTGTCTGTCTGTCTGTCTGTCTGTCTGCCTGCCTGTCGGTCTGCCTGTCTGTCTGTCTACCAAATTTATAGACACTGATAATGACAAAGACCCCATACATTTTAGCAACCTTGTACACTCCCAGATTTTCCCATCAAAAACACTGATTATAATTTGAATTTCCCGCCAAAACCTAGACAGAATTTGAATTTACCGCCAAAACCTACGCAGAATTTGAATTTTCCGCCAAACCATCGCGCTGACCTCCGCGCAGACTCCCGCAGAGACCTACGCAGAAACCTCAGACAACCGGTTTATTTTTAGCATCCTTGCACATTCCCAGACGATGACTCACATCCGCCGGTCTGGACAGGTCTGACAAAATGTTTTTGTTTGAGATTTTCTCTTATACAAGTTTTTATCCAGCAAAATTATACTGTCCCTCACCATTCTTATTAATTAGAGTATTTTTTTTTACTAATATATTGCAGTGATCTAATAGCTTTTACTTGGCTTTATTTTATTTAATTCTTATTCTCTGGGTTTTATTTTAAAATTTTTGCGCACAGTCGTTAGCACTGTAATAACCTTAGTTATTCGACTCTAATCGTCTATTAAAATCAGATTAAGACATAAACCATACTGCCTGTCTGACTGTTTGCCTGTCTACCTATCTGTTTACCTGTAAGACCTGAGCATAATTTGAATTTCCCCCCAAAAACTGAACAGAATTTAAATTTCCCGCCAAACCTACACAGAATTTGATTTTACCGCCAAGCATGCGCAAACACCCTCGCGCAGACCTGCGCATAAACCTCCGCGCAGACCCTCACGCTGACCTGTGCAGAAACCCCAGACAACACGCAGATTTTAAATTTCCCGCCAAAAACCTGATCATAATTTAAATTTACCGTCAAAACCTGAGTGTAATTTGAATTTCCCGCCAAACCATCGCGCAGACCTCCGCGCTGACCTGTGCAGAAACTCCAGACATCCGGTTTAGTTTTTGCAACCTTGCAGATTTCTCAAACAATGGCTTCGTTGTTTAATTGCGCAGCAGACAGCACACCCACAAGTATTGACACGTATTTTCTATAGTCTGCGCCTCCTTCTAATTTTAGCTTTATTTACACAATTTCAAATGTGATTGTTTAGTTACAAAATGTTTTTGTTTGAGATTTTCTCTTATACATCTGATTTTTAACCAATCTAGATAAGTTCAAAATTATACTGTCCCTCATCATTGAGTATAGCATCCTTATTATTGTAGTGATTGCAGTGATCTAATAGCTTTTACTTGGCTTTTATTTTATTTAATTCTTATTCTCTGGGTTTTATTTTAAAATTTTTGCGCACAGTCTTTAGCATTGTAATAACCTTAGTTATTCGACTCTAATCGACTATTAAAATCAGATAAACCATGAATACCGGATATAGGACAATTGTATATATTAAGTAATTAATAACTGCCTGTATCATGCGTTTAACAACTTTGTTAATTCAATTTTAGATTAATATTACTGTCTGTTTATATCTTCTATAGTCTCTGCTACAACTATGCTCGTTGCAACCAAAACTGGACTACCGTTGTAAGAAATCGAAATTCCAATGATAAAACTACAGCACCACTCCTTTTAGGAGCAATATTTTAAGCTGCTTTTTATTTTTGAAAAATGTAGTTAAAACATATAGTGCTGTGGTGTCGGATTCATACCATTCTTAAAGCCAAGGTGCTAACACAAGAACAAAGAAGGTGTTTGTTTTTGCGATATGCCGAATCGGATAAACTGAAAAAATGCTGGCGATTATTTTATCGCTCCTGTTTTGTATTATAAAAATTCTGCTGTCTAAGACTCCGCTTCCTACCAGAGTTTACTGCTGGAATCTGTATAAGATTGGCTAAAACTACATCAAACTTTTAACCTGGAAGAGTATTTTTTACTAATATATATTGCTGTTCGATATTTGACAAGGCCCGGTTTACAAGTTTTCTGTCTGTCTGTCAGCAGTGCTTTCGAACCTATCGAATCTAAAATTTGGTAAAAGAAAACAATATGCAATTATATGGTACTGTTGCTAATATCCAAAATTTTTAACTCAGTTTACACTCCAAACTGTAACCTGTAAATCTCTACAGCATAATAATATTTCTTTAAGAACTTCTTCCTGCTAAAGTGAGGGATGCTGTACATAAATCCAACCGAAATAAATAACTATCGGCTCGAGACTGTGTGTATTTAATAAAGTACGGGAAAAAACACGTAATATTAGGGAGTTTTTGCACAACGTCACGTTAAAATAACGTTACGTTAAAATCGAAAGATTTAATTTTGATTGGCTGTATTGTGGACGTCGCTAGGTAACATGGGCTTTAACGTGCCGTCACTTTAGCGGAACGTTATGCAAAAACTCCCTATTAACTTTTGCTTACAAACAATGTCTCTAAGACCCCAACACTTTTGTATTATGTTAAATACTGTCTACCGCTTAAACAGTCCTCCAGCGGGATCGAACACATTACCTATCTACTAAAAGATGCTTCCAATCGGCCTATTCAAGTTAAATATCCAGACATACATCTCGTCGAACGCGTAATAAAACAAAAACCTAACAAGATATTTAAAATGGTTTGGATTTTTATATTGCATCTTTTTTTATGTGGAAATAATTCGATATATACTATTAGACCACAATTAATTCGGTTTATTTTTTACCAGCTTTGCACATTTTAATCTCCAGACAACAATGGCTTCGTCAGCAAAAATTCCTCCAGACAACAAAGACTTCATTGTTCTCGAATGTTGGTGTCTATACAAGGTCTGATTTGTGATGTTATATCCCAAGAGTTCATAAGTGAAAATATGTACGGGGTGTGTTTACCGGCAAGTTTGATGTTATTCGAACAACTTCTAAAATTCAAACCTTTAAAACCAGAACTGAAATGGGGTTGCCTTTGTTCAATTTTTAACAGCTTTGCACATTTCTCAAACATGTCTGGACATGTCTGAAGCTTGTTTATCTGATAATGGCGGTCAGCAAAAATTCCTCCAGACAACAAAGACTTCATTGTCCAATTATCGTGCAGATTTCTCAAACAATGGCTTTATTGTTCAATTTTTACCAGCTTTGCACATTTTAATCTCCAGACAACAATGGCTTCATTGTCCAATTTCGTGCTGATTTTAAAACAATGGATGTCATTGTTCTATTTTTACCAGCTTTGCACATTTTAATCTCCAGACAACAATACCTTCATTGTTCTCGAATTTCGTGTCGACTTTAAAACAATGGATGCCATTGTTCTACAACATCCTGCAAGAATAGGCATGTCTGTCAGACGATGACTCACATCCGGTCGAGCCTGAGAAAATGTTGATAGCTTCTGATTTACTGATAACATCCTGCAAGAATGAACATGTCTGCATCCCAGACGCTCGAGCGTGGGAAAATTTCAAAAACTACACTTTTAACCCAAAAATTCCCGGAAGTGGCCGAAGTCAATGACCCCGACTAGGCCAATGACACCGACCTTGACCTAGGCTAGATCCGTGACCTAGAAAAAATTCTCGGAAGTGGCCGAGGTCAATGACCCGACTAGGCCACGCCCACCGGCTAGGCCTGTGACCTTGACCTCGGCTAGGCCCGTGACCTTGAAAAAAGTTCAAGGTCAAATGTGGCCCAGAACGCCTGTAGGTACTCTACTTTTCGTTTTGGGCGTTACCAAACTTATCACTAGCTTCTGTTATGTATGTGGAGAATTAACTACCCACCAGCATAAGCGGAATATTACACGTTTAATAGAAAACTTATATTTTCACTATTTTGGCGTAACCATTAAACATCAAGACAAGCCATGGGCTCCCAGAATTTGCTGCGCACCTTGTGCTGTTACTCTGAAGGGCTGGTCAAACGGTAAGAATATCGCTATGCCATTTGCAAGACCTATGATTTGGCGTGAACAAACGGATTGCTACTTTTGCTGCAAGAAAACTTGCGGGTTTTCCAACAAAAACAAGAAAACTATTAGTTATGCTAGTCTGCCAATACCAAGACCCATAGGTGTTTCGAGTGAAGAATATGCTGTTACCGAACCAGAAGAACCAAGTGTCGAGTCAGTATTATTATTATTATTATCGACTAGCGATGATGAATATTTGCCATCTCAAGAAGACGGGCCACACCTAATAAATGAGTTAGAATTAAATGATCTTATTCGAGATCTAAATTTGTCAAAAACTAAAGCAGAAATAGTAGGATCCAAGGATGGAAAGTGTTAGCTCCAGACACACATATTTCTGTGTATCGTAATGGTCAGAAAAAAAAACTATCACAGTATTTTTCAACCGACGAGGGTCTTTCATACTGCAATAATGTGGACGATTTGATGCTGGCATTAGGTCACCAACACCATCCAGAAGAATGGCGTCTTTTTATCGATGCTTCGAAATTGAGTTTGAAAGCTGTCCCTCTTCACATAGGAAACGTTTATCCATTCATCTTCGTTGGCCACGCAATCTACATGAAAGAAACGCATGAAAATATGACTCGTCTTCTCGACAGAATTAATTACAAAATCTACAAATGGCATATCATCGCAAACCTCAAAGTTATAGCAATTCTACTCGGTTTATAACTAGGGAATACAAAGTACTGCTGTTTTCTTTGTGAGTAGGGCAGTCGATCAAGAAATTCCCACTACATTGTTAAAAACTGGCCAGTCAGGGCTTAGTATATTCCTGGACAACAGAATATACGCCACTAGTGGAACCTGATAAAATATTTCTACCGCCATTACACATAAAATTAGGTTTAATGAAAAATGTCGTCAAAGCAATGTATAAAGATGGCCGTGGATTACAATACCTTAAACAAACATTTCCCAATATCTCAGATGAAAAACTTAAAGAGGTAATTTTTGTAGGACCCCAAAGTAAACTTCTGCAACAAGATACAATATTTAAGTGACTTGGAGCATGTTGTTTGAAATGCTTTTAAAAGTGTGGCCCAAAATTTTCTAGGAAACAGAAAATCTGACAATTATATAACACTTGGTAATGAACTTCTTAGAAGTTACCATAAATTGGGCTGTAACATGAGCCTTAAAATACATTTTTTGCACTAGCACCTGGATTTCCTTCCCCCGATTATTGTTGGACATTGATTTCAAAAAATGCCGAAGAACAGTATAAAAAAACCGTAAAAAGAAAAACATTTTAAACAGGACAGTAGCATACAGGTCCAAGTGCAGAGGTACCTAATTAATATTATTTCATTTACTTTTCAATAATTTTATTTTCCAAAACCTGACGTGCCAGAATAAATTTGTTTTTATTACTATTATTAGAACTACAAAAAAAAACAAAAATTGTACATCGTTTCTAAAAGAAAAAAAAATAAGCATTTGTTGTTTAGTGAAGCTATTGCTTTTTATTAATTATTGGACGCAAAAAATGAAATTTGGTATTTTATATATACAGCGTGTCCTAGGATTGATGTTACAAGAGGTGAGATGGACTAAGAAATTTTGAATATTATTTTAAGATTGTGGGAGAAGGTCCTGCTTGGTATAAAGAAAATTTTAAAAATATTTTCAGTTTTTGAAAAACAAGTCGGTCTTGACAGTCAAGCGAAAACGATTTTATTTTCAGGTAAACTACCTTTTTTGTTCATGATACGGCAAAATTGTATCGAGGAAAGTAGTTCAGAATGAGAAATTATGGCCCTATACAAAATGTCAGAGAGATCTACTACTTAGATTAAACTGTAATTTTTTTTAAATTAAACCAAATAAATTGAATATTAAAAATTATGGTTTAATCTAAGTAAGTAAAAGATCTTCCTGCAATTTTGTATGCGTTTATAATTTCTCATTCTGAGAGTTTTTTTGGTAAAATTTTGCCGTATCATGAACAAAAAGAAAATACTTTTCGCTTCACTGTCAAGGTCGACTTGCTTCTCAAATATTCTTAAAATTCTCTTCAAACCAAGCAGGGCTTAATCCCATAATCTCAAAATATATTTCAAAAATTGTTAGTCCATCGCACCTCTTGTAACATCATTCCTCGGATACACTGTATTGCTCAGATGTCCCTTACGATTATTACTTAATTACTTACTTAATCTTTACCTCTTTTACCCTGAGGGTGTCGAGGTTTCTTTACGATTATTGTTGATTAAATTACGTATAAAAAATGCTTAGCATGCATTGGTTCCTAGTGTATTTATAGTATACTAGCAAGATACCCGTTCTTCGTACAGACTACAAATGTTTTTTCTTCTAAATCTCAAATGAATTCTAGAATGCTCCACTTCTCCCTCACTCTAAACACATACGCTAAACCAACAAACGCTGCAAAACAGTATTGTAGGTAAAAAGGAAACAATGTTCTTCCGCAAAAGTTCTCCATAACCCTTTTATGCTTTACGTATCCCCTGAAAATGTGTATGCAATTGTTGTTCTCCTTGTGTAGATTGATGAAACTATAGTTTTAGTATAACAATGCGAATAAAAATAATAAATGTATTATTAAATGTTGTATTCATTAATTATAGCAGGATACCAGTGTCTACCCTTAGTGGTGGAATTTCGGAAATCCTCCTATTTTATTCTAAACTGGACTCACGGCGGAAAAGCAATACCTTCAACCTCTTTTTTAACTCTGTTTTACTTTTACTCCATTTTTACTCGTTTTGCAATGAAATATAGAATAAAAACTTTAAACCACTTTTTAAAGATCTTCTACAGGCAACTCTTTTGATATCTTTTGAATCATGAACGAATTAGCCAATATGCATTATTTAATGTATGGACGTGCAAATTCTAATTCGATGGAAGCTAGGCGTCTCTACCTGCAAACATTGCCAAATAGAAGGCTACCAAATAGGAGATTTTTAGAGTCGATTGATTGAAGCCTTAGGGGCACAGGAAAGTTTAGTGTGTATCCTGTGAATAGAGGAAGTCCTCGAACTGTTTTAACAACTGATAAAGAAGAAGAAATTTTAAATCATGTAACACAAGATCCTTCAACAAGCTCCAGAAAAATAGCTGCACATGTAAATGTTTCGCAACGCTTACTTTTACAAGTTCTTCATAACTAGCTTCTGCACCCCTACCACCTTCAGCGCGTCCAAGGTCTCTTTCCAACAGAGTATCAACCTCGAGTACTTTTCTTTTAAAGGTTTTCTGCAAAATTTAATTTGAACCCGAACTTCATTAATTCGGTACTACCGATGAAGCAGGTTTCAACAGAAATGGAATTTTAAAAATTCATAATAATCATATCAAAGTAGACATCAGCAACAATTCAGTAACAACGTCTGGGTGGCTATTGTTGGTGATGAATTGATAGGACCCGTCTTTTTGACTGGCAGATTAAACCGACAACTCTATGGTGAGTTCTTGCAGAATGAGTTGATACTGTTATTGGAGAATATTTCATTGGCCACAAGGCGAAATACGTGGTTCAAGCATGACGGTGATCCACCATATTTTAGTCGCGTTGCAAGGCAGTTTCTAAGCGAAACTTGCGGTAACCAATGTATAGGTAGAGGAGGACCGATAGCGTGGCCCCCGCGCTCACTTGAATTGAATTCGCTGGATTTTTTTACATTCGGGGTCATTTACTTACATAACTTTGGTTTACGCGACGCCTGTAGATGACATTATTGAACTGAGCGGACGAATCGTGAACGCCTGCGAACAGATTCGCAACATTCCAGGGGTCTTTGAGCTAGTTCGGCAGTCTATGAGAATATGCATTGACTGTTGCTTAAAAGTTCAAGGGGGCTATTTGAACAACTCTTGTAACTTTAATAACAATTATAATTGGATTAAGTGTAAGAGCAGATTATGAAAATTTGCTTTTTCATAAATCTGAACTTCGCCCTTTTGAAGGTGACTGTGACCTACTTCCAAAAAATATTGTTATTTTGTAAAAAAAAATGTATTTTGTTAAAATATTTTAATGTATTTATATTTTGAGATGGTACAGATCTTCAATAAACGACCATTATTATTATTATTATTATTAATTAAGCATCATTGTATAAACTATTTTTTGTTTCATTGAATAAACTGATTTTCAGTACTTACACTAGCATTCATTAACTTAAGTAGCTTGATAACTCGGGAACGAAGCATTTCGGGACCCATATTTATTTGAACTTTTTTTCAAGTTTTGTTATACAGTGTGTCCATTTAGTGCGCACGTCTTCGATTTCGCCTTTATTGCTTTTTTAATAAAAAGTTTGTTTTAAGCAATCTCAATGGGGGTGAAAGGGGCATATTTTAAAATTAGTTTGACGTATACAGGGTGTTCCATAAAATTATGGCTCATATAAGTATATATTTTTTAAAATGGAACACCGTGTATATTTTAGATATAGATTCTACGTTCAACCCCACTTTTTTTAAATGGATTTTATTGTTTCCAACTTATGAACGTTTTCAGTATTTTTTTGTCAATTTCAAGCTTGAACTTTTTTTTTATTGCTAGAAAACCAGATCAACACCTACAAAGTGTTATACATGGTTTGGTTGATAACGTGTCATTACATTATATTATAAGAAATCACATGAGGCAAATGTTCCCTCGTTTCTAATGTTCGTGGTTGTCAATCTTATCAATCACTATCACTATAACTATCCGAGCTTGTTAAGTCTTGTGGGAGTTTTCTCTGGAGGCGGCTGTGAATATTTTTTTCGCCCAGTTGGCGAATGGTAGCGCAGCTGTTGCTCGTGAGGGTGGCGATGTGTTTTTTAGCCCCTAGCTCTATGTGGATTTGTTGGTTGCGAATAAACCAGGGGGCATTTGTTGATATCCGTAAGATCTTGTTTTGGAATGTTTGCATCTTTCTATAGTTGGTTTTAGAAGTAGTGCTCCATACTGGACTGGCGTACGTTATGACTGGTCTGAGAAGTGATTTGTATAACAGTAATATACATTCTGTGCGTAGAGGAGTATTTCTGTTAATAAGGGGGTACAATAGCCTTAGGCGGTTATAACCTTGATTGAGTTTCATGTTGATGTGATAATTCCAGGTTAGCCTAGTGTCCAGATAAACGCCTAAATATTTAATGGCTTCCGTTGTAGGGTTCCACAGGATTATTTCGTTTTGAATGTGTATATTGTTGTGCTGTTGGATTCGTCTAAGCGTGAATATTTTCGCTGAGCATTTAGTAGGATTAAGTGTTATACACCATTTTTTGAGCCATATGTTGAGGTGGTCAATTGTAGTTTGTAGTGACTCGATGGCTGTGTGGAGATCTTCATCTTGTGTGAATATAGCAGTATCATCGGCGAATAGTGCTATTTGACTTTCTTCTAAGTTAGGTATATCGTGCAAGTAGATATTGAAGAGTGTAGGACCTAGCACACTTCCCTGCGGCACTCCGGCGTAGATCTGTTTAGTACTTGAAACTGAGCTGTTTATTCTGACGGCAAAGGATCTATTTTCAAGGAAGGAAATGATGGTTGCGATTAAATATTTTGGGAGGGGTAAATGGAGCAGTTTATATTTTAGACCTTCTAGCCACACCTTATCGAACGCCTGCATGACGTCCAAGAAGGCCGCTACTGTGTACTTTTTGCTTTCATAACCGCGTTCAATGTGTTCCACAATCCTATGTAGTTGCTGAACTGCTGATCGGCCTTCACGAAATCCAAATTGGAAATGCGGGATGATTTGATGCTCTTCTAGTGTCTCATTAAGCCGTTTAAGTAAAATTCTCTCAAAGAGTTTAGATAATGCCGGTAGTAGACTTACAGGACGGTATGAATTACAGCTTGTTTTGTTCTTGCCAGCTTTGGGGAACATCAGAATGTGTGCGTGCTTCCATATTGTAGGAAAGTATCCTAGTCGGAGACAAGCGTTGTACAGGATGGCCAAGTAGGTAACGGCTTTTTTTGTAAGGTTCTTTAACACCACGTTGGGCATGAGGTCGTGGCCGGGTGCTTTCTTTAGTGGCAAACATTGTATGTAGTTTTTGAGTTCGAGTGGTGAGGTGGGTTGGTTAAAGTCAGATATGATTGGTAGGTGTGTTTCAATGTACAGAGTCACTCTGTGGGCATGGGTTCTGTTTTCCTCCAGTATAGTGGGTGTAAACGTGGCTTCAAGGTATTCGGCGAATAAGTTGCTTTTGTCCTCGTCTGTGGAGTAAGTGCCACTTGATGTTTTTATGGTGGGTATTACTTCTTCCAGTCTAGTAACGTTTTTGGTAGCTTGCCATAGGTTCGTGCTGCCGGGCTCTATGTTTTCAATGCTTTTTCTATATGTATGTATTCTGTAGTTTTCTAATTCGCGCTTGATTCGATGGCCGAGAGTGTTAAGTCGATTTTTTAACAGAGGATCTCTAGTTCTTTGCCACTGCCGTCTGACCTGACTTTTGTGGGCAATGAGTTCTACTATGTACATTGGCGTTGAATTGAAGTTCCTTGACTTTCTTCTGTTTTCGCCTTCTGTTGCGACTTTTACTGAAGTGTTGATAGCTTCTAAAAATGTTTCAATAAGGCTATCCACTTCAGTGGTGTTATTTATATGGACTGGATTGGTGATTAGTGTGTCAAGATTACTTTGGAATAGGTCCCAGTTTGTATACCCCTTAATCATCCGAGGGAGTGATGATTTGGGAATTGGTGCTATGCTGGAGAATTTTATGAGTACCGGGAGGTGGTCGGAATTTAGTTCATGGATTACAGTCTGTTGTATGGGGATGTGTAGATTTTTTGAGATCACAATGTCCAGGATATCGGGTTTGTGGTCGTTTCGGTAGGGGTAATAGGTGTATTCGTTTGGGGTTAATATTTCGAGCTGATGTTTAGCAGCTATATTGTTTAGTTTATTGCCATTGGGATTGTTGGAGCGACAACCCCAGAGAGTGGACTTGCAATTAAAGTCACCAATGACAAGCCTTGGTAGGGAAGTGCTATAGTTATTTTCATGACAAGCGTCGAAAGTAGCAAATATCGTGCGAGTGTTGATTAGACAAACGAGGGCGTAGCGAAGCGAAGCCCGAGTGGATCTAAAACATGAGCACAGATATTTGCACTTTCGGGCGAGTTATGAACACTATTTTTTAGACGACCACTCAAAGTAAATTCTATTTTTAAGAATTGTTTTTATTTCGTTTGCAAAATTGATCGTTATATTATTATTGGTACAATTATAAAAAATTAGAGCTTGTTGGAAGCAGAACAACGAATAAAGCAAAAGCGTATGTATTATTTGAATCACGGTCAGCTTAATTGTGTGACAGTGTGACAAACGTCAAAGTGACGTTTGTCACACAATTAAGCAGGCCGTGATGTGAATAACTTTGTGCCGTTACGATATGACTAGCACGATATAATATCGTGCTAGTGTATGAAATTGTCAACTTTCTGTAGTAGGCTGCTGTCGCGATAATGTTACTTTCATACGTGGTCGTCTAAAAAATAGTTTTCGTATGTCTGTTTCCAGAATTGGTTTATTTGGTTGCTTGTAGGCGGCTGAGATTTGAATGGTATTGAAGTTGGCTGTGTTGATAGTGATGGTTATCGTTTCCAGGTTCTCTACAGAAATTTCAACGGGGGTGCTGTGTTCTAGTTTTCGTTTAATGGCAATTGCAACGCCTCCCCAGGCTGCTCCGTGTATTCTGTCTCTTCTATAGACATGGTAACCGCTGATTTTAAGTTTTTCCCCTTCGGAGAGATGGGTTTCGGTGATGCACGCTATGTCGACATTGTATCTTGCGAGGAAGGATATAAATATGAGCCTTTGTGCAGTAATTCCGTTAGCGTTCCAGTTAAGGATTGTTAATTTTTGAATAATTGAGGGTTGGTTATCCATTGAGGAGATTGGGTAATAAATGTGTGATTAAGAATGATTTTATTTGGGGTAGGAATGGGATAATTAACTCTTTAACAAATTGTAAGATTGCATCAATATTGAGACATTGGGAGGCTTGGGCTCTTAGCTCAGTTTTATCATTTGTCTGGGATCGGCAATTTTGTACTATGTCGCTGAAGGTAGTGTTTGGATTTGTCCTTGATTGATAAAATTTTGTGGTGCGATTTTTTATTGGTGTGCGATGTTTTTGGAGCTCAAGGTGGTGAGGACAGCCTCTATAACTGGCGGGATGATTTCCGCCGCAGTTTACACACTTTGGTGGATCTTTGGATTTTTTTTTGCACAGGGTTTAGGAAAGTGATCTTCGTTGCATTTAACACATCTGGGTTTTGTGGCGCAATAGTTCTTAGTATGACCGAATCTTTGGCATTTATGACATTGTGGAATGTCACTCGATTTCCTTCGAACTTCGATCGTTACAATCGAATAGAAAATTGTTTTAATTTCAAATATTTCTTTTGCTGTTTCGTTGGCTGTTAATATTGCTGCGCAAACGGGTATTGGATGCTTCTCTTTATTTAGAAGTCTTGTTACTTTTTGCACTGGGAGATTTTTAGCTAAGAGTTCATCAAGGATTTCTTTTTCGGTTATTGATATCGGAACATTTTTGATAACTACGGATAGAGGCTTGTCATTAGGATTGGAAAAGGTATGAAATTGAATGTTATTATTCATATAAAATTTAGTAAGTGCTCGATAATCATTTATCGTAGATAAATTAATTTTAAGGTACTTACTGCTGTAAGCAGTTGTAAATTCTCTATCTTCTGTAATACTTTTGATGTCCTTGAGAATCTCTTGGTGGTTGTTGACGTTGTGTAAGAATATAGGTGGTATTTTTTCAGATTTCTTTATATTCGGAGTTGGTGTTTCGGTTGGTGTGTTGGTATCTGCCGTTTTTTGGGATGCTAATGGGTAATATGGATTTCTTCGGATTAAATCCTCTGGGTTCCAGGTGTAGCTTTTCATTACCTCATTTATAGGTGGTGTGAGTTCGTCTAGTTTTCGTTTTGGATTGGGTTCGTTAGCCATAGTTTTTATACTGGAGTTCAGCCCCGAAGGGCTGAATATTAGCACTTGATTTGTTCATTTGTAATTATTTATTTTATAGGCTCGATTGTAAATATTTTTATTCGGTACGGGCGGTGATAACGCGCAGTGCACGTGTGGTTCACTACAGATATCGCGCGCGACCTTTCCGTTCTGCGGTTCAATGCAGACTAAGCTTTCACTTAAAACGTCACATTTTTTCCATTTCTAATATTTTGCTTTTGAAAATTTAAGACAGCGTTATCTAAGATGCAAAAATACTAAGCACTTATAAAAACGAGATATTCTAATACAGGGTGTTAAAAATACCTGTAATTGTAATATTTTCAATCTTTATTTCCGCCATTTTTTTAAATGGAACACCCTATATTTTATTACAGGGATAAATAGAGCTTCACATTCCCTTTATTTTAATCCCACCATGTTGCAGTTTATTATACAAAAAGCGTTTCAGAAATTGAGCTTCCAAGTGCATACGGCGCATAGTTTCTGAAAATACTAGTTGGCTGTGAAATACCCTAGCATGTTTTTAATAGGTAAGTAATTAACTGTCAACATAAACAAAATTAAAATTTATCGTTGTTGTAATTGTTCAAAATGTTGCCCATTTTGTAAAATGCAGGTTCAAGTCTCTTCATAAAGGAACGCCTCACATTATGTAACACATCTGGCGTAATCCTGTGAAATGATTGGCGTATCCTTTCCTTCATATCTTCCCTTGTTGTGGGTGCAATACGATACACATTCGATTTTACGGTACCTCACAGAAAAAAATCCATCGGTGCTAAGTCCGCTGATCTTGGTGGCCACCTAATTGGACCTATAAAGTAAAATAGAATATAAAATAAAATTGTGATTAATTTTCACAAACCTTTTCTTCCTATCCTCATTTCTGGAGAATGTCTGCTGATTTGCACCAGTACATCCCTACTAAGCTGAGGGGGTGCACCGTCTAATTTCAGCCACATTTGATTTTTAATGAAATCTGGAAGTTGCTGAGTTAACCTGACAAAATCATTTCTTAGAAACGCAGCTCCAGTTACATGATCCTCAAAAAAATAAGGGCCGATGACTATTGAATGACGATTAAATATTTGTTTAAACACGCAATATTAAAACTACCTTTTGAATCATCTGCTGCTACATTTGCTGTAGTTTCATTTTTTTTCACAAACTTGTGAATTGTGAATAAATCACGAAGTGTGCTTAAAAAGACGCCACTGTAAAATGTGTTGATAATAAATACCCTCTCTTGATTAGAATATTCAGAATTATTATTCATAGTAATTAGTTAAATGCGTGAATTGGTACCTGACAGAAAATAACATTTATTTTGGCATAAACAAATGTGACCATAGCTGTTCTGTTTTTGGCGAATAAAATGCAAAATATCTATTACAGTTTTTAAGCTATTTCTATCTTAAACAAACAACAAATTCAAGTAAAGTAGTATCAAATTAAGCGCAATTTTTGTTCTCATTTCACCACTATCACTTTAAGTAACAAGCAGGAATTTGCATATATACGATTTCCCATGGTATTTCCCTATGTTCGCACCTTAAGTGAAACACTCGGTAGATCTTAAGTATTTAAATATGTCAACTTCCTTAATAGTGACGTCGTCATTAACAACTATATCAAATTTTGTGTCCGGATTTATCACTAAGTAAGCTAATTTCTAGGCTCCATTTTCTATATTCCTGATAGAATCTTCATATCGCAAACTCTAAATCGTATGCATTCTGAGGTAAGACCACCTGCTCGTCTATGTTAAGAAATTCTATTTTCGATAGTTTTTTTATTGTTTTGTATCAATTGCTACACACTTGTATGCGTTAATAAAAAGAAAATAGTTTTTGGTATATTAATTGCGTTAACTTAGGATTTTACTTGAATATTTAATAGTGAAGCAGATATTTACAATTTTTCTATCCATGAAAGTACTGACTGTAACAATTTCTATCATCTCTGCGAACTACCACATAACACTTTCTATCTTACTATTACTATATTGTGGCTGGCGGCTATTCTTCCATCTGTTGGTAGCCTTCCTGTAGGTCTCTTAACTGCTGGTTTTTTATTTCCCATAATTTAGCTATTATGTTATTATTGATGCGTTTTTTCTGTTCTACATTGTTCCTCTCTTTCTGATTCATTGTACTATGCACTTTCACTGATTTTGTTGAGATTCTACACCTTTGACACATCCATCCCCAGACATCTGTCAATACGATCCCAATCTTAACAGTTAGTGGTGGCTTCAATTGCACAGCGCTTCTCATGAAGTTGCCTTATGATTTAATATTATTAATAGCTGCCAATAGAATTTCTTTAATCGAATAATTACTTGTATAGGTATACCAAAATAATGCATACTACAAAAGAAGATAGAATTAAAGTACCTCTTACAAGGGATCGAATACGATAGAAACACATTATATTTGGGAACAGTAATAAATAAAGGCAGGTGGAAAAAATAAGAATAGAATAAATAAAGTATGTAGGCTTTATTATCACATAAAAATACTATCATGGCAAAGAAGTAATTTAATAGTCAAATAAAACTACGTCTATACCAGAACAAATACGTTGTATGGGTCAGATTCTTTGGTAATACAAATAAAAAATTACGAGAAAGAATCAGAAATACAAGCATAAGAAAAGAATTAGATCAACAAACACATGTGGATGAAATAAAAAGAAATACAATTGGGATGGTATAAACAACTGGCCCGCATGGAAATCGAAAGATGCCCAAAATTAATTCGCTGAAGGAAGAAGAAGAAGAGAGAGACCTTGCACAAAGTGGAAAGATAACATCAAAGAGGAGATAAAGAAAACAATAAAGAACATCTGAAAAGTTAGAATATTAGCAAGAAAGAGAGAAAATTATAAAATGTGCTTATAGGACTATATAAGACACAACAGAGAAAGAGAAAAAAAATAAATGTTTGCGGTAAGAGAATTTATGAAAAGAATTCTATCTACCCAAGGAGATTAGATACGGTTTCAGCTTGCCTCAAAGGGAAGAGAATACCATTTGCAATAAATTTGAAACGAGTATATATTTCAGTATAAAATCACAGATAACCTAAGAAATATAATTACTCGTTAAACACGAGCTTGACCTTGCTCGCCTGACTGAGTTTACAATATGATTTCAATACACAACCGATTTGTACATGTATGTTATTTGTTCGTGGGATTTATGAATTAAGTTTAGTGAGTAAAAGTTAAACGCGAGCCACTGTGTTTGTGGATTTCGCGCCAACTTACGTGGGCGCATGCCGCGTAGCAGTGCCACAAGCAGTCGCATTTTGCAGAGAAATCGTCAGGCACTGGCTTGATCTCAGCAAACGAATGTGTGCTTTGGGGCGGAAGGGAAAAGTGAACGGCGGTTGATCTAATTTTGGAGGCCCACCCCAGAACCAGCTAGAAGCGAAACTTCATGATTTTTTTTTGGGAAACTGCGATAGCAGTGAGGTGTTGAATTAGCGACCGTTGAGCATATTGTTATTTGTCCACTTAAAGGTACAACCAGACAGCAACGGTTGTGACCGCGTCACCGAGTGACGCAATATTAGAAGCATTGCAGAGCCGACCTGGTAGAACCAGATCCAGGTATCTCTAATCAGGTAGTCGTGAGTCATTGCTGCAGATAAGCAGGCCGTTTGAGTCGTTGCCTGCCAACGTGCGTATGCACACGCTTTTAATATAAATGTGCAGAAACACCTTCTTGCGAGTAGGTTGACATGATTCGTGTAAATACAGGCTAGAAACAGCTTTCGCTGGTAATTTAGTATTTAGATTTGTTATTAGTTAGCGTTGTTACAGAAAGTAGTCATTTGTTGCTGATTTGTGTGTAAAAAGTTGGCTTTTCTGCCCCTGGTTCACTTTAACAATGGCTTTCCCTAACCAAGAACTGAGGCAAATCGAATAAGACAATTGCGCGCTTTTACTTCTGTTATCACATGTTAAATTTTAATTAAATAAATTTGCTGCTGATAAACTGTTCTTATTTTTGCTATTTAACAAATATAAAGCTGAAATTCTGTGAGACCAGATACTGAAAAAGAATTCTACGAATTCTATGTACCCAAAAATGTCGTCGTTATTTATAGAGGAACAAGATATTGTTCCGGAGTAAGAGAATTGAATTTCTTTAGCTCTAATAAAGCAAATCCAATAAAAATTAAATTTAGAAAACTAAGCCAACCTGCTGCAAACGTTTGGCTGGACTATGTATACAAGTTTGGTGTATGTTAAGACGATATTTAGTATCACCAAGGCGTATACTGTTAGCATTAATTTTTTTTAAAAGCAACCGCGATTGCATTATTTTCACATTTACTGACATTCCTTGGACCACCAGATCTCCACGTAGTCGTCGTCATTCTTGTAACATCCGTACTGCAAAGGTTGGGCATTCTTCTCTTCTTTTTCAGACCTTTCAAGGTGCCCAGAATTGACCATAGGTCTCCCTTAGTTCTTTCCATTTTTTTTCCATTTTGAGCGGTTCTTATCCAGGTTAATCCTGCTACTTTCTTAATATCATCATACCAACGCGCTATCGGTCTTCCTCTTGAACGTTTGTCAGTCCACGGTCTCCATTTCATACCTTTTCCATTCCATATGTAGTCGTTTATCCGGGCAATGTGTCCTGCATAGTCCCATTTAAGATGTGAGGCCCTGTCTACTATGTCTATTACTTCGGTCTTGTTTCTTATATGTATATTCGTTTCTTTTTCTGTCCCATAATGATAGACCTAGTATCCTCATTTCCATAGTTCTTTGGAATACTCTTAGTTTATTTACCATTTGTTTGGTAAAGGTCCAGGTCTGTGCGCCATACGTAACCACTGGCAAAATACATTGATTATATAGTCTTGTTCGCAGGTGCAAAGGTATCTTTTTGTTTTTTAAAATATTCTTTAATTTTGTAAAAGTTGCCCTTTCGAGCCTTATTCCTCTTTCAATTTCGATGTCCTTGTTTTCTTTGCTTAGGGTCACTCTTTGTCCTAGATATTCAGGGTGTTTTAAAAAGGTGTTTCCAAACTTAGGGAAGTTATAGAAGCCATTGCGGTAAAAAAAATTTTCATATCAACCCCTAGTCAAAAATGGGTCGTTTTGGCTCTGGAGCAATTTTTGTCCAAAAACGTAATGTTATCTTGTTGACAGAAAATGACTTAAATTTTTAGTTAATTTGTATTACATCAAACCCTTCGTCTATGAAACCCCTATAGCCACACAAGAGGAACTGTTAGGGAAAGTGATGGCAGCCTGTCTTTTCGTGCAGAAAGATCCGTATATGTTACAACGGTTGCGCGATTCCATGAATCAACTGACAGATTTATGTAACTAGCTTAAGGATCGCCATTTTGAATCATTGTTATACATTTAATTTCGCGTTATCTTTAATAAAAAATAACTAAATACGAAGTCTTTTTCTATTAACAGGATAACATTACGTTTTTAAACAAAAATTGCTCCAGGGCCAAAACGGCTCATTTTCGACTAGGGGTTTATATGCAAAACTTTTTTACCGCAATGTCTTCTATAACCTTCCCAAGTTTGGCAACACCTTTTTGAAACTCCCTGTATATAGTCTCTTGCATTATCTAATTTCTGGTTGTTTATTTCTATGTTTGGATCTTCTAAGGCACATAGTTTTGGTTTTATTTGTATTCAGTTTTAACCCAATCTTTGTTGATCCTTTTCTAATTCTGTTATCATTTTCTTCAAATCATCACCATTTTCTGCCAACAAGACTATGTCGTCGGTAAATCTTAGGTGTGTGGGTCTTTCTCCATTTACATTTATTTCTCGGTTCTCCCAATTTAACCTCTTGAACACTCCTTCCAAAACCAAGGTGAACAGTTGCGGTGATATTGTATCACCTTGTCTTATTCCTCTCCGTATCTCAAAGAACTTTGTTGTGTCATGGGTTTTTACTGCAGATTTGGCATTTTCGTATATGTTTTTAGAATGTTTGCATATCTATGATCCACACGGGCTCCTGCTAATTCGTGTAGTATGCCCCAGTGTTAGACCGAGTCAAATGTCTTTTCGTAGTCGATAAAGGTTATACTTAAGGGCATATTATATTCCAACACCTTCTCTATTAGGATTTTTATGGTCAGAAGATGGTCACAAGTACTGAACCCTTCCCGAAATGCCGCCTGTTCTACGGGTTGGTAGTCTTCAAATTTTTTATTTGTCCTGTTGGCAATTACTCTTGTAAACAATTTATAAATTGGTTGTAACAGGCTAATGGGTCTATAATTCTGCAAAAGGGTTGGGTCTCCCTTTTTAAAAAGTAGTACAATAATTGCCTCATTCCATTTTTCTGGTATTACTCCTTGATTTGTACACATGTTGAAGTGTATTTTCAGTTTTGGGACGATCATTTCTGCAGCTTCTTTGATAATCTCAATCTCAATCTTCCCGGAGCCTTATTATTTTCTATTTTGCTTACGGCGTGTAATATTTCTTCTTCAGTTATATCAGGAATCTCCTCTGATCCAACGTTTATTACCTACTTTTCTTATTCCTTGTTTTTCTTTGGAGGTTATTGTGTCTGGGAGCTATATAGGTTTTTGTAGAATTCTTCTGTTATGTTTAAGATTTTGTCTTTATCTCTTGTCTCCTGATTGGTTGGGTCTTTTAAAGTTATTATTTCTCTTCTTCCTTCATTTATTCTTAAACATTTCATGTTTTTATTATTTTCTATTGCATTTTCAATTTTTTGTTCGTAGTATGTGTCTATATCTTTACGCATCATTCTTCTTGTTTCTTTTCTCACTTCCCGGTATTCACCTGTATTCTGTTTGTTTTCTCTGTATAGCCTTCTCCTTCTTTCTATCATTTGTTTTGTTTCTTGGGTTATTTTTGACCTTTGTGTATGGATGTTTTTTGCTATGTTGGTTGCTGTTTCTTTGTTTCTTTCAGTCAGTTGATCGGAGAATTCGCTTACATTGGAGGAATTCTGCATCTCCTTCAGTTTTCATACAGTGTCTTGCAATATGCTTCTTTCTTTTCTTTAAGAGTGTATTTACTTTTTTTATTTATGTTTCTTTTTCTTATACAGTGGGGACGGTCATGTATCACAGAAAGTACTCAACCAATTTTGTTCAAATTTGCAAGGAATGTATATACCCTTAGTGCCACCCAGGACACAAGGACACATAAAAATGGGTCTATAGGCGTCCGTCTTTGGACGAAAAAGAGGGGCTACTTTTTCACAAAGTAATATTAGCGATTTTTTCCGGCCAAATTTTTCAACATAATCTTAATCCGCGCCTTTGAAAACCTTTGTGGCCAAATTTTCGAATTTTTCGAATAATAGCTGAGTTGAGACTTGACTAAAATGAAGGCAAATACAATTCTGTACAAAATAGGCTTGGATTTGAATATTTAATGAAATTTTAAACAATCTTATAGGCAACTCGTGTTCGCGTGCTTATTTTTCACGCGTGTGGAATATTAAACTCGGCTGCACCTCGTTTAATAACCCTCCACACTTGTGAAAAAAAGTTGCACTTCTAACACTTGTGGTCTAAATAACTATTTAAAACTTCTTTAAGCTGTATTTTGGAAACGAAGCCGTTTAGATCCCATTAAAGTCCAATGATATTGCTATTACAGATTTTTCCGTTTTTCTCGAAAAAGGTTTATTCTATCAAAAAAATAAAAGATACATATTTTGTATAGTTTCAATGGATGAAGCTAAAAAACTTGTCGTATTGACTAAAAAACAGTGGCGTAACAGATTTTTCTAAAATAAGGTAACTGAGGTGACCCCGATGCAAGCCACTGGTATAAATAAATTAAATTTATTTTGACCAAACAATGCCACTTTATGAAATACTATCATACACCAAGTTTTATTAGAATACCTCTAGGCGTTTTACAGATTTTTGAAAAAAAAATTTGTTTAAACTTCAACACCCTGTATCTTGAAAGAGAAGCCGTTTAGGTCCCATGTTTGTATGAATTTTTTATCTTAGAATTGATCAAGGAATCGCGCCTTAAAGTTTGTCTACGTACTTAATTAACACCCTGTATAGTAGTTTCAATAGAGGTGTGAGACAAGGGGACACAATGTCTCCTAAACTGTTTACTTTGGCATTGGAGGACGTATTCAAAGAGCTAAGCTGGGAGAATAAGGGAATCACAATAGAAGGCGCATATTTAAGTCATCTGCGTTTTGCCGACGATGTGGTTCTGATAACGTCTAATAGAGAAGAACTACAATAAATGCTGACAGAACTGAATCAAGAATCCAAGAAAGTGGGACTTAAAATGAACACCTCAAAAACAAAGTTCATGACCAATGAAAATATTGCAGATGAGGATATAACAATACAAATTGACAATTTACAAATAAGAAAAACCGAATCATATGTATACTTAGCCCAGAAAATGACACTATCAAAAGATAACATCAAGGCAGATCTCTCTAGAAGTATATCACTGGCATGGTCAGCTTTTGGCAGCCTTCACGATATTCTAAATTCAGACGCGCCAAATTAAAACACATTAAAGGCGAGAACATTTGACCAGTGTGTGCTGCCTGTGCTGACCTATGCCACAGAGACCTGGACTATAAATAAGGAAATAATACACAAATTGCAAGTGACCCAACGTGTCATGGAGAGACGTATGTTAGGTATACATCTTACAGATCGAATACCAAATGAGGAAATTCCAGACGGTCCAGAGTGACAGACGTAGTCGAAAGAGTTTGTAAATTGAGATGGAGCTGGGCCGAACACATCGCCAGACTACCTGACAATCGATGGACTCGCCGAATTATCGAATGGCGGCCACGAAACAACAAAAGAAGCCGTGGACGTCCATTAACAAGATGAACAGACGACATCAAACGATTAGCTGGCACGAAGTGGATCCAAAGAGCTCAAAGCCGCAGTAAGTGAATAGAATTGCAACAGACATATCTACAAAGGTGGATGACAAGTTAGAGGAGGCATAAATCCGGCGATGGATAACATTGCTGAATATGATGATGATGATGATGATAGTAGTTTATGATATTAATAGAACATTTAAATGTATTTATATTGATTTATTATTCATCGTTATTTAAAAACTAGTAACACTAAATGGCTAACTCCCTATTAGGAAAGGAGGAACTACCAAGCAGTAACACTTAGAGAAGAAAGTCAAGTTGATATCAATATTTAATTCATTTATAATACTAATGTCAGTTACTGAAATTTAGGGATATGATACTTCATGAATACAAAGTAATGTGGAGCGTTTTCATGGCGAAATGTCACAAACATTGATTCACGACGTAGCACAAAGTAAAATAGACACAGCAATCTCCACTTGATCATCTTTTCCATCAAATTCGAAGTTATTGTAAAAAAGCGACATTGAATATATCCTGCTGGAGGGTTTTATAATCTAATTTTCTTTCAGCGAAGAGGCCGACGTAGTGGATTTTTAAAGAGAAGCAAATCATGTCGACTCAATATGTCAACAACAGCTGCCGCACCAGTAAACAAACCGTAGGCGGAGGTGTAATATAAATCTAAAGGGTGCAATCCAGTTTGAACGAACATCCTTTTAAACGAAGTTGCGACTTAGAGTTTAATTTTCTCTGTTTATGACTTCACTATATTCTTATCTATGCATATTAACCGTTCGGCAACCGAAACTGGAACTGAGTTACAAATTTGATTTTTTAAATAGTTTTGTTAATGTTTTAAAAGTCTTTCTTGTCTAAGATGTTTCTCGTAAATATTATGAACCTATTTAAGACAATTTTCCAATTAACAGCAGAAGGACTACACGTTTTACATATAGGGGGTTTCGTAATTATTTAATTATTAGTGATGTAAAACTGGGTTTGGTGATTATTTAATTATCAGTGCTGTAATACCATAGCAGTTAAAATACACAATAAAGCACTTAGTGAAAAAATCCGGTGTGCAATAAAAAATTAAAAAAATTAAAATAAATAAATCTTTATTCAAAAAGCTGAATCGCAAGAACGAAGTTTAGCAGAGCTATTCTTCCACTTCGCCCTTGTAAATACCATTGAAATTTACAAAATAAAATGCAATGCCAGAAAGATTAATTACATATATACATAAATACAATAACAATGTATCACGGAGATACTCGAACGCTACCTGTCAACGCTGTGTCTCAAATAATATTAATATTAAAAATAATTTTGTGATTGGGTATTAAGTAATTCAGGGTGGCCTTATTTTGTTCTTTATGCTGTGAAAAAGTAGAAAAGTGATGTTGGGCATCTAGTACTCGCAATTGGAAAGAAGCGAGAGGTTTATTTAAGGATTACGTTATTATTCACTAATATAAAAAACGTTTATCTTCGTTTACTGGGTAGGTATATCACTAATATACAGGGTTATTCAAATTTGATGCACACTATTAGGATTTCGTATCTTGCGATAAAAACGTAGGTCCCCGGATTTTAGGAAACGGGCTTTCTTTTCCTCCTGGCACTAGAGTTAAGATGTCGTCCGTGGAATTTTTCACTATGTGGCCAGCTCGGATCTGTTCAACGTGAAGCCAAACCTCGAGTAGTGCCGTTCATTTGTCGATGGCAAGATATTTTCGCCATCAATCTCATGTGCGAAGATAATATTCAGCAGCTCAAATAAACTTTGGTCCATTAGCGATCTTTGGGTAAGCACATGCCGTTAGTTAGGGTTATGTACTAATTAAATTGGAAATTAGGCATTTATTTCTGCACTTTGCACACTTCTGGATGTCGCTGCCAGTTGAGATAATTTTTTTCTGAGCAGAAGGTACTTCGCCGGTGTCTAACGAGCTGCAGATTATCATTCGCCCACCGCATTGCCACCTGGAGGAGATCTGGTTGAAGCTCTCCAGATAGCCAAGCAATAAGTGCATGCTGTTTTTTGCCAACTTTTATTGGACTTGTTTTGTTGACTGAACAGGCGATTCAGCCTGCGTTAAACTAAGTGATAATTCCATAAATAAAAGTCCTTGACTTACCAATTTTTTTAGCTTATCTTATCGGTCGCACTGGCAATTTGAAACAGGGTTCTACTGAAATCCCGCACAGAGCGTGTGCATGTTGCTGTGCAGTTTTTTACCTCTAACTCGATCCCAGGGCTACTCAATACATGTCAAATGTTTTAAAAGATCTATTATAGTCTGCGATCGGGCTACTTTTGTCAGCGAAACCGCTAGGATGTTTGCAGGGCATCCTAGATTTACAACATCTTGTTATGCCCAATTTGTTATGGTTGACAAAATATTTTTGACTGGCACTAAATTCAATTTGTTACTATTTTGCTGCCATACTGCGCCAGAGTTTTACCTGGAATTAAATATTTTGATTGTCACTTCTGGACATTATTGAGAATTCCACACGTATTAATAATGCTTACAATTTGTGATACCTCATAGTGATAATTAAATCTACTTTTTACTGCTAGGCATTCGTGCTTATTTGTCCATGTAACCCTTCATGATCCTGCGCGTTATTTTAGTTTAGGATTCTGAAGCACAAGACATCCAAGGTAAGTGATGAAGTTACTCATCAGCTAGACTTGCTTTTTTGTTGAGAATAACGGCTGGCGCCTTGTTGTTTTTTCAATATAAGATATATATTTTGTAACCTTGAGAACCGCCACCTGGTTCTTATTTACGCCATATTCTGCCGAGGGTTTGAACTAGCCAGATCAGTGTTCACCGATCGTTTAAGGGTGCTACAGTTTCCCGATTAAACAGCGTACTATAAAGAAAAACAACGTTTCCACATACTTAGCTCGGTTATTTATGAAAACAAATGTAGCAAATCTTATATAAATGAAAATATAAAAATACGCTCTTCTCAGTGGTGTCATAGCCATACTTAATCAGTATTTAAAATAAAAAAGTTAGAATCAATATATCGAAAATTATGATAATCTAAAATCAGATCTCAACTCCTCTTTAAAAAGTGTTTGAATAATGTCAAGTTAGTTTTGTTTTAAGTAATAATAGTCAACGTATAACAGAAAACTCAAATAAAAATTCTTAGGTTTTTTAAGTATAACATAGGGTGGTTAAGGTTCAATTTATTTTCTAAATATTATGCACTATTAGAATCTGTAACTTTGCCTCAATTTAGCCACCTTCTATCTATTACCATCCAATTTAACATTTATTTCAAATTACACCAAATTTGCTTTATCTGTATTATTTTATTTAAATAAAATTATTTTTTTATTATTCTTCTCAGGCCTGAAGCCCCTTTAAAAAGTATTTTTGGACCATAGGTCATATAAACTGTTTTCCTTAATTTGATGAGAGGAATCGTGGGTTGTCGGTGTGCTTTTAAAATCAGCCTGGAGTTAGCCCAAAATGACGGATATTTTGAGTCGTTTGTCCTACAGCTTGTATATGGAAATCTTACAATATATCTATTGAATCCAATAATTCAGGCAGTGGCTGAAAATAAACAGGCACACTAAATATAGAGTATAGTATTTTAAACAATTACTCTCTCTTCGAATGGTAACAAATCCCCTTTAGATGATTGAAAACAATTAAAATTTTCAAGGGTGTTTATCTAGAAATAACTCCAATTTTATCAATAAACTGCTTTGAAACGATGTTACTGACACTAAAAATAATGATTTTGAGTTGAAAATATCCGAAATACGAGTATTACTGAAATATCAGCAGAAATACCTATGTAAGCGGCAGAAGTCGTATGCACCCCATTAACCGGGCTCCATAGCCCAGTGGTTAAGCATTGTGGCTACTGATCTAAGGGTAGAGAGTTCGATCCCCGATCCCGGTGAGGTTTAAAAAAAATAAAATGCGGATAAAAACCTCTACAGAAGGCTATAATTCGGAAGCGATATAAAGCCGTGGGTTCCATGGTACTACGATGTGTAGCATGTAAAAGATCCCTTGCTAGGGTTGGAACTCCTTAGTCTCAGCAAAATTCTAAGTAGGACTAACTCGACTAAGGTACCTGGTACTCTGCATCCCTAGACCTTGTTCACGTGATTGGCAAAAAGGTCCTATGAAGGGCTACTTCCTTGAAATCAATCTCCCCACAACAAATAGTAACTAATACTACCGGGTGTCTTAAAATGAATTACATGTAGTAGGCTTTGCATTTCCATAATGCAGTACCAATAATAATCTAGGGCACATAAAAATTTACATGCAAACAAAATTCAAAACCTACTAAATGTAGTGTACCCGGTAATACTAATGCACTCCATTAGATTACTTATTACTGATCGCGGAGGCATGAAATTTCTTGTCCCACTAGGTGGAGTGCAGTATGGATAAGTGGTCGATAACAGAGCGGCTGTTTACGGTAATAACGTTCATGTTGTATAAACCAGTGCAGACAATATTTAGATTCCATTTTAATATTCCACGACATGGTAGTACTCCTGTACGCAATAGTATTATGAAGTGAGTGCAGAACTTAATAACGTAATCACACAGTTAAGTGTTTTAGACAAATTTGCTGGTAGGGCATGGTCAGTATGCACACGGGGAACACTGCGAGTAAGGGAATAGGAATGGTCCAACTCGCTAGGCTAGGAGTCAAGCGATTGCATTAGACATATCGGCCAGGGATTCTTGTCGTATAGTACACAAAATGCCACCCCGACAAATTTCTCTGCCAGATTGCAAGAATGCATTCGCTCTACAAACCGTCAGATTCTATTTCCCCACCCTGTATGGAATATAACTGTTGAATCAAGGTTGAACTTGATCTAACAAGTAGTATTTGAGTTGCAAGGGAAACTCCATAATTCTACTTTCAGACAAGAATCTTTTTAATGGTGCATGGTTTACGTGCATTTGGCTCAATTAGAACAGTGTGTATACATAATTATGACTTCTATACAGAGTTAAAGAATAAACAAGTGAAACGAAGATTAGTTGCATCGCCACCTTCACGCAAATTTAGAACAATTGCATGAAATGGTTAAAACTTTAAAATGTGTTGGAAAAGCTTGCTTAAAAAGTCGGTACAGTTTAGTGCAATATTTAAAAAATTACTCTATAATGAGATTTGAGACAATAAATATTGTTTTAAAAGCAAATTTGTAAACTATATTGGTACTTTTTACTATGCGTGAGCACTAAATTAAAAATTAAAAAGGAATTAATTACATGAGAGTACATAAATATATCGATCTGTTTAATAATAGTTACATGCAAATTTAGAATTTCTAAGCTGTTCGGAGTGGTTGCAAGTTGTGCATGATAGACTACCGCACGGATTCAATTTATTGACACAAAAGGGAAATAAAGGCATCGAACTATGTCTGATGCCTTTAAGCATCAATCTGGCCCCCGAGTTGTTTATCGTTGAAGTGTATTGGATGCGAGTGATCGCGCTGATCCTTTGTGGGAGTATCACTCGTCATCAATTTTATTCGAACGTTTATCTCGTTCTAAAGCTAAAGGTATTTGAAGTCTAGGTTTCCCGTTGTTTTTGTTTTCAAAATACTTCTTATTTAGAAATGTTTATCATGAGCCAAAAATCAAATGACCATAACTGCATAGACATCTCTTGCAAAACAAAAAGGTACTACACGTAGATTTGACATTGAATAATAGTCATTATCTCAAGATCACTTTTAAACTGATTTTACTCTCTTAGTTTTATGGAAAAATTCATGTTTTGCTTCACATCGGACACACTTTAAATCACCATAGAGAAGTTGAACTGAAAAAGTATAAATGCATGTGAAATTTTAATTTTACTTCCTTGTTACACTTCTATTTAAATATGAAAATATCTAACTACGCAATCCGATACTCCGAAACATTGGTTGTTCATTAAAAGTAACGTAATGTTGTATTGTATGTATTATCGGTAACCTCATTTACCTTGCGGTGTAGAGGATGGTACTTCGTACGCTAGAATCTGAAGGTACAATGCTCAACTTGCCCCGAATTCGGGTTACAGAGTTGGAGCGCTGCATTTGTGCTTGCCAAGCAACCATTGTGTGAAGTGTGTGTCATGGTGATGTGTTGACCTTGTTACTCTATCTCTTAGGTCTGTGGTTCTGAGTAGAGAACAGTTAATTTGGTGCCCAACTGGGGATGGTTTCACCGAGCCCGATTCCAATCGCCAAGGCTGTGGAAAAATTCCGGACCCAGCGGGATTCGAACCAAGGACTTGCTTAATGCAAGCCTAGCGCTTTCCCAACTGCGCTACGCCCCTTCTTTTAACGTAATGTTTTCGTAAATTATTATGGGTTTGTACTTTCTGACATGATACTGATTGTGATACCTCCGTTAAGTATGAGCATATTAACTTTCCAGTACCAAGTAGCATACCACTTTAAAGTAATGACTGTATTTTCATAATTTATAGATTAAAAATCTACCATTTAACTCGACCTTTCTGTAGTATAAAACCTATTGTAAAGCAATATTATCGATATAGTTCTCCGTAGAAATGGTATTATCCATATATGTTATTAGATTTATTTGAAGCATAGACATGAAAGTATTATATTGAATGGTTTCCAACATTTCTGGTTAAAGAAATAATAGTTAATAGGTGTTTGTTAGTGAATATCAATGAATACTTTTTGTAAATAAGCTTAGACATTCAAATCAGAAAACTAAATATGTATATTTTTCGAGTATCTAAAATCTCACTTTAGTGACGTTAGAACAACTGACGGTTTCCTTTTTGTGCGAAGCTGGATGTTTTCTCAAGATTCATTTGTTGCTTTTTAGCTGGAGGGTTGTCAGTTGGCTTTTTCATGTAGGTTTCATCTGTAAGTATGCATTACATTTATTTTAATTAATTAATTAATTAATTAATTAATTAATTTATTTATTTTGGTACTCAGTCAACAGCCGTTAGGCCAATTATAGGCGTCGCTGTACATTTTATGGGGACTTCCAATCCCACTAACGACTGTCATGATGTTATTATGACATCCGGGACCACCTATTTCCGTGACAGCCCTCTTTGTGCCCTTTTCTCCACTATCATCTGATTGTCTTGTGCTGTGTTTAATTCGTAGTGCATTAGTTTATTTTTAGGTAATAGTTTTCTATACATTTGCTATTCGCCACAGATTAATCTATAGATTGTTTTAAAGATGTTATCGATATCAACATTAGTCGAGAGAATAGCGGTAAAGATCCATGGTCCATGTCCTAATGGCATCAGAGAAGTATAAAAAAAACCTTCTGTTTGCTGCGCAAAGCAATATCGTCGTTGTCCTGGTTGTTAACATCCCCACTGCAGAAACATTGCTTTCTCCTCTTTGAAGAGGATAATGCATTAAGATTCCACGGTTGACAAAGTCGGATTGTGGAATTGCAGTGGGCTTATCACCAGGTCCAAGAATTTGGTTTAGGTGCTCTCTTACTTGCAGTTGGTTATGCGGCGGAGGACCGTCGTGTTGAAACCAGCGTAAATTACGTTGTGTTTCAAAATTCGTGGATAGGTAGGAACAGGCCGGTGCTTTGGTCACCAGGTTCGCCAGATCTTTCAATTTTGAATTTTTTCTTTTCGGTGTTTTAAAAGATTTAGTTTATCAACGAAGGTATGCGACAAAAGAAGAACTACGTGATGCTGTGGTAAATGCCTTTCGCAATTTAGATGATAGGAAAATACAAAAAGCTATAAATTCTATTGTGAAAAAATGCCGCTTGTGTGTAAATAATAATGGTGGTCATTTTGAACATTTGCCGAGATAGATTATTTTTTATACATGTAATTACTTCAATGTAGAAATTTTAATGTAATAATTCATAGTTTCTTTGCGTTGCTGTTCTATTTGCTTCCTTAAAGTTTTTAGATAGTTACCTTAAGAGGAAAAAAATGTTTTCCATGGCAAACGTGTCTTTTGCTACTCACAATAATACAAATAGTCCTGTATCGTGTTTATTGGTCAAAGCAAGTACAGCAAACCTTATATCACTGCAAACAGAAAAAAATGCAGTTTATAAAAATGTCAAAGCCAACTATGGTTACTATTTAAAAAACTGTAAGTTTGGGTTATAACTCAAAAATTATAAAATCAGAATGGAAATTAATAAATGTATCTTATTAAGTGGAAAAATATCTACAATTTTTGTTCTTATCATATTTTTGTATCTCTAATATTAACGATTTTGCAATATTTAAAAGAAAAATCACTCAATCTGTTTTTCGCCCATATCTAGTAAACTGTGGGTTTTTTTCAAAAAACAAAAGCATATCTTGCATAAGCTCTTAAAACGACAACTCTTTCCTCATTTAAAGGAATCGCTATGTCTTACGGTTTCCGAGATCACAATGTTTAAAATGAAAAAAAAACTCACCCTGCATAAACTGCAATAAATAGAAATTCGAAAGCTTTTATTTTATTCTTAATGGAAAAAGTTTCGTCTTTCTGTTTAGATGTTAAAATAATGTGGGTTAAAGATTTGAGAATGTGAACAATTCGAATTTTTACCGCTAACAGAGAAGAGATTCTTCCTGAACAATGAGTCAGATTTAATTTTTCAAAGATATCTCCGATTCGCCTGCAAATTATGACAAAAGTTTCAACTGTGGCCAAAGAATGTGTAAATACTTTACAAGGTACTAATAAAAAGGGAAACTTTACTTCACCCCGAAACAGCGCAATTTAAAATTAAATTGAGGTTGAGGCTTGCACAATGAATGTATTCTGCATATTTTGTACTACTTACTTAGTTCGTACTTACACTTGATTGGTCGGTTTTAGTTATGTTTTGGGTGGCATCTACATAGCGATCGAAAGTAAAATTCATCGCGCACTTTATAAGACTACATTTAATCTACCATTAACTGTATTATTAGTTCATGTGTCATTTAATAGTCTAATATACTACAGAAATATGGAAAAATGTGATTTAAACCAAATTTATACATTAAAACGATAGGTAACATTAAAATAGCATGTGGATAAGTTAAACAAGATATTAAAAATGAATTTTAAACATTAAAAAAGTTGACAGTTTTATGTAAACAAAAAGCATGCTACAGATCAGGCAAGTTTTATTGTTTTAATGGCTCCCGCGATTAAGATTATTTTTGATCTCCCTGTAATAGCAAAGAAAAGTATGGTACAGAATGTATTTCTTATAGCATCAAGAAGATGGGTCGATAATAAAAATATATGCGCATCTTGAACGGTTATGCTTGAATATCTCACTGAGCCTGATGGCACTTCAGGTACAGAGCAATCAAAAATACAATTGATCGCAGGCTCCCATGAAAAATATGACAACTGTCTACACTGCACTTTATAGAACTAGATTTGAACTTCAGTTATGTGTATTATTAGTTCATGTGACTTTAACACAGTCTAATAAGCTAAAAAAATATGCAAACGTGTAATTTAAACCAAATGTATAGCTTAAATTGATAGTAACATTAAAATAACAATGAAATAAGTTAAACAAGATGTTGAAACTAAATTTTAAACTTAAAAAAGTTATGTCAACAAAAAGCATGCTATAGATTAATGAAATTTTGTTATTTTCAGTGGCTGCCCCTATCAAGTTTATTTTTGAACTCCCTGTACTTGTTGCATAATTTCATCTTACAAGCACTAAAAAGTTTATGTTTCGGAACTTTCTCGAAACGGTAATGCAATTTGAGCCAAAACTAAAGTAAATTTGAATAACTCTTGAAGACTATTTTCCAAAAGGCACTTCATTTTCCAGGATTTTATTATGCACTGTTGTCCCACAATTTATCTACTGCACTCAGGGTCGGACTGGCTGTAGGGCAGGGAGGTAAAGTCCAACCGGGCCCCCATACCATACGAATGAAGGCTTCGACTGGCTGCCTGTTAAAAAATATCGCTACTTAAAATATCAAATGACAAAAAAAAGTTTTTCAAAGACGAAAATGAGGAATTTATATCACGAGATCATGGCGGCGGTAGTTTATTGAAGTTCTTAGTAAAACGTGTATGCTAGAAGCGAAACACTCTGCATGTTAAACACCATGTTTATTATGCTACGTCGCAGATGGAAAAGTGTTTGTGAGACTGGTTACAGTAAAAGATTCGCCTGATCGAAGTTTAAAAAACTGGTACAAACTAGTCAAAGAAAACACGAAAATATTGCAGGAGAAATGTTTGATTGGGGACTTTAACTTGGATGTTGAGATTTTTAAAGTGTAAAATAAAATTGGGGAAATAGTGATACATATCATGTTAGGTCATTTTTATTAATTATTACAATAGTTCCGTAACCATTTGGAGCCGTTTTGGTACAAAGTTGGCGAGTTTGCCTGTATATCGGTTCCGTTTCAGTGATATTTTATCGCATAACGTTTCAGCTAATTGCATCTCAAAAATCCTAACACGCACGTAGCTTTTGGCTTTATTTAAAGGTTTAGCGTACCGCTCTAATCTCCATGCCGCTGTATGTGCAGTTGTTTGGCCCCGTCGCGTGTAAGAATGCTCGTTTACAGCATTATCGAAAACACAGTCAATGAGAGCAAGAAGGATATCTTCTTAAATAATTTTAACTTCTGTCGCACTCTACCGATATAGCGTGTTGTCAAGCTGTTTCGAGCTGCGTTTTGATTGGTTACATCTGCATGTGACAGACAGCGCGTTTGGGCGCGAATCTCGTTTTAGTGTTTGTTCACGATTAGTCAGTCTCAAGCCGGGGTCATAAGCGCGTCTCTGCGAGCGTCTTGGCTCTTAAGGTCCGGTGTCCGTGCCGTTACAGCTTTCTTATGATTTTTGTGTTAAGACGAACGTTGTTTGGCGAGCTGTACGAGTAGGTGATTTGTGCGTCTGGGTGTTTTGTTTCGTTGGTGAGGTCCGTATCGTTTGCGTGTGCCGCTGTTTAAGAAATTCGGGAGGCCTGTTAGGTTTTTCACTCCGACTTCCGGTAGGGATCCATTCTCCCGAGTGTGCCATATAACTGCATCGTAGATTTCTGTGATAGCCAAGGGGGCGTTACACACTTTCCCGAGTAATTAAGGGGATTCTTGGACGTCGCCGAGTTCCATCCTCACCACGTCAAACGACGGCTGTAGCGATAGTCGCCGTCTGCCTGCCGCAATCAACTTTTACGCTACGAGGCTGAGTCGCTTAAAATCAAGGTATTTTGTGCTCCTTTATCTGTACACTAATCGTTCATGTGATGCCACCGGTTGGCCAGTTTGTGTGACTAATTTAAGATACTTGCTAATAACATTTAATCGAAGCACTCTGCGTTCACTTCTGTATTTCACTTTTGTGTAACTAATTAAACACGATTGCTAAAAGAATTTAATCGACGCATTGTGCGTTCATTGCTGCATTTCACTTTTGTGTAGCTAATTTAACATACTTGTTAATAACATTTAATCGAAGCATTGTGCGTTCATTGCTGCAGTTCACTTTTATGTGGCTAATTAAATATATTTGCTAATAACCTTTAACCGAAGCACTGTGCGTTCATTTCTGCATTTCACCTTTGTACTATCAACTTAAATATATTTGCGAGAAGCATTTTCTCAAAGTATTGGGCGCTTATTCCTAAATTTACCTGTACTTGTTTAAGAGCTATGGTTAGATAAGGCGTCCCTAGCTGGGTTTCATTTCTTGTGTTTAGGGCAAACCCTTTTACCACTGCGAGTGTATTTGTGTACGCTGACCACGTCGGCACTACTGTAACGTTCGACCATGGATTTGGCTTAATAGATTTGTTTACTGTATTTGACTTATTGACCCCTTGTGTTTGTGCATGCTTGTTTACAGGGTCACTTAGTCACGGTGTCAAGATTGATGTAAGGAGAGGCCTAGGAGCTGTTCATAAGTGTTCCAGGTAGGTTGTTGCGCTTGTCGCTACATTGTTGTCTCCAGAGTTAGTACTTGAGTATTCTACCCCGTTTGGCTTTCGAGGTTCGGTTAAGCGTGAGTTTTTCCCGATTGAATCTTGTGGCGCCCATTTATTTTGTAACACCCTATACATACCGTCACGCTTGCCTTATAGTGTACCGTTTCAAGAACGGCGCCCATCTCCTTGAGCGTATTCGAACCGTGGGCTTTAGCCTGTTTTGTGTGATTTTCAGAGTAAGTGTGGATGTTTCACGGACAGGTTTGAGTATTTAACACTCACTCATTCGTGAGTGTCGTTAAAACAGTTTGATACTGTAACAATCATCTCCGCCCAAAATTTATATATATGTATGAGACAGCTGTGATAACTTGCACATCCAATATTTATTTGGATTAGTAATTCGTCTAATGGCTTTTGGCAAATCTTATAAACGGATGTATATTTGGTGTGATACAGTATCTCGAGTTTCCAAGTCAAAATTTAAAAAAACCTTGTGGTGGGCTCGAAACAAAGTCCTTAAGGTGAGCTTTCAGGTGATTATATACGTCTGTATCCTCTTCTATGGGTTACGTAAGAGAACAAGAAGCTCTAAAACTCTAACAAGTTATGCAAAACCATTTTAACAGAATATGAAGGATTTGGTCGTAGATCAAAGTATTTGCAAACAGACATTTTGGATTTGGTTTCAGGTTGGTTTATGGTTGAGCAAAGCCAAAACAAAATTGAAAAAATAACAATGGAAAGTGTTGTGACAGATGCTCACGGCAGAATAGCATCTGTCAATTTCGAGATTCAGATATGGACATTTCCATAGAAGGAAAATGCAAAAATGAACGGTGAATAGTGTAGCAATGAAAGACTGACGGATGTGTTCCCAGTTGAAGTTGTCAATGTTAAGTTGTCAACCAGAGTTGCTCTAACTCTTAGATGAAAGGATTTTAGAAAAATATGGAAATTGTTGCATGTTCTCTATACTTCGATTTAAGACGTTTTCCAAATTTGAGAACGAAACGTATTGTTGCAGTTTGGTAAATAAATTGTTTCCAATATTCTCAAACAACTGGACGGCAACAAATGATGCCCTTACTGACTGGCTTAATAACGACATTAATGAAGAAATAGAAATCAGAAAATGAATCTGAATCAGAATCAAAGGAGGTAGACTAACAAAAAAACACTTGAAGAAAAAATTCAGAAAATGCAAAGAGCAGAAGAAATGAAACATTTAACTGCTTGACATGTTTCAACAATTTTTAGCAGCATTAACAAATTTATTTTTAAGGTATGAATATAATTTCTTGTGAAAGGGCGTTAAGTATAATTAAAATATTCAAATCTAGATTAAGGGTGACTCATTTTCAACACTTATGTCGACGAGTATATCAATTTTTATTACATTTTGAATAAAAATAAAAAATCATCTTCGTTTCTTGCCAATATCCTAAATTAGTATATACTACCTTTTTCTGTTCTACCTACTTTCTTCATGTTTCCATTAATATTATTATTATTACTATTGGAGCTGAAGTCCCGCCAGACCTTTTCCTTGTCAGTCCGTCTCTGACGCGCTTGCCTTGATATGATTAGTAGACTTGCTGTCCTCAATGATGGGAGTAAATAAATATCTCCCGTCCCTGATTCCAATTCTCCATATATTTGTTGCAGGAGAAAACCAACATGGTTTGCAATAGGCTGCATCTAATATACCAGAATAGCACCACCACTGGCGAAACACAAAACCATACCTTGTCGTAAAGAATAATACCATGTATTAAAAGAACGGTTTTCTGAGACAGATATTTAAAAAGGGACTTTAGTCTATTAGATGGCAAGTCCATTATTTGTTTTCTTTCATCCGAAATTGCCAGCTGAACAAAATTAGGCTTCCGTATTCCTACGCCGTGCCCTAGAAAGAAATCCTTCTAAATTGGGCCCATTTCCAGACTTTCTAGGCCCCGTGATTGACAGGTTACGACATCTGTTGCCCTAGTTTTGCCTCAAAGCATATTTTTATCTTATAGGAACGAAATCTGCAACCTTGTTACCATATCTCGCAGATTCTGCTAATCAGTTTACTAAATTTGTTACGGTATGAAAAGGACTTTACGACACCCACCCAAGGTGAGCATCGCACCACGGAATCAGTCCTGAAAACATGACACACTTGCCCTGAGATCGGTTCGAAATAGGCTAATAGGCCACGGCTGGAACGCTCAGGGAGTCGGGCGTGAGTCACACGATACGTTCTGGGCAAGCGCGTTGTGGCATAATATATACAGGGTATGTCGAAATTATGAGGGCGCCACCAAGCCTGTCTTAACCCGGCTAACCGGGCCTGGACGGTTAGACGGGAGCGAAGCATGCAAAAATACTCCGCCAATAAGATTATTCAAGAGTTGCAAGGTCAAACAACAACTTCGGGATTGCCTTAAGCAAGGATTGTGATTAGGTGTCCATCCGACCACGACTACGCAGCTGTCCCACTCACCTGCACGCTCACAGCTTCCTCGTTCCGTCGTACAATAATTCGTACAATAAAGGGGCGTCTATCTGTAACAGAACATGCACAAGCCGAAACAAACAATAGTTCCCATAACTAACCAATCATATATTTCACTTCGAGTTACAATGGGGTAGCAGAATGCGTCGCCCTGTATCTAACCTTACTCTATAATTAAGGGCACCAGCTGGCACGCGCGCTCTAAGCTTAACGACAGATGTTGAACATTAGTGAACAGCAATAATAGGTACAAAGATACACATTGCCTTATGCAAGGGCAGCGACGATTTACATTAGCCTTCACGGCCTGAACTGTCTGCAGTCTGAATGAATACACTAGCGTAGTAATGAGTAGTAATGAGTAACACTCGCGTTCACAGCGGTAATCAGGTTAAAGGCACATACCTTAATGCGTGGGCGGCGAGGGAGCCTGGTACAGCTGAGTTGCGACGAGCTGCAATCGTAGGTGGTAGGTACCTTCGGTGTTACAACGGCGAAAGGGGGTGAATGCATAACCGCCTCAATGGCGACGGGAGACGCGTCAAGACGCGTACAACGGGACGACGAAAATGATGGGGGCCTCACTCGTTCTGCTGAACCAAATCCTCGTAGGTCGAGATGAAGGGGGCACGACCCCTCACTAATAGTAGCAGGAACTGGGCTCCAAAACACCCACGTTACGCCGAAGATCACTCGACAAATTTCGAATCACCACCACCACACACAAGCGCTCTCTGCCACGGGCTCTGGAAGACTCACCGAGGGAAGCGTCGGCAAAAGGTCACCTTCGCCGCGTCACCCACGTGACTAAACCACAGCGAATCGCAAGGCGATGAAATGAAACCAACCAATGCGGGCCACGCTGGTATCACGCCGCCACAGCGTGCTAAATGAAACAAACCAATGCGGGCCACGCTGGTATCACGCCGCCACAGCGTGCTATTCAGAATTCAGAAAAACGCCATCAGAGGAGAGCTCCAACCGACGACAAATACTGCTTTTTAGGCTAACTATGTGCGAAATCGTGATTCTGGAATTAGGCGATGGAGCCAAATAAAGAGCTAAAAGGGCTTAGCATACGGGCACGCTGCTCTAAGCTTAGGCGGCTATTCAAAATACCAAAATGACCTAACTAACGGCGTGAAATGCAATTAAGCATCTGAAACAGCAAAATGACTTAACAAATTATCCCATGATGGGCCTTCAGTCTTCAACCGAATTCAAATTGAACAATCGCTGGCGGCTGCCTGACAACATTTCTGGACTACGGGACTTCCCTGTTATATCCGCGGTAACCATAATTCTCTGTCGTAATATGGCGCAATACTAAACACCGCCAACACGTATCGTACACGTTGAAGGGAGATGGGTACTTTGGAAATTTTCCTGGATGACTCAATTCCAGATACGACGCGCTTGGCCGCATCCGTTGAAGTCAGTTGGGCCTGAATAATTTAGCTAACCGTATCGGGTAATTTCTGCCCGCAATTAAAACCACAGTTGTTTAAAGGGGGTGCGCCGTTCTCCGGGTGACTATAGAAACCACATGCTAAGTGCCTTTGTCAAGTTAGTACCGGAGTGTACAAATTATCGCTGTCCAAGCGGATCTTGACGAAAATATGCATTGTAAGCATATATACAGGGTGGATCTCTGTTGTTCGTCGTTACGATCCAGTCCCAAATCATTGTAAGAAAAATTTTAATACATCGCCATCTCGGAGTAAGCTGTCAGCCGCCCGACTTGTAGCTTCTTGGAGTCAGGTACCAAAAGATTTTAATGGACGTTTTGTCCCAGTCGTAAGGACTACTGCGAAACGCTCACTAACCCCAATTTCAATGCATATTACATGTCCAAATTTATGTGTGTAAATTTTGAATTAATACATCACTCTCATTTAACTCAACTTTTGTATTTTATTTGTGTATGTTCATTTAAAATGACAGGAACCTGTATTCTTCTCGCGTTGTGTATACTCCATTGTACAGGGCCCAAATGACTGCAGGAGGAACACCCAACGGTAGGTGCAAGCTTCTTTTGCTGTGGAACGCCTCTCGAGAGTAGCAACGCGACGCAACGGCTGTTGGATTCAGGTTTTTGGCCAATGGTCTGTGAATTGAGATTTACATCCTCAAAAGTCGTGGCGGCCGTCGAATCTTCTTTGAACCAATCATCGTCAAACACCCCTATCGTGGTACCTCGCCCTGAACTGTACCCCCTTCCGATTGAGGTTTAGCTGGAGCCAAATGGGCTGGAAAAGACACGCAGGGGCGAGCATTGCTACGAATATTCATTAGAGGTCTTAATGATCGTTTTATATTGTATAAAAATTTCTTTTAATTTCTATCTTGAATTTTGACTTGACTGTAGCTACAATATCATTTTAAAATAATTTTCATCCTATATAATGGTTCTTTTATTAGATTTTTCATTTTATAAATTAAACTAATATGTATGCCTGTTTATAAAATATAGATTTTTAAATTACTTTTATGGCTAGAAAGTCACAAACCTATCAAGCATTAGAGTGACCCAGCTTGCTTATTTACAATCGTCATTCGGACAATATAAGGGCTCAAACTAGAAATTTTGCACCTGGATTCGCTAAAGAGTTATAAGTAATTTAACCTTTCAAAAGGCCTTAAACAAGTACGACGTATGGACAAATAAATATTCAGAAAACTATCACTGCTCCACGCCTCCAAGTTGTGAACCATATTGTAGCAACGAACTAAAATACATCTTTTAATTCCAAGTGTGAATTTTACTTGTACACTAATAATCAGACGAAGAATTAAAAGGCACTTTAGTTACGCTAATTTTCACATGGCATAATGGTTTCGATTCCCAAAATTCTCGAAATATTATATTGTGTTGTCAAGTGGCAATCCGACTCTACTTTAAGCCTACTGCCCTTTTTCAAAGCATAAACTTCAGTTTATATTTGATTGAACGCTCCTCTAAGCTTCTACGTCATTGATCTACTTCCATAGTGAAGCTCAATGCATCGGTTAGGGGTTCCGAGATGCGGATGCAAATAAACGAAAACAGCTTTTTATATGAATATAACATAATATGTTCACCCTTTTTACCATAAATTCAAAAAGTTTCCTAACAAACGATGTGCAATAAAATGTAATCCCTTTAAATTAGCTTATACTGGCATGTAAGCAAACGAGTCCGGATTTACATCTATGCTTGCCGATGTTGCAGAGTAGCAATTTAGCATGAGCCTTGAAATTAATGCATGCTTGTGTGTAATCCAACATTTATATTCCATTTATGGTGATGTACTTCTACAGTGTTAGATCAAACACTATTATGAAACCCTTAGGATGCTTACAGCAAAGTGAAAAATTGAGACAAGCCCAACAGTTTTCCTAGTGGTAGAATATTTTAAATGCAAATTCTAAAAAAGCATAATTTATTCTACGAAAATCTTTCTAAAAATATGTAAGAGCCAAATAATTATCATTTTTAAGTTAATGGAAGTGAGAGTATCACCGCTATCCGATCCTGTCATTTATGTTTGCCATGCTTTCTCCCGTTTCTTGTTGCTGATGTTTACACTTAGTCGCTTTAGCCGTCAACATGAAAAATTATTGAAAGTGACGTATATGACGGAACGCATTAAGTACAGACGTGAAGCTGATGTGAGAGCGAATGAATAATTTCTTGGGCTTGTTCGGTACGCCTCTCACAATTTTTGTCCTTTTATATTTAACTTCTAGCTTAAACCATGATTAATTAGAGTACCTATTGTGCAAAATGTCAAAGTTTTTATACAAAATGCGACCTCTTAATGTACGCTAAAAACTTCAGATTACATATAAAACAAAAAAAAATTATTTTCAATAATGGCAAAGAATTGCCACGATAATATAGAAAACGTCGGTTATGTTATAAGCATCACAACAACTCTGTACAAGGTGTTTCAAAAAGTTTGAGTAAAACTGGATACACGTATTCTACGCCCAAAAACAAATAAAAAATACTATATGCATGCTACAAGAACCCAACTCAATGCAGCATTGAACAGAACAGGTGGATTTCGCTGCTAACATTCTTTTTACCGCTGAGGCCAAATTTACTAATGATAATATTATTAATTTCTACAATAACCAAGTTTGGTCGAACGGAAATCTCCAAGCAGTTGTTAAATTCAGACACCAACAACATTTCCGTCTGGATATGTGGCTAGGCATTCTAGCAGACATGTTAGTAAGACCGATTGTTTTACCACGATTAACAGTTCCTCATATCATACCTTCATTCTTATTCTAGAAACTTTGCCCTAACTTTTGGCAGCTGTGCGTTTGAATCAGAGGTTGAATCTGTGGTTTATTCAATTTTGCTGAGTTGCAACAACGAATTGGACAAATTATCAAACAATGCGGACAAAACCGGGATTTTATGAAAAGATGAGGAGTTTCTTCCTGAGAAAATATAGATCCTGTGTGGATATGCAGAGAAGGCATTTCCATTTTTTTATAACTGTGTTCTGTAGCGTTAAATAATAAAAAAACTAAAAAGTTATGTAAGCTGTTGATTTGCGAACCTATGTATGGTATGAGTCCCGGTTTAGCTTTCAGTGCATAAAGACGTACGGCGGTCTGCTTCTCTGATAGCAGTTTAACCGAGACCACTGACCTCGGGGTCAAGTGCAAACGTTTACTTATTTATACATATTTGTGTCTTTTATATCTATAAACCGTGAGTTACTCAAATTTTAATGTACTTCTATTCAAATTATCCGGATGCCGCTATGGCCTTCTATTATCCAAATTAAACCGCTACGATGCCGAACGCTCAACATTACATTCCCTTGCAAACAGATCAATCCCAATTGATGCAGATGTTCCAACAAAGCTATCAATATGTCAATAATTTTCCAAACCCTAATCAAACTAACACACATATGACCGAACAAGATACACTTAAATCCCCCAACGTACCACCGTATCAGCCAGAACTGCCTTATCAGTTGCATCAATTTCCTTCATCATCACACAACACAGAATGGCAGCTAGTTAACCACGAAAAACGCGGCCGAATAGAAAGCGCTGATACTCAGGCTAATCCAAACAAGCCAACTGAATCTACAACATACTGGCTGGACCCTGAACATCGTTTCAGCCTGCTTAATAAAAAAACTGCGCAGGGACAAGGAACCACAAAAGCAGAACCAAAACCACCTCCGATATTTTTCTCGGGCGTCAAGACCATCGAACCGCTAATCTCATTTCTAGACTCAATAGCTAAGGACGGGTACTCGCTAAACGCTTCAACAAATCACGAAATTAAAATAATACTCAAAACACCGGAAAAATATTTACTAATAACCAAAGGCTTAATTGACAGGACACCGAATTCCACACATACCAGGTTAAACAAAAACGTAGCTTTCGAGCAGTCAATGTATGAAATGTAAAACAGGCAGGCACAAAAAAGAGCTACCCCTCTTTGTGGTAGATCTGAAACCATCCAATAATAATAAATAAATATATAACGTTGACAAACTCATGCATTCAGTGGTAAAATTCGAACCACCCCAATGTCAAACGCAACGTACCTCAATGCTCCAGATGTCAGAAACATGGCACACAAAAAACTTTTGTAATAGGTCTTCTCGATGTGTGAAGTGCACTGCATTGCACTCCACGTCACAATGTCAACACAAAGAAAAATATCAAGATGTCACGTGCATGAATTGCAACGGGAATCACCTTGCTAGTTACAAAAGGTGTCCTGTCTACAAGGAACTTCATCAACCAATGTTTCCTCCACTACTACAGAAGTCTCTACCAAATACAAAATTTTACCAACCAGGGCTAGCTTGCGCACGAGCTGTAAATGGCAATAACCAACAATCCAACATAGCTATCCCCTTCCAACACAACACTAGACCGACTAACAACTCATCAGACATTGCCGAACTGAAGCACATGTTAAACAATTAATGGAACAGATGGGCACAATGTTAAACTTCTTACCGCGATTGTGACCAGAACATCTAATGGATCATCATCTTAAAATAGCGATATGAAATGCCGACGGGTTGTCACAACACAAGGATGAACTCACCGCCTTCATAACAAACCACGGTCTTAACTAATCTCGGAAATCCACTTCACGCAACGCTCCCATTTTACAATCCATAAATTCACAACCTATGAAACAAATTATCCGGATGGCACAGCTCATGCGGGCCCTGCCATAATCATCAAAAACTCAATTAAACATTACGTACTTCCCAACTATAGCCAACCTCATCTAGAAGCCACATCCATAGTTGTCGAAAACTGGCATGGCCCTCTGACAATATCAGCGGCATTTTGCCCACCCCGACACAACAACAAGCAAGAAACTTATGAATACTATTTCCGAACGCTAGGCAACAGATTTATCTCAGGAGGCGACTTCAATGCCAAGCACACCCACTGGGGTCATAGGGTAACTTCAACCAGAGGCAGAAAAATGCTAAAAGCAGTAAATAACATGAATCTGTCGCCGTTAACCACAGGAGAACCAACATACTGGCCCACTGACCCCAACAGGCAGCCAGATCTATTTGACCTATGTTTTATAAAAGGAATTAACGCTAACTTATTTAGCGCATACTCCTGCCTAGACCTCTCTACCGATCACTCCCCGATGTTAGCGACCTTAGACACAAATATAATCATCAAGGAAAAGCTGCAAACATTCACTAATAAATATACAAATTGGACGCAATTTCAAGAGTTGATCGACATATCACTACGCACAGATTTACCCCTAAAAACAACCGCTGACCTAGATGAAACAGTGCTACATTTCACTCAAATAACCCAAGCAGCAGCCCATCAAGCTACCCCGATACCAACCCAACTCAATGCCCAATCCTTGTCAATCGGAAAATCGCCGAGAAATATCATTAAGAAGAACGTGGCAAAAAACACGTCATCAGAACGATAAAAGAGCATGAAACCATGCCACCAGTGAGCTCAAAATTGTACTCTCCACCATCAAGAACCAAAGTGTTCAAAACTTTCTGAAACAACTCTCCCCTTATGAAGCAGATGACTACTCGCTCTGGAGGGCCACAAGGGATCTCAAACAACCACAACAACACAAAGCCCCAATTCGTACAGTTAACAACGTCTAGGCAAAGAGTGATCACCTAGTTACGGTCTTCTAACCACTTCAAGCAGAGCTAGACAATGAGGATGACATCCAGAACACTCTAAGTATGCCGTATCAAATGAGCTTACCCCCAAAAAAATACAAAGTTTACCAAGTGGAAAACACCATCCTTAAGCATGTAAACGCCCACAACGCGTCGGGCCACGACCAAGTCACTGGCCTAATTATCCAAAACCTGCCGCAAAAGGGCTTTCAATTCATAACTCAACTATTCAACTCAACTAAGGCTTCGTCAGTTTCCCAAACCATGGAAAACTGCAGTAACAAGTCTAATTCCAATTCTTACAGACCCATTAGCCTATTAACGACACTGTCTAAAGTCTTTGAAAGTTTGCTCCTTCAGAAGCTTTATCCAATCCTCACAGACAAACACCTTATTCCCGACCACCAGTTCGGGTTTCGTAAGCACCACGCAACAATCGAGCAAGTGCATCGCGTAGTAGACAAAATTACTGAGGACTTTGATGAGCTTAGGTATTGTGCAGCAGTATTCCTGGACGTAACACAGGCTTTTGATAAAGTCTGGCTCGATGGACTACTTTGTAAAAAGCAAAAAATCTCTACCCACGGATTATTTTCAACTCCTGAAGTTATATCTTTCCAACTGCCACTTTCTCGTCAGAGATGGCATCGCCCTACCAACTTACCCCATCAACTCCGGTGTTCCACCAAGGAGCGTACTGGGACCAATCCTATATCTCCTATTTACGGCATATCCTTCGACCACACCTGGAAATATGGTTGCTACCTTTGCGGATGACACAGCAGTACTCTCGTCGCACGCTGATCCAAACCTAGCTTCTAGCCATTTATAAAGCCACTTAAACGCAATCCAGTCGTGATGCAAAAAATAGAGAATCAAACTAATCTAAAGTAAATCCGTCCAAGTAACTTTCACACTTAGGTGAGGCACCTGTCCACCGTTGATGCTTAATAATCAACAGATCCCACAAGTAGATAGTGCCAAGTATCTTGTCATACATCTGGACAAGAGACTGACCTGGAAAACGCACATCTGGTCAAAACGAAAACAAATGGGTCTCAAACTACAAAAGATGTACTGGCTGTTAGGGCGTCGATCCCAGCTATCCTTGGAGAACAAGTTACTCCTCTATAAAACAATGCTCAAACCCATATGGACGTATGGAATTCAACTCTGGGGCACCGCCCGTACCTCCAACATAGAAATCTTAAGAAGATTTCAATAAAAAGTTTTAAGAGCTATGGTAAACGCCCCCCCCCCCCCCAACCGTCACGCCAATCATCTAATAATATTTGTTAAATAATCTACGGAATGTCATTGTATGACAGATTGTAGTGTCATTAAATTAAATAAATTTAAAAAAATTATGGTTATGATATAAGTTTTCACACCAGCAGGTGCGATGGAGAATTGCTGAAACAAGAAGAAATGTATTTGCCAATAAGCGTAATGGACAAATGTGATAATCTTGCAAGCAGAATAAAGCATTTATGCCAGCTCCTATAAAATAAAATAAACGTTAAAAGTAGACCTCCTCAGAATATCTCTTTTAGTCAAGATAATGTAAAATCCCAGACAATATTCAGCTGCGGGCACACCATTTAGATAATGTCGAGTGTATGCGTTAGTTTTTACTTAAAAGGAATATCATGTTTGACAAAACTAGCTATGATCAGCTGTATATCAAATGAGGCAAACACACAAAGAACAAGTATCGAATAGGCAACAGTGTTTTACAAGATGCGGTGAACTATACGTTTGGTGATATGTACATATGCACCTAAGAACAATGGTAAAGTAGACCCTACAAGTTGTGATCCGAAAGGTACAATTAACATAATCATCTGGTGTAGCAGAGTCGTGGTCCGTAAATAAGCTGCTACCATTGATTTGGAAGCAAGGTATTATTATGTCCGAAAGGTTAGTTCATGTCAATCCCGATTTTACTTCAAGAAAAATTTGCAGGCTGGATTCATGGCACAACAGAGGAGGCGCCTACATTAGAGCAAATCTTGAAAGTGACCCTACAAAAACAGGCAGTCGATTAAACTTCATTAAAATTATTTAATTGTGAAAACTTACCTGTCAAAATGGCAAGGCCTTAGCTTCTGCATAGTTTGCATTTTCAAGCTGTACAAAATTACTGCAGATGCATAGGACCATTTAATTAACATTTCGGCATTAAATTTAGTGGTTACGGGGGCCACGCTGCAAGACACACAAAAATCATATTGACGGGACAAATACTTTTTGTATAATTAAAAGTTGAATTATGTGTACCTTTCTATCTGAGAAGTTATAACTCCTGAGTATTCAAAAAAACCAATTAGAACAGTTATAAATAAATGCTGAGCGTTTCTAGGGACTACCATAAAAAAACTGTAATAAATCTCGTTTTTGTCGTGCTAAGCGAATCCATGCTACCTTGTTTCACAAAATATATAATTTTGTCCTTGTTTACACTTACAAGTGAGGTTATTTGTCTACAAGTGTTTTGTTTATTTTCGACGTTACTAAGAATAGTAAAAGCTCAACCTATCTAAATAGGTACAACAGAACGATTGCACTTGAAGGGAGATGAATAATTAGTGCTTTTATCGATACATCAGTCAGCAGTTATTGGCAAGATCAACTGCATATGGACATCGGCGAACAGATGCAAGGGCGGCATTGGCGTGCAGTTTTCGGAGAAGTCCACTACCAGAAACGGCACAAGCAAGTGGGATGAAAATTAAGTCCATTTTAATTCTTGAAATAGTTTTGTAAATGTTTTATTATTTTTAAACTTACCTCATTTGACTCATTAAGAAGCAACATTTTGTTGCTATGTTAATTCGCATGACCAGCCTCTACGAAGATATTTAATAGTTGCTGTGTGTTCAGCATTAAAAGAATGATTTTTCCGTAATTATATTTTAAAAAATTGTCTTGTTTTAGTATAAATAGTTTTCATAAATTTGCTGTGGTCACGCTATATTTAAAGCTTGCAAGGTTAACAATTCAAGATTAACTATATTTTGTTCTAGCCGGCTTTTCTGATTATTTTTTATTTTCAGAGCCTTTCCTCATTTTCTTTGCCTTTTCGTTTGTTTATGAATTCAGTCCTGCTTTCGAGACAGAAATCGTTCTATGAATAAGCAATCGTGCTTAAACAGCTTCATTTGAGTATTAGAAAATATATTTGTATATGTGTATTGTCAAAACACAAGAGACAATGTGTCAAAATACTTGTATAAAGAAATACTCAAGGTAATTAAGGATTGCTGCTTACCAAAAAAGGAAGCTTAAAATGAGATAGCAAATGACCAAAGACCGTAGCAACAAAAGTGAGATTGGTCGAACAATGAATAACATTAAAGATGAATAATCAACTTTAAATACAAAAGCATCTAGAAATACTTGACAAAACTGAAAGCTGTCCAAGATAAGAGCAAATGACGCGAAGTTAAAAAGTCTTATCTTACTAGTAAAATGAAACAGATGTCCAGCAGTGGCTGTTAACAACCCCGTTATATCAAATTCAAGAAGAGCTTTTCGAAAACATTGCACCATATCACAGATATGGAGCATTTTAAGCGAGTTGGTCTAAGGGTGCGTTTAGTTTATGTGGAAGCAGTATTTTTTTTTTCGAAAAATTTGATGTATAATTATTAGAGAAACTATAAAAGTTATCTACCTGACAATGAAACAAAAGAGATGTAATTTCTTATAAGTTTATTTTTCAATAAAGTCAATAAAGCGGCATTTCTGGAGTATCGATTTATTCTTAGCTGCTGTATGCAGTCATATTGTAATGAAGAAGGAAGGAAGGAGCACATCGCCTTTTTACTGCCTTTTATGATTCACCCCAAAAATTCTAAATTGAGTTTTCAACAGATGTTCACGTTTTATAGTCCCCTGATCCCAAAAAAACATATTTTTTTCATTGGTCTGTCTGTGTGTGTGTCTGTCTGTGTGTCTGTGAACAGAATACTTATCTCAAAAACAAAAAGAGGTATGGCGTTGAAACTTCATATATAAGTTTTCTGTACTATGTAGATAAGACAGCAAGCTTCTTAAAAAAATCGCATAACCGCAAGTAGGTGTTTACTCTTGCAATTTTTTAGTTTTTTACATTTTCTCAAAAACGGCCATAACGATTTTTTTCAAACTTTGTATTTTTATTACACTTTTAATGTGTATTGATGTGAGATAGGTGATTTTCCAGTTGAATACTTCTAAAATGGGTTTCTTTTGTTTTTTTCCTGTTTTTTTATTAATGTCTATTTTAAATAGAACACCCGGTATATTATTACATTTTTGAATTTAACTTAAAATTTTAGTGAAATTTTGAATCTTTAACTAACGCTCTATTTTGTACCGTTTTTGTACGATTTGTAATTTTAGAAAATTTTTGACAAATGCTTAAAAATTAAAAATAAAATTTTTGCCTAATTATAAGATCACTGTAAAAAAAAGTTGTGTGAGTGTATCACACCAGATTTTTTAGTGTCCTACCTTAGGATTTTATCATTCACGTAACTTTCTTACAGCATTTATCGCGCGTTCAGTAAACATTTATCTGTTAATTATACCGTCTAAATTTTTCTAAAGTACCTGTAAACTCCTGAAAATGTAGCTTTATATCACTGAATCGTGACGTTATGAAATAGAATTGCCAACGATTGATCGTCTCAAATTGGTGCGACACACCTGTCGCTCACACGCGCGGTTTCTATGATGCTAAAAGCTATTAGTCGCGAATCTGGCAGTTGCCACACCAAAATGGTTCTTCAAAGGATATTACTTTCAAATATATTAGCTTTTAAATTTAGCGACATACCTTTCATGCGGCTCAGCAGATTGCATCCTCATTGGCTCCGTTAGATTACACTAAGCTGTTAAGAAAATTACAAAAAAGCTTCTGAAGGAAACATGAGCCTTTAAAGCCAATTACGAGTTACATAATAGTGCTTATAGAAAATGTCACCAATCAAAGCAAAAAACTCAATTGATATTAGATTTAACTTTGCTTGTTTAAAAACCGCCTTTCTAAATTCGCTTTTGAAGACATACCATAAAAAGCAACATGATAGCTATTTATGATACAAGTATTACATAAGACTTGGTTTTAGCTCTCGCCGATTCCTAATTTGAAACCTTAAGAACCCCTAGTCGGTAGGCTTCCAAATTGTCATAATCTCATAATTTGTTAAACAATGCAATTTCGGGATTATTTCACTGCTTTTAGAAAATGATTTCAGGTGAATGCCTACCGTGCACACAAAGAGACTTGTAGGACTATGCCCAACTCGTTTGATAATATAATTCTAACAAAATCGGGATATATCCCGCAACTTGTCAAAAAATTTTGTAAACAATTTCGACGAACTATAAATGATAAAATTGTATTGTTGACTGCACAACTATCAAGTAGTAAAGTTCAACCACAATTAAAAATTTATCACACACACATGCTACGTACTCTGAACGGCAATTTTGTGATTATTTTTGTTTGAGATATTTTTTTTTTATTTTATTTGGGTAAATAACAGGTTGACACGCAAAAGCATCAACCCAATTACAATTTACCACTACATACATTTATAATCATAATATTACGTTGAAAGTCATGCCATTCAATGAAAAAAGCACAAGTTTGGTACCAATGACAAGTGAATGTAATAAAATATACATGAATAGTAATAATAAATATTAAAAACTAAAACATGTAGGAGAGGAGTGCAGGAGAAGTAAAAAGCATATGTGATATGGCTTTCACCAACAATATGAAAAGACTCAAGATGCCATGGAAATAAAATGTAACGCACCAGCGTGTAGGCTAGGCGACACGCCCTGACCCCCATAGCATCCCGAGACGCCGTAATTCGCAAAAGCAAAATCAGTTTACAAATACCAACTGAGACATTTTATACTTAAAATTTGTGAAGGTCGAATTAAATAAATCAGGACAATTTGGAAATTTGCAGTAATAATTATAGTACCAAGACAAACGATAAACCGGAGAATTGATTGCAGCGTTCGTATTTTTGAATTGTAGAGCAAAAACGTCATTGCTTCGCGTTGGCCTAGATGGAACTTTTAGAGAAAATTCAGATAATAAGTCTGGACAGTCGATTTTCTCATTAAAAAGTTTAAATAAAACACATAAGTCCAACAATTTTCGTCTTGACTGTAAGCTCTGCTGCCTCTGATTTAATTGAATTGAATTATGTTTCAGATATTTAGCAAACTTGTTCTGAATTTTTTCTATTCTGTCAATATAGATATTATACTGGGGATTCCACACCGGAGCGGCAAATTCTAAAACACTACGAACCATAGCAAAATACAGAAGCTGGAAACAATGGGCACTTTTGAAGGGCTTGCAGCACCTCATTATAAAACCAAGTGTTTTATATGCTTTTTGAGTTATGTTATTTATGTGTGCATCGAACAACAATTTATTGTCAAGAATCACACCCAGGTCCCTTATTGTACTTTGTTCCGAAATTGCAGTTTGATTAACGTGATAGGCGAATAAAATTTTATGGCGATTTCTCGTAAATTTAATTGAATAACATTTGTCAGTATTAAGTAGTAAACGGTTATCAGTACAGTAGTTAGAAAATTTATTGAAATCATTTTGCAAATTATAACAGTCGTTAATGTTGTTAATTCTTGAGTAAATTTTTAAATCATCCGCATACAACAAAAAATTGGTGTTTTTAAAGCATTTAGAAATATCATTAATGTAGAGTATAAACAACAATGGCCCTAGATGTGAACCCTGCGGTACTCCGGAAGTAATGGAGACACTATCTGATGTATAACCGTTAAACGATACACACTGAGTTCTATGATCTAAGTAAGAAGAAATCCATCGTAAAAGATCACCATGTATACCGAGCATATTTAATTTATCAATTAACAGAGAGTGATCCACCTTATCAAAGGCTTTGCTAAAGTCGGTATACACAGCATGTACTTCTAATCTTTCATCCATACAGTTTTTTATAAAATTTGTGAAAATAAGTAAATTTGATGAAGCAGATCTATTAGAACAAAATCCATGCTGCTGCGGTATAATAGTTCCCTTGAAGGTGTTGAAAATTACTCCGTAAAGAAGTTTTTCCAATATTTTGCCAAAGATGCATAATTTAGAAATAGGCCTATAATTCGTTATTAAATTTTTATTTCCAGATTTAAAAATTGGAGTTACGAACGCATTCTTCCATTTTTTCGGAAAACAGCCTTCGTTTAAAGACTTATTAAAGATGATCGTTAGAGGTTCTGCTAAAGTTGATGCACAAGATTTTATAAGTATACTGGGTATATTGTCAGGACCAGCTCCCTTATTAATATCAATTGTATTCAGTACTGACAAAACTTCATTCTCCAAAAAACTGCAGGTTCCCAATGAGATGCTGCTATTACTTATCCGATTTGTATTTTTTATACCGGAATCAAGAGTGTATACAGAACTGAAAAATTCTGAAAATAAATTACATACTGCTTCGCCGTCATTTGCAGATTTTTCACCCAGCATCATATTATTCGGAATACCCTGAACTACCTTTTTGTGCTTTAAAAATGTCCACAGCTTTTTTGTATTGTTACATATTTTGGACTCGATATTGTTAATATAATTATTAAAGCAAACTTTAATTAAAGCTTTCACACGTCTTCTTAGTTGGCTAAATGTCCTGTAATCTAATGGTGATTTGTATTTTTTGTATTTCCGATGTGCTTTATACTTCTCCCTCATTAACTTAATTAACTCGAGAGAAAACCAAATAGGATAATCATCATTACGTTTGAAAACTATTGGTACATATTCGGTAATAAGAGCATTAAGAATTTCATACAGTTTGCTTACGGAATCATCAGTATTAAAAATTTCCATTTCTCTTTTCCAATCAATTGAGGATAACCTAGCATTAATTGAGTTATAGTCGGCTTTCCTGAAATTATAAATTACACGATTGGCCTCAGTAAGTGGCTTAACTAATTCAGATTTGAAATATATTTCAAGAGGTGGGTGGTGACTATCGACAACACTTAGTGGCTGGTCACACTCCATAACTTCTACATTTTCGCAACTTGAAAGAATAAGATCTAAAATTCGAGAATTTGTATTTTTTATGCTATTAAATTGAAGTAAATTGTTTTCAGAAAGTGTATCTATAAATACATTAGAAATACAATCATAAGTAACTGACGGTTGCATGCTATGATTGTCACTGTTTTTAACCCAATTAATGTTAGGCAAATTAAAATCGCCACAAATTAAAATTGTTTCGTTATTTTTTAAAGAAGACATGATGTTAGATAATTTTGCAAGAAAATAATTTAAAGTGGTTTTAAAATTCGATCCCGGAGGTATGTAAACACAACATATATACAGTATGAGGTTATTTTTTGTATTCGCATTACACATGATCCAAATATCTTCTATCTTGCTGCACCATTCACTTTTTAGCGAACACTTAATTGACCTTTTAACTCCAATCAACACACCGCCACCCTCACTTTTACTGACATCAGTGTCACATCTGTCTTGTTACTCTGTCCCGATCGTATAAGAACAAAATTATAATTAATGCATATTGACACATTACCTTTTAATTAAAGATATTATCAACAGTAATACACCAAGTGCATTAAAATAGCCGATTAAATTTTGACGTTTTTTGCCATATGTTTTGTTAAGAAATTTGTCGCTCAAAAAAAGTTTCGAGTGGGTAGCACTAGGGATTTTGAGGCGAAAAATTTACGAGATATATTTCTCCAGAGCAAAACAGTTTGACAGAAATTTTTTTTAAATTATCAATCTACTCTTGTTAATCATTTTTTTTTACAATAATCCTGTAAATAAATTAATTTAATTAAATCCTGTAAATGTTCTTTTACAGTTGTCTAAATGAGGCTATTTTTTCAAAACATGTAAACTGGATAAGAAAAGATCTTCTCATTTAGACAACTGTAAAAGAAGATTTACAGAACTTTTGTAACAGCAGTTCATTAACTGGGCTAGATTAAAATTTTTTGAAGCCATTTTAATAAATATTAATTATCATTCAAAAATATATCTTCTAAAAGGCTTCTTGCACCAAGAACGTAAAAATTATGCTACAATATTGCTTTTCGGCATACATTTTATATTATTTTTGTTAATTATAATTCTTAAAGCCTTTACCTAGAAAAATTTGAATTTTAAATTTAAGGCTTGGTATGTGAAATTTTGAAAAATATTTTAAAAATTTTAAAAATTAAATTTTTGCTAAAGTTTAAGAAAAATTGGTGTTTTCTGTTATTGAGATTGTTCAGTTACCTAACAGAAAGACATTCTAAAATCCCTAAGTAACAAACGACTTCCGGGATTGGACCGTGTCATGTTTGAGATCGAAGAACTCAACGTTTCGCCCACTTTCGTAAGGGGCTTCATCAGGAGGAAAAAAGCAAAAGAGCACGGTAACTCAACGTGTTAACCACGTCAGAGGCGAAACTCGACTGACTATCGGAAGAAGAAAAGCGAGAATTTATAGGCAAGCGCCGTCGCGATTCAGTGGCGGAGGGCGGGGCTTAGGAATTAGCACTTTCCACATAGAAGGAAGGGGAAAGCCTTCGTCCCGATTGAGATTATTAGGGTGTTTGCAAATCTCAATGGCTTCGCGAATCTTTCTGCTAAAGAAGAATGGGGATTTGCAGATGATGGAAGTTTCATCAAAAAGGATCTTATGACCAGTATCGCGTTGGTGTTCGGCGATGGCCGATGATGAAACGAGACCTGACTTGAGACAGCGCTGGTGCTCAGAGATGCGAGTTTTTACTGAACGACCTGTTTCACCAATGTATACAGCATTACAAGAGCAAGGGACTCTATAAACAACCTTTAGATGACATAGTGTTTAATTTATCCTTAGATGAAGGAAGAACCTGTGAGATTTTGCTTGGGGGTTTGAATACTGTTTTAATGTTTTGTTTTCGAAGAAACTTTCCTATACGGTCCGTGACTTGGTGGATATAGGGAAGAAAGACTATTGCTGCAGGAGGATCGGGTTTTGGAGGTTTGGGTGGCCGTGGGTGAAGATGGCGATTGATGGCAGACTGTATATCCCTAGCACGGTAACCGTTATTCCTAAGAGCTTTCCGAATGTGATTTAATTCAGCGTGGATATTATCGGGTTGGGATATGGAAACAGCCCGGTGTACAAGCGAATTGATAACGGGAAGTTTTTGTGTAGGATGATGGTGGGAATCGGCATGTAGATAGCTATCAGTGTGAGTGGGTTTGCGATATACAGAATGACCAAGTTTGCCACTGGGTTGGCGAGAGACCTGTACATCTAAGAAAGGAAGGGAACCGTTACTTTCTATCTCCATGGTAAAGTTAATGTCTGGATGTTGACTATTGAGATGATTTAAGAAAACGGGTAACGTGTCTTTACCATGTGGCCAAATAATAAAGGTATCGTCAACGTATCGGAACCAAACCTTAGGTTTCAATTCTGAAGATTCCAGAGCTACGGTTTCGAAAGCTTCCATGAAGATATTGGCAACGACAGGTGAAAGAGGAGAACCCATGGCCGCACCAAAGATTTGTTTAAAGAACTGACCTTGAAATAGAAAATAAGTGGAAGAGAGGCATTTTTCTATCAGGGCAGGTAGACTTGAAGACGTCTCCCCATGCTCTGATAACAACTGTTGGATTATGACTAAGGAATCGGGAATAGGAACTTTGGTAAAAAGGGAAGTGACATCGAAACTCACAAGTAAATCCTCAGGTTCAACGCTTATATTGGATATAAGTTCAACGAAATGGGCTGAATTGCGAACATACGAGGGAGACTTACCAGTGAACTTTCTGAGGATGGTGGTTAGGTATTTAGCTAATGAGTAAGTAGGGAAATCTATGGTACTGACAATGGGCCTGAGGGGAATGTCTTGTTTATGGATTTTGGGAAGACCATAGAGCCGAAGAGGCTTTGAAGCTCTAGGAATCAACCTCCGTTGAATATCAGTGGACAGATCTGAAGATTTTATGAGAGAAGTGACCGTTCGATTTTGGAAGTTGGGTCGCGAGAAAGTAGGGCATAAGAAGAATCTTGGAGTAAAGACTTAACCTTAGTGATGTACTCTGTTCGATCCATAACTACCGTAGCATTACCTTTATCAGCGGACAAAATTGAGATGTCGGAATTGGAACGTAAGGTTTTGAGAGCATTCCTTTCGTCTTTTGTAATGTTACTCTTGGGTGGTTTAGATGAACGTAAACACCTGACAGTTTCGAAGCGGATAAGATCGACAACGTCTTTAGGAAGCGTTCTCACAGAAGATTCTATCGAACTAATAATCTCTTCCGTAGGAATGCTTTTGGGGGCTAGTGAAAAATTCAAACCTTTGGAAAGTATGAAATTTCCCCTAGGAGAGAGGGCATAAGAAAAAAGATTTATGACCGTCGTAGAACATTTACATGACCTAGGTCGGTTGTTAAAGTGACTGTTTTTTATTCATGGATTAAAAGTCTTTTACAATCTAGAAGAAAAAAGACTTTTACGTTCAGCAATTTTTGATTAAAGGAGAGGTCACAATGTAGACATAGTTTCCGCTAATGTGGAGCTGTGCAGTTTTTGAAAAAAACGTTGTTTGATACTCGATTGCGAAATTCTTTTGCATTTTCGAATGTTTTTTGCTTGCGATGGTCGCAAAAAAAACTCATTCTCGAATGCAAAAGTAGCATTTCGCAGTCAAGAATTACAAATAACTATTTTTTACGATCGTGTCAAAATGACAACTTTTTGCACAGTTTCTAGTGTCAAAAGTGATGTTTGTAGCACTCTTAATATTAGCGCCCCAATTCGGTTTTTTTAGCATGCTGCCATTGGTGGCGTGTTTTAATATTATATTAAAACCCGCTTTGCCGTAAATTTGAATGTCAACATAACCTAGAATATCTAACATAATGTGACGGAAAAAGTGTCACCGAACTAAGTTTTTATAATTCTGTTACGATCGTAAAAAGAATAGCGTATGATACACGTGTATAAGTGCTATTAAAGCACTAGCGATGTTAAAAGCACTCCGCTTTGCATCGTGCTCTTAAACTCGTCGCACGTGCTTTATATGGGTACTTAGACACTAGTATCATAATATATTATTACCAAGCATAGATTGTATTTTGGAATTTAAGAAGCTATCAATGTTTTATTTACATTAAATAATATCAGAGGGATCACGTTAACTTTTTATTTGTATTTTGTGTTGCATTTTTACCTGGTCAGGCTCGTACAATTTACAATTAATGCATTGTTTATTCAACTAACCGCTTTGTGTTCAGAAGTGGGTTGAAGAACTTTACAACGTATAACCACTGTTAAGTGGATTTCAACTTGTGCAGAATATTTTCTGTTACACGTGTTCAAACAATCGCTCTCTCATAAATTAATCAAACTGACACGCGCACAAGCTGAAGTTTATTTCGTTCCAAACGGCCAGCTGTTGCCTCATAAACCAGTCCAAAGGCAGTAAAAGTCACTTCAACATTAATATATGAGCTACAGAACACACACGTTGAGCAGATAATTTCGAGATGTTAATCAAAACACTCGTTCGTTACGACATTAAAAAGATCGTAAAAGTCATTTTAAGATTGATATAAGAGCATAAAACTAACAAGCGTCATCGTATCTCGAGAGTAACGCTTCAGCCAATGACATCGCCGAGTGAAGGGCATGTACCATTTTTAAACCAATAGTCGCAAACATCTAATTGTTTCCCCTCCACAACGCTTTCGGATCTTTTAAAAAGGGTATTTGCACACTTTTTGACCAGAGACAGAGGCAGTTCCTTCAGTAGCAGCATCAAAGCAAGCTGGTGCCGAGTTCTTTGCGTGTTTTGACCACGACCGTTCTAATTTCCGGAGATATTTTCTCAATCCGCTCTGCGGGGTTTAATTTACGGAACCGGATCGCTTTGAGTCACTTAACCTGGAGTATTTACCGAATTTTCGTCTCGTAATATCGACGCACTCCGGATTTTTCCTACACAAGGGACCACACACGAAGACCAAGTTCTCGCACAGCATCATTCATCGCTTGCATTCCGTGTTATCGGTGTTTTCCCGGATTCTTCTGCAGCACTGCAGCGACTCATCCAAGCGAGTTTCCGGAAGGACATCAAGCAACTCAAGCCGCAGCAAAGATCTTAGACGGTAATGTGCAAAATTTATATTAATGTAGACTCCCATTATTTTCACTAAGATAAATAGTGTCGCGAAAGCAAATTAAGTAACGCACATTTAAAAGACCTCATATAGCGTTCAGATAACGACAAACAGTCAGTATCATTTTACAAATTCATAATCCTGTAAATAGTTAAATTAAGATTACCAAACGAAAATATTATTTAGCAATTTGTAAAACACTATGTACATAGTAGTTTTGTGTTTGACGTTAATATATTGAATTTTAATTATTCTATGTTTTCTTGGATTTGACGGTTGTTGCATGCATTCTTTCCTGTATTAAGTGTAAAAGATTGTGGCTGTAGGAAATCACTTAAGGTAAGTTTCATCCGGAATAGCGCAAGGAAGGACGTCGCTACAGCAGTATCAACAACACACCTACGGGTGATTTTCTCTTTCCACTTTTAAGAACTCGCTCAGTATTAGTATTACAAAAGTGGTGGCGCCTAGGCATTTAACCCCCTTTTAAGTTACCGAGCCCCGCCCGGTGTAAAGCGCCATCCCGAAATAATCTACGCCCTCGCGACTAGCTGCCGGGCAGGCGGGCTGGTCTTATAATCACCCAATAGTGTCGTAATCCTGTTCTATCGTGTAATACCACCCTTCGACACGACAAAGTATGAAACAGAAGATGAAAAAACGTCGTAAAGAAAATAATGTAGTTCGTGATGTGACAAGTGCAAATGAAATCTGTATTCGTGTGAGTTCTATCACCATGCCTCACGCAGAAATGGAAACGGAAACTATCTTGCTAACTGCTACATTTGTTAGTGAAATGTCGGCAGAACCAGAAAATTCAGACGAACAAAATCTATTTTCAATAGAAACGCCTCCCGAACTAGAAGTTGAAATAGAGGAAACATCTGTAAATGATGAAACCATTATTAGCGGCCGCCAAATAATCGATATTTCTCATGATGACTTTGGCTGTTCATTTTATAATATTGACATAGTAAGCAAAAAACGTCAAGGGCTCACCTTTATGTTTACTTTGCAATGCAACGTGTGCAATAAAACTGATGTCATTTGGACGGAAGAACCAACAACGGAAAGCAAAATGGAAGTGAATTTGGCTGCTGTTTCCGCTACTGTGTCAATAGGTGCATGATATAAACAATTCTTCGAATTTTCTGCCGCTCTAGATATACCTTCAATTTCAAGTGCAACATTATGCTAATTATCACAATCGAGTTTGCGATATTTACAATCAAGCTGCGACGGCAGCTGAAGAAGAAGCGATTTTGGTGAGAGGAAACGGAGATATTGTTTCTGACGGCTTTCTTACAATTGCTGTCGTAGTAGATGGAGCTTGGTGTAAACGATCATGCCATAGCAATTACCATGCACTTTCTGGAGTGGCTTGCATAGTTGACCTATGAACCAGAAATGTGCTGTATATGGCAATTAAAAATAAATATTGCATAATATGTACATACCAGAAGCAATAATGGCAAAGATTGTCCCGAACATGTATGCTACAAAAATTGATCTGGAACTTCAACAACCATGCATACTTTTTGAAAGATTTAAAAGGTCTGTATAAATGTATGGAATAACTAGTTGGAGACGACGACAGTAGTGTCTATAGAAAACTTGTTAAATGTATGCCATATGGACCAACTACTTACTATAATCGAAAAAATTAAGTGCAAAAACCAGCAACTGATAAGAATTTGAGGAATGCTATATCCCAAAATATTCTGCGATTTAGGTCTGCTGTGACAAGTGCTATAGAATATCGTATTTCTAACAAAGTACCTTTAATAACAAAAATTGAACAACTACAAATGGATATTTGGATATTTAAATGGGCCGAAACACATATTTGGAGACGATGAAGGTGTGTGCTAAAACGAACTATTCCTGTAAAGGACCTGAGGGGCCGAGGTCAATCTGGTTCCAGCTCTAAAGCAAAGCGGTTTATTTGGGGATGTAATGACAGTCGTGGGCCGTGTAGCCAACCACTCAAATAATTTAATCCACAATGTAACAAATAATTCTGCAGAATTATACAACTTCCAAGTAACCAAGTTTGTTGGAGAGAAATGGATTAACACTACGGTATTCATATAAGGCTCGCTGTGAAGTAGCTGTGGTTGCTTATAATAACGTAGGAGCACTTCATGAAGCAATGCATAATGCGGCCGATAAAATTCCTAGAAAACATTCTTCTAGGTTTGTTAAAAACAAAAACGAAAAGTACAACTACGGCGACAAAAAATAAAACCCATTTACAGGTCACGAAGATCTGGCAGAACAGATTATGGATATGGTGCAAATTCTGCAGAGTTAGTATCTGGTTTGTCCAAAGAAGAATTACAAGAAGTCAAACAACAGTTTTTGTCAGAGCCTGAAGCTACTGGGCAAAGCACACATTATTTATGGCATCAATAACGACTCAAACAATTAACTGCATCCAATTTTGGTAGAAGTTGTAAAATAAGCCAATCAATGTCATGTGTCAATACAGTTAAAAGTATATTATACCAACAATTCTCTCTAAATGCTGCTACAACATACGAATTGACAACGAACCTCAAGCCATTGCAGATGTTCAAAAGATCCAAAAAACCCAAGAAAAGCGCCCTTCGGTGTTTTTCAAGAATACTTCGACACTCAGCATCACTCCGTTTCGCTAGTACAATGAAATGTTATGAACCAGTTAATTATTTAAAAAAAAAACAAAATAAAAAGTTTTGCCTTCGACCATACTTCAAAAGTTGATGTTGCTTTCATTTTCGGAGGATCTATCGTATGAAAACTATCCAAGACTTCAGGAAGGTTCCTGGCGACCGGAATTGCTTACACATACTAACATACGTACACCGCACTGCACGTTTAGGCACCCCCAATACGAGGGAGGGATGTAGTGGGCTGGGGTCTTCCCCACAAGATCCATACGGGTATAGTTGGTTCCTTAGTCGGTTGACACGAATTTTAGAGATATTTGACTCGGAGTGGTTTTCGATATAAGGGAATTTCAGCAGAGCCGAGCCGTGCCTGGGGTGCAAAGCGTGCACAGCACCCGGGCGGCAAACTATTTGGGGCGGCAAAATGAAAAATGAAAGAAATTTAAGATAGGTATGCTTGTGCCTTGCGGCATTAGAAAATGCAACATTTTTTATCAAGTTATAGTCTTGTGTCTGGCTTTTTTTCGTATAAAGGTAACTTGATACAGAGAAACGGTTGCATTTTTAAGGCGGCAAGCATACAATAATAATTTATTACTTATAATTTATTTTTATTATAAACACGTCGCGTCGGTGCCGTTTGCTATTGTACACGGTAATTATACCGACACACGAGTTATCGCTCTGTCGCTATGGTGCAGCGTCATGAAACACGAAACTATATAGATCAGCGAAATCAGCTAGACTAAGCGGCCCTCTTTAGACACAAAAATAATGAGTAAATTGTGTATTTGTGCTTTGTTGCAACATGCTTCATGCTCATGCATGCCGCCGGCATATACGATAACAAACTTAAAAAGGGCAATTGGGGGTTAGTTTAGTATGCGATTGAATGCTAGTAAGATTGTACTGAACTAAGCAGAAATAAAAAGGCTAAACGTTTCAAGCAAGAGCTAAATAATATAGTGCTTTTTAAAGTTGAAAGTTTTAAAACGTAGGTATTTTTCATTATTTTAAACATTTGAACTTTTCTGGTTATTTTTCTGTTTCGCTATCCTTAGAATTTATTTGTGCTTAATTCAGATGGCCGATGGCAGAAAGAGACTTTCGGCTTTCAGTATCGAAAAAGAAAGTCCGAAAAAGACGAAATTAAAAAAGGACTGGCTGGCTCCTTAAAAAAATTTTTGTTTCCACGGCGGCTGCTGCCGAACAACCATCAACAAGCCTGCAAGTGGAGGAACAGCTTGATTCGAACAAGGACACGCATATGGAAAATCCAGAAATAGGGCAAGAAAATAATAAATCCGAGGCGGATGCACAGGACACACCGGATTCACCACCACCAACCGAGGTTGCTGCTGAGGACGCTGGGATGGAAATATTGAAAGATCCTGCTCTTTGCCGCAAGTTTTAACAGATAACATTAAAATGTCTATTCTTGAATTGGGGCCATTACAATTGAAAAATATTGCATTTCCATTAGACGATTCAAACAGATCTTTTTCAACTACTTATTATGACAAAAATTAAGCAATAATGAAAAAGTTCCTAGAACATGGTTAGTTTATTCTAAGTCAAATAATTCTGTATTTTGTTTTTGTTGCAAATTATTTAAAGTTACTGATAATGTTTTTAACGATGATAAAGGTTATACTGACTGGCGACACTTATCTCAAAATTTAGACAGGCACGAAAAAAGTAAGGGGCATTTTGAGAGTGTTAAGAAATGGGTCGAGCTAAAAAAATCGATTGAAAAAGGGACAACTGTTGACTCAGTCAACCAAAATTTAATTAAGTTGGAAAAAAAACGATGGACGTCAATTATTGAAAGAATCATTTGTGTCATACAGTATTTAGCTGGACAAAATGCAGCTTTTAGAGGAAGTAATCAGTAATTTTTTGAAGCTAATTGAATCAATTGCAAAATTCGATAATATAATGGCGGAACATATTGGCAGAATTCAAAAAGATACCAATAATATGCCACATTATTTAGGTGATAAAATCCAAAATGAATTAATTTGTCTAATAGGTGAAAAAGTCAAGCAAAATATAATCGAAACTTTAAAATTGTGTAAATATTATTCAATTATATTAGATTGTACACCTGATGTGAGTCACGAAGAACAAATAACTGTAGTTGTCAGGTTCGTTTTCATTAATGATATTTCAAAGGGTATAGAAATTAGAGAGCATTTTTTAGGGTTCTGCCCAGTTACAGATACAACTGGTGAAGGACTAACGGCCTTTTTATTGAATTATTTAAAAGAATTAAATATTGATATTAAGGATATGCGAGGGCAGGGATATGACAACGGTGCCAACATGAAAGGCAAACATAATGGGCTGCAAAAAAGAATCCTTGATATAAATCCTAGAGCCTTTTTTGTCCCTTGTGCAGCTCATAGTCTTAATTTAGTTGTCAATGATGCTGCGAAAAGTTCGCTTGAAGTAACAAATTTCTTTGCTATTATTCAAGAAATATATGTTTTTTTTTCAGCCTCCACCTACCGTTGGCATATTCTCATGAAAGAACTTCCTACCATAACTGTAAAACCTTTATCTGATACACGGTGGGAGAGTAGAATCGATGCCATTAAAACCCTTAGATTTAATTTAGAAAAAATTTATGATGCTCTCTTTTCCCTTTATAATGATACATCAAGAGACAATGACACAAAAAACCTTGCAAAGTCACTAATTAATAAAATAAAATCATATAAATTTGTGTGTTCTCTAGTAATTTGGTACAATATTTTATCAAAAATAAACACTGTAAGCAAAATCATGCAAAAATCTAATATTATTTTACCAGAAACTGTAAAAATGTTGACAGAAATTCAAATTTTTTTCATTGAAATACGATCTGAAGGTAGTTTTACAGCTATGCTTAATGAGGCAAAAAAAATTGCTGAAGATATAGACTGCGAAAGTGTTTTTCCAGCTGTAGGCTTGGTTAGACCGAGAAAAGCAAAGGTTTTTTTTTATTATGAACATAGAGATGAATCAATCGAATCACCAGAGTTGAATTTCAAAGTCAATTTTTATTTTTATATTCTTGATATAGTAATATCAAAATTAAATGACAGATTTGAACAGTTAAACGAGTGCAACTCCTATTTTGGCTTTTTAAATAATTTAGGCTCTTTATCTATAGATAAAGAAGAATTAATGAAATGTTGTATGGATTTACAAATTAAATTAACCCATTCATCTACAAAACAAATGGATGTTAATGCAATTGATTTGTGCAATGAAATTGAAATATTGTCCATTTATAATAAAAGCAATACGACTTCGGCCAAGGAAACTTTAGAATACCTTGTGGCTAATGATTTAATTAGCAGTTTCCCGAATTTATCTGTAGCCCTACGAATTTTTTTAACGATGCCTGTCACTGTGGCTCATGGTGAGAGATCGTTTTCAAAATTAAAAATAATTAAAAACTATTTGAGATCTACTATGAGCCAGAACAGACTTACAAATTTGGCTGTAATAAGCATCGAGGAAGAGATCTGCCAGGCGTTAGATATGACGGATTTAATACGAGAATTTGCAATTAAAAAAGCAAGAAAAGTCGCTTTTGATATTTAAATTTAGAATTTATGTAGTTTTTAGTTCATGTTTATAACTTCTAAGTTACTAATAATAAATAATTTAAGCAATACTTTGTTTTATAACTATTAAAGCATTATGTTAGTTGTTTAAAATATTTAATTTTTTAATTTATGCAAATAATAAAGTTTATAATAACCTTTATATTTTTTTATTTTTTAAAACAAGTTACAGTTATCAAGGCAACGCAGAATTTTAAAATTAACACTATTTACGTCTAAGGAGCTATACGCTATAGGGGCGGCAAACTATATCTTGCACCCGGGCGGCAGATACCCTTGGCTCGGCCCTGAATTTCAGTACTTCGTACATTTCGTGTCGAAGTAATAAATGTGGATTATTTATAGACTAAACGTTTCCGTTTCTTACTGCTTCACAAAATGGATTAATAAATGACAATGCTAGAATTGAAATAAAATGTCCCTATAATGCACGAGAATGTACCCCTGAAGAAGCTGTGGAAAATAATCGCGTAAAATTTGGTCAACTGGTAAATGGGAACCTCAAATTGAAAGTAAAAGATAACTATATGTATCAGATCCAAGAAAGATGTTATTTTGTGGTTTCGACGACTAAAATAATTTCGTTGAAGATAATTCTCGTAGATGAATTATTTTGGAGTGAAATAGTTTTACTCAAATTAACTCAATTTTACATGAATGCGGTGCTTTCAGAATTGTTCGATTCCCGGCATAAAAGGCAATTACCAATCAGAGAGATATTTTTGAAATAACATTTCGAACTACTCTTTTAAACTTCTTCGGGTCGCTATTATGGCGAATGCAGTAAAAGAAAATTAGCTCTTATATAATTTAAAATTAGACTAATATGACACCACCTTTATTAAAATTATTGTAAAACTCTAAATATACTTTACTACTGAAGCTAATAGAATTTTCTTTACCTATTGCCCATTTATACATAAATGAGCATAATGACTTATCCGCGTTGCCAGGCACTAATCCATTAACGACTCTGAGACATTCGAAGTGATGGTGTTCGATGGGTTGCCTAATATAATTCTGTTTCGAGAAACCAGTAAACTTCTATAAGTATTATACTATTCCAAGAAAAGTTCGAGCTTTAGGATTGAGTACAACATCTAATCCCATCATCTTGTGAAAACAAAAATTAGCTAAAGTTTCTAATAAGATGTTTATTTAAGCCAGATATTGCTAATTTCTATAAAAATTCAATAAATAATAAGAAATTACAAATTTGGACCACGAGTGATTGAAAATATAGATGGTATAATGAAGTCATGTAAATATGTCTCCATGTAATTTAATCATGTAACAGTAATTTGCCTACGCAATTTGCTAGTTTATACCCCATGCATACAGACTACTAAAATCAAACCATAATGCCTTAATTTAGTGGGCTGGCCCTTTTATACGGACTGGAGCCCTAATATAAGTGTACTATATAATCAGAAATACCAATTACCATAATAATTTATCGCTGATTCTTCATTTACAACCACTGTTTCTTGTTATTGTTTAAATGTGTTCAAATATGGCATGTCATCTGCACATTTATTGCAACATTTGCTTAACAGTGACAGTTCAGTACATTTTACTTTAACATTATTGAACTAGTACAATAATAATTACTTTATGCATTCAAAACTGTTTTATAGATTGCAACGCATCGAAGGAGCGGGTCTAGTTGCATAAACACCTGGCTACCCAAATATAACTTCAGTGGACTTTAATGTGTGGTAGCTCTTACTGAATTTGGGACAAAACACACTAGTTAACACCTGGTTTAACTAAAGGTGATTGTGAAAAAGTCCACTTAAAAGTTTGAGAGAAATTTAATTATGAATATAATATGTAAAACTGTATTTTCACTTCCCTCGTCTAAGGCGAAGCAAGTATTGTAATCGTAAAAAATCACCTTCCGAGATTTCTTCAGATCTTTACGTTAAAGGGTTCCTAGATGACGAAAATCGTGTTTTGTCTGTCTGTATAGCTCAGAAACTATTGTTGGGGGACGTCGATATTTTTCATGCTGATTATATATACTGTAATAAAACCTCTAACGTAGCTTGTTAATCTATCCTTTTGTACGGGGACTTTTCCAGATGATCGAAAAGTCGGTAAAGTAATACCGGTGCATAAAAAAGGTGATCCTGAAATGCTTGAGAACTACAAACTCATAACATTGAACTCCGTATTTTCAAAAATATTTAAATACACGTTTCTAGACATGCTCTTGTGTTTCTTAGATATTAATAATATTCTGTCTGAAAATCAACATGGTTTTAGGGTTGGCAAATCAACCCAATCAGCAATGCTGATTTTATGAAAATATCACATCCTCATTAGAAAAAGGCATGAATCCTGTTGGAATAATCTGTGAGCTCTCTAGAGCTTTTGATTGTGTCAATTTTGAAAAACTGTTAACTAAAATGGCTGGCCATGGTGTGGTTGGTGTTTCGCTTAATTGGATACACTCATTTTTACAAAATCGCAGACAACATGTTTGTATTTCTAATAATAGCAATGGCATGGTACAGAAAATAAACTCAAAATGTATGAATACAGGATTTGGAGTTCCCCAAGAGTCCATCTTGGGATCAATCCTGTTTATTCTTTATATCAATACTTTTGATACTCTGACTACAGATGCACGTCTTGCCATATATGCTGATGACACATCTATTGTTGTCCATGAAAGCCCTAATATAACACCTGAGGCAAAATGTAACAAAGTCCTATCGTGCATTAGCACATGGTTCAGCAAAAATTCGATATACATTAACGCTGAGAAAACAGTATATTTAAATTTTCAAAATCGTCCAAAAGATTGTGAACCTTTAAAACTCACGGTACCGCTATTTCTAACCTACATAACATAAAATTCTTAGGCTTAAACGTTGATCATTGCTTAAACTGGAAATGGCATTGTCGTCAGCTCACTTCGAAGCTAAACTTGTTAACTTTTTTGTTGAGAAGCCTACGCTCATTGTTTAATCAAAATCAGTTAATAATGTTATATTACGCTTATGTTGAAACACGTATTAGGTATGGTATCTGCTTCTGGGGGTGGTCCACACATTCAGGTAACGTCTTTTTAGCTCAAAAGCGCATCATAAGTTGCATTGAAGACGTAACTACCATGAGATAAAAAAAAATTATTCTGAGCACACCTTCATATGTGTTATACGTTTGGCAGTAGTGAAGTGTTGTCAGTCTATGTCAAATTCGAGATTTGCAGGTTAAGTTTTACGTCATTCTGTGTCAAACAACAAACCAAACCTAACCTTTTAATCTCGAATTTGACATAGACTGACAATACACTTCAGTACTGCCAAATGTATAACACATATCAAGGCCTACTCAAAATATATTTTTTTATCTCATGGTAGTACTAGCAGTTGTGTCGATATTTTTAAGAAATATAAGTTATTAACGCTCCCTTGCCTATACTTCGAATTATGTGTTTATGCCTACATAAACAAAAATAATTCTGTAAAAAACAACGATATACATAATATTAACACAAGAGCAAGATACAATCTTCATGTATCTTTTGCACGCTACTTAACTACGTATAAAGCACCTAAATGAGATTCACAAAGAGCATTTAACCTCCTCCCTACATCTATGAAAAACAGTAATTCTATGAAAAATTTTAAGACCCGCCTGAAAGAGTTTCTTATAAAAAAATGTTATTATTCTGTAAATGATAACTTCTGATACATAGTTTGCTGCTATGTAAGTACTGTGATATTTTTTGATAGCAATTGTATATGAGACTGTGATATTTGTACCAACTTTTGTAAACTGTGAAAATTTTGTTTCTATTGTTTTTGAAGACGCTTGTCATGTGCTTACCGTACTGTCTTGGAAATAAATTGAAATTGAATTCAAATTGAATTGAATATGTCGACCTGTCTCGAAACCGAATATACTTTCGGTCAGAGTAAGCAAATATTTTTTTCTATTTTTGTTTTAACCTAGAAATAGATAAAAGTAATAATTTGCACTTAGCTCAAGCTGTACCCTTGACGAAAATGAGACACAACAAATACAGAATAAATGTAAAAGAAGAAATAAGCAACGAATTGTATATAATTCAGCTGCGAGAGCTACATACTAACTTGACTGTGAAAAATACCGTAAGTAAACCATTCAAATAAAAAATTTTCATTATCAGCATCAAAATATCACTTTTGTCCATTAAATATCCGACCAATAACAATATGTTTCTACCTGCTTCTGCTGTTCTAACGAAATGTTATACGTGGTAGCGTGAGGTACTAAACCTCCATTCGTCGCGTTTTAGAATTCTTCACAATAAGCGAGCGTGTTGAGCAGCAAAATTGCATAACTTTTTTCCCAAAGACTTGGACATTCGTGTGCAGAAGATGAATCATGGATCTATGACTATGGCTCTGAAAGAAATTTTCAGTTTTCTTAATACAAAAAACGAGAAGGAGAAAAGTCAAAAAACGCGTTAAAGTTGAAGCAATGTGAAAGACAATCCTTAACAGTTTCTTTGACCACGATGGTGTTGTTCACCATGAGTACGCTCCATAAAGTTAGGCGGTAAAAAACGATTATTATCTAGAAATCTTCAGAATATTGAGAGATACAGTGAAGAGAACTTGGCTTCATTGCTGGGAATGCAGTGACTAGTAGCTTTACTGAGACAGCTCCACCTCACACTCATCTGATTTTATCCAGCATGTGTCAGCAGAGCACCGCATTAGTCAAATCTGTCAGCATAGGTGCTGTCCCCAAAATCGAAATAACCTCGAATGGGAAAGGTATTTAAGGAAAATGCGACGAAGCAGCTAACTACTGTTCCAAAAGTACCTAGTTATTTATTACCTCCCTAGTCTAAAAAACGAAAGAAGTATTGTAATCGAGAAAAAATCACTTTCCGAGATTTCTTCAGATCTTCACGTTTCAGGGTCCCTAGATTACGAAAAACATGTTTTCTCAAATTAGTCTACCTGTCCACATGTTGTCAGTATAACTCAAAAACTATTTATTGGAGGAAGACATTATTTTACATACGGATTATATGCCTTCCTGTCATGAAAATGAGAAAAATGCAGGGCGAGCACCTTAAAAAATAAAATTCTGCCTATTTCTGCTTTAACAAACGAACATAAATGAAAAAAATATTAATTTTGCAGATACCTCAAATTTTTACTCTCGACGAAAAAGGGCATATTTTGGACCAGACATATACAGGGAAAACACCTTAAAAAAATTTATTTAGTTTCGCTTTAACCTAGAAATAAATAAATGTAATAACTTGCACCTACCTAGTTCAGGCTTTACACTTGACGAAAATGGGACCCACCAGATACAGAGCAAATATTGTAAAAAGGAAAAAATGGGGCAAGTATAAGTCTGTTATGTTTAATAAAGCGCACCGCAGGCCATAAACAGGCTACCGTCAAGAGTTAAAATCGCATTTGCAGACGCTGAGGTTTGAATCCCACCGTAAAGTTTTTTAAATTTAAAAATTGATGTAATTCGTATTACGAAGTGTTTCCTTTTATTGTTTCAGTATCATTACGAACTTTATTATTATTTCCCCTAGCTTCGTTTGATTCTTAATTTTTTTCACAAGGTCCACTCCACCTACGGGGGAAATTTTGAGTAATGCCCTTTACAAGCTATTTTGAGTATTATACGGTTGGATAGTTACCAGATAAACCTAGTATATATCTAGTACTGCAGTTAAACATAGATTGATTCATGATGGTGTATTTGGCGTATCCTTAATGACCAAGAAAATTAGTGACATGTAATTAAATTTATCGCTACTCACAGTTGCTTCATTTGTATTCAATTTCAAGCAGTAATGAAGTTCGTAATTAAAAGCTGATGCATATTCAAGTATAGAAGACTCGATGAATTCCAAACTACCTTTGTGCAAATTTCAACTTTAATTCTAATTTAAGTTTCTAAACATTTCATCGCAAAACTCAATCACTTTCTTGAAACTCCATTAGGAGTTTTCACGTGTGAAAATGTGACTAAAATACGAAGAACTATTTAGAAATTGTTTTACACCCCCAGATCCTCGGAAATGTCTCTTCTAAGTAAGTATAAAATATGTTAAGCAAAACATTTAAGGGAACTAATCGTTAACAAACTATTTTTTGCAGATTAACTTATTCAAATTGCCATAGCCCCTTATTTAATCTACTTAAATTAGTAAAATCATCAATCACCGAAATAAGTTCTTACATTTTATGTAATTATATCAAGTAAAAATGGAGTATTAGCCTCCAACTGACTTTATATTTCCAAAATAAGTTGATGAGACCTTGATATAAAGCGCATTAAATAAGGAAATGGGATTATTTAAACGTCGTCTGCAATTAATTTCTGCTAAAGCAATTTGCAAACTCCGGCAAACTTCTGCAGGAAGTTTGCATTTAAATTAAGGGTTGCTACTTTAAAAAATCGATATATCTTGATAACAGCAATAATATACACGCAACATGGTAACTGAGTATATCGAGCTTATCTCATGTGCGATACATTAAAGATTTTTAAAGTGTGCATGCTTTAAATACTACTTGATGTAATTGCTGAAAGCGGAAAGAAAATGAATAATAAATTGGGGGCGTGTTTCATTCTTTGTTCAAAAGAATTTATTCATATTCAAGTAATTGATTTTATGGTATATTATTGTGTTATCGTCATCGTCCAATTACTGAAATGGAAATACTTTTAGTTTGTACTATTTTTCTGATCGTTAATTAGAAAAACCGTAATAGGTTAACATATTGTATAACACGCAAAACTGGATATTCAGTTAGAACTCAAAAAGAAAATTCAATTGTTCTTAAGGGCTTGAAAGTATTATAGGTTCATTTCATTATGATAGGCATATAAAATTAGAAAAGAACAACGATGAAGACTAGGTACGTTAGTTTTTAATTTATAGTATTTCCCATGTCTATGTGATATACTGAAAAATCAAAATCATTTTGGAAGGGAGTGAAGAAATAAACTAGTCGTTATGCATTGTATATTGAGATGGTTTTACGCCTACAACTTGGCTCTATTTGTAGTGCGAAATATTTAACCAAGTCAATAAAGCACAGCGTTAAGATATTTTATGAAATTGCAATTTAAACAATAATAAAAGTATTAAATGCATTGGTAATCAGGTGCGAGAAGTAGTAATTAAACGGATAAAGGCACGCATAAACAAAGCATATTTCAGAGAGTTTGAATAAAGTAATATAATTAAATAAAATAGGTCTGTGTACATTTAACGCCAGGCCAAACCAAATTAATTGACACAAAATGTTTGTTATGTGCATACAAAATGAACGCAATTATTAATAAAAGTACAGGTTACTGAATAGCAAGCAATCTGAAAGGTAAATGAGATTGGAATAAAGAATAATAGAAAATTGCAAAGAGCAATCCCGAAATTAGGCAACGGAAAAGAAAGAAAGTGAGCAACGTGTGTAAATTTGAACTCAGTTTCCAGTGCATTAATAAGACAAAGTGAAAAAGCAGAACAGTGATATTAACACATTTGTGTGCGTAACGGAAGGAACAATGATAATTATAAGCAAAGAACAATTTTCTTTAGATTTAAGAAAATGTTAATTTAAGATTTACATAATCAAACTTTACTCCATTTGTGTATTTTGCTATCAAAACTAATTTCTAATTATCAAAAATTATGGCGGTAACATAGCAACGCGATGCGTTTTTGTAAAAACAGAGGGGAACAATTGAAAATATAAAATAAGACAGTTTTGGGCGAAATTTTACTCCCTTAAAATTAACGTTTTCATGAGAATATAAGTGTCTACCAGTTTTAAAAGTGTTGCATTTTATTATACGCATCATTACCCAGCTGTAGAAGTGTTTGTGGCAGTTTCCGCCACGATAAAAGTATAAATTTTTCCAATATCATCTCTAAGTGTATCGGCCGCCGACAACTGAAATTTGAGAACTTCGATTCCGGCACAATTAAGCAGCTGAAACCAGAGGTCTGCACGGCATCACATCAGCGGGATCTAAAGGAGCATCCTGAGTGAGAATTGCAGCCAGGGGAGCATTTCCAGCAGAGAAAACTCAACGGCATCACCCTCCGATCATCTTCGTGCCAAGTGTGGAAATTTTTACGAGGTAGGAATTAGCTATAAATCGAGGGTCAGAGTTCGGGAAATTTATTAAAATACGAGATTGAACCTTGCTGAAAAAGCCTATCGCATATCCAAGAGTCCAGCTACGCCGCAATAAACCAAAAATTGCATAGCGTCATCAAATTTTGTGAAAAATTGGCGGATTTCCAAGCAGCAGATACAGGTGAATGGATGGCACCCTATTTACGTCATTCCTGTAACAATGAAAGAGAGGTTTTGTTGCCAAGCGATAATTGACTCAAATTACCTGACGATTCCTTGTTAACTTTACGATTAAAAGAAAACGTTCAAGTAATTGTTGTTGCACTGGCGAGGTTTTTGTGTCATCTGACAGATTCTAAATTTTATCTACCAGAACCGCGTATATGAGCTACTCAAGGACAATTCTGAACCCAACCTAAGATAAGCAGTTTTGTGTTTGCCGAGAGCTAGCTTAAATAATATTGCAGTTCAATAAAATAGTAAAAAAGGGGCATTCAACCATTTTATTTTGAACATCAGCGAATATGTTTCATTTTAACTAGCCTTAAATTACTGACAGGCAAAGTGAGCACAATATAAAAATCAACCTGAAAATTGTGTGGTGATTTGCCTTAATTTGAATTATTAATTTTGTACCTAAATAATAACAAACAAGACGGGTAGGTCATTGCATATTTATAGACGCCGCAACGTGGAGCCTTTGCAATATAAAATAAGATGATTGAGATGTCAGGATCAGTACCTACTCAGGAAACGATCAACTAGTTCCTGCAGTTATTATATTGTAATTTGCTATCATCCGATTAACTTTCCAAGTATGCCGATGGGTTTTTCTTTTCAGTAGTATTGCGTATACAGCAGTTCTAAACATAACGTGTTGTAATTTTACTTATCGGCCAAGTCAGTCCTTTAACGTGGCGTACTGCTATGATATCCGTTTGTACGTTGAAAATTTTTAGAAATTAATATAACAAGTAACTAACAAAACTTCATTCACCAAAGGAAAACTTCAAGTACAAACAGATTTCCTTGCCATATAGTTTATCAACAATTGTAAATGGACACATTAAGGGCATATGCTTGTTTCAAAAGTAAGATTTAGAAGATTCTTCAAAATAATAGCCAATTAACTCATAGTCATTTAATATAAGCTCACATGCAAAGTGCTTCTCACATAACATACATTACTTCAAGTACAATTCGAGGTAATTTCATGGCTTTCCGGAAAAATTTGTTGTTACGTTTTGGCAAAACCAAATTAAAATACACTTGGAAATCCTATTTCTAGCCACACACAGAACCAGCAAACGATTAGGGCTACATGTTAGCTTTAGTTAGCACATAATAAGACAAAGTTTTATGCGTTACACAGTACGTCGAAATGTGATAATAAAAACTCAACATGCACTGTAATTACGTTTAAAAAATTTGTATAATCGGACACAACACCAGAAATGATACTCTCCGAGCACTGGAGAAATAGATGAGGTCGTTTCGGTACACTAGAAGCTACTATCGGAACTAGCCTGGGGTCCATTGCAAGCCGAGGTCGCCAGCAACACAATATTCGGGCAGCAACTGTAAAATTCAAGGGACGTAGTTGAGGAGTATGTGTGTGTTCTAGATCAGAGGGCCTACAAGTAAAGACAATTTATGAAAGTTACGAATTTGCGTACTAGTGAAGTTAGCTGTTACGAACCATTGAATATGCTCCATGAAGGAATCCGTGGACTGTTGGACTTTCTGATTTCGTGCAAAATTGCAAGATGCCAAGGGTCACTTTAAGTTAGGTGCACACCTTTGTTAATACATTTCCCCTCGTAGATAACATTCACAATTGTGCAGCAAAGTTGTGGAACTACTTTTTCACTTAGGTGAAAGTCTGTTCATTCTAAACTCGTTTCGAGAAGGCACGAGATCGGACGAATGTGATTTTTGGTACATTTGTGCTTTCGAATGCGCTAAAAATAATGGTGCAATTAGTTTTGTGTTAGCAGTAAGAGTTTTATGTAATGAATTTAAGCATCGTTTTCCAATTAGCGTTAGGCATTTGTTCATTTTATTGCAAGCGTTTTTTTTTTCGATTGTTACTAAACCGACGTAAATTTCGCCCAATATATAGCTTTAGCATCTTTTGTTTTTTCTAGTATATAAATAGAAGCGACGCCGAATTTTAAGAAACTTGCTAATTTAATTCAACAGGGATCCCCTGTCGGTTTCTCGTCCATTTTTTTAAGGTTAACTTGATTGTTTTGTGACGTATTGCTGTAATTTGCTTTGCGAATCGGTTAATTACGTGCGAATAAATAGTTGTTACTTGTGTACGGTATTTTTCATCCAAATTTGGTGATAGTTTACCTTGTTTTGGAGAAATGTACATAGTTTTTTTGAAGGAAGTTGATTTTGGACGAGATTTGGCAACGGCGATCTTAAAAGATATTTCAGTAACAGCGGCGCACGGTTGAAGAGTTAAAAAGAAATCAACCAGTGGTGTGGAGAGAAAAAGATTAGCGAAATTATTGAGTGTCAAGTATTCTACTAGCTCGTGAATTTTTATTGTAACGTTGAACCGTATAATAATAATTAAGCTGGCAAGTTCTAAAAGGTCAGTAAATAAAACAAAGTATTCTTTTTTCGATATTCATTTAATTTTATGTTTTGCTTACATGAACCCACGAAGTCATTTGATATTTGATGTTATCTGTTATATTTTATGAAGTTGTAAATTAAGCGTAAAACGAAAGTCTCTTAAAATTTCTAGTTTGTGAGACAGGTACCAAGATAAATTGCAAGGCAAAGGGTATCTGAGCTGGCAAGCCAATTATTAAACCATTTATTAATTATTAACTATATTATTAATTAGCCAATATGACGGCATAAATATTGACGTTATCATCGTTTTCAGCGTCGAAACTGTTATTTGGATTTCTTCCTGTCTCACAATTTAAAATTCTAGGAGTTTCTGCTGCCTTATAAAGACACCATAATATTCCTGGAAATAAAAGCCTGAGCTAACACAAAAAAATATTTTTGAATAAAAAAAATAGGGGTAGAAAATATCTTCACATTAGTAATAATACTGAATCAACAAAAGGAAATACATGGCAATGCGAATTAAATCATTTTCAAATAAAAAAATTACCGGTGATGGAATTCGATGTGAACGAGCCAGCGAATGCATTTAAAGCAAAATTTAAAAAAAATGTGTTATACTGCCAAGAGAGACCGACAGGCAGACGGAATGGAGAAAATCTGTTTTCGTCATCTAGGGGCCCTCAAACGTGAAGGTCTGAAGAAATCTCGGAAAGTGATTTTTTCGTTATTATATTGCTTCCTTCGTCTTTTAGACGAGAGAAGTAAAAATAATAATTAATATCTCACCTAGATTCCGTAGATGTTTTAATCCAAATATAGCGATTATGTTTAATTTTAGTAATTCAAAAGGAAACTTGACATGCACAGAACAAAAAGTATTCAAACACAACACAAAATCTACATAACAGTTAAAAAACTAAACAAGATAATAATGTGTATAATGTTCTCTGAATGTTGTCATTTTATACAATAATGGAAAACAAATAGTGCATTTAATGCATCACATCCACAAATCCATTTGTTTTTCTTGTGTCTACAGGAAAATCTATTGTACAATTATGAGTTCCTACGTTATCTTGTTTTCGTATTTTAACATGTTTAGTTCAAGGTGGGATTTTAATATTAATATTGAGACTATTAGTTATGCTATTCGCCATTTTGTGAATAAATCTGCACGAAACAACCGAAATCACCAAAGATAAGTAAACACGATCCAACTGCAATCGATATTATGTAAGATCATCCAAACACGACTCATAAGGTTACAAGAATGGTCTTGCTACATTTGTATTCATTTTCAAGGTCAAAGCTTGCGCAATATTTCCTAGAAGCTATGCTATCGCGCGGCTGCCGCTAAACCAATGTATCGCATTGCATTTTCGAGAGCACAATATTTGTAAATATTTAGATAAGACTGCGAGTCCGCAACGGTGGCGGCTCCAAAATCATGAGCCCTCGCATTACGTTGAACTGCTATATCGCAGATTCTGCAGCGATCACGTTTTCGACCGTAATTCTCATAGAAGTTCGTAGCTAAGTTCGGGAGAGCCCACAGCAGATGCCAGCTGCTTAGTGCATATGATACAAATGAGTGTGTTGACACATAGCTTATGTTGTACCGACATACTTATTCTATATTATGTTGTATATTTGAAATTGGATCGAATAGCGATCTCCGGATCTCATTAGTTAAACCTTATATTATGTTGTGTTAAAAAAAATCATTTAGAGCAGACATTGGAAAGAAAGATAAAAAATCTGGTCAGCTTTCAGATTATAAAAACATTTGTCACTGTGACAGGCAAAAGTTTACACTGCATTCATTAAGTTTACTTGTATCAAACAAAAAGGAAACTAAGATGGCATTTACACTGCAACAACGAGTGTATTAATCATAACAGTAAATAAAAATTATTTTTATTAAGTGTTTTGTATATTTTTAGGAAAATAGTTTAAGATCAAGGTGACATTTAGTTCTCTCTGATATGCCTATCTAGGCAATAACGTTTTCATAAAGAAACACATTTTTAAAAATGTATAGGGTCTTACGATTTTACTATGGAAAATAGCGGTAATAATAGTAACCAGTATAATGTAGTGACTAATAATTAATAACTACCGTAAAACAAGAAACTGTTTCACTTTCGATTGATACAGCAGGTACCTAAGTATGTTCAACTTGCGCTCGATCGTAAAACCCGATGCTTGATTCCAGCCCCCGAAACTGCATCTTTATTTTCGCAAGTGGACAGCTAAATTCTTAAAAGTGGTTTGGTGAAAACGATCGCCGCGCCAACTATAGTTTGGTAGTTAAAAATGGAACAATATTTGCTTTATTTGCTAGCACCACTAGTTCTGCCCTCTATGAGTGCCAGCTGCAATCCATAGTGGAGTCTTAAGTCAGAGAGTTGTCCCCACCACTACAGGCATGCTCTTAAAGAGGGTGGCATTTTAAGCGTTGCCGTAACTTGAATGCTTCAAAATGCTTTCTACGCCTGACCGTCTTTATTTGTCTGGCATTGTATTAGGCAATCGGAAGGGTCGGATGGCATATATTTCTTCGTCTTTTTCTCTTAAAACTTGGTTGGTTACTCTGGAAAATTTTAAAAACCATAAATAAATTTAAAATTGCGGATATAAAAAATTCTATTATTTAATCAAATTATGCAAGTTTAATTACGTTACCATTTCAAATTCATTAAGTCGCTTCATGAGATGTTGTTCTCATCGAGATCCCTGTAGAATGATCTGTTCCTTCCATTTCAATAATCGCATTTTATTTCAGGCGAGAGGTACCATAGCAATATTCACATATGGCAGCGCATTTTAATCCTGATGTATTACATCCACAAGATAAAGTGCAACCTGTTTTGCAATTGCAGATAAGTATTAACAGGGGTCTGGATTGGTGGTAATCTCCCACGTTCGGGGTTTATTTCAAATCCACCCCTCTTTTGAATGTTGTGGTATACACGAAAATCTGTAAGCTGCAATAACCCTAAATTTTGCTTATTTTCTCCGATTGATCTCGCCAAGATATTATATCGATATCAATTTTAAAATGTCTCGGTTGCATGTGCGCCATATATGGATAGAAAAAAGCGTTCTCGGGCTCGAGATACTTTGTCGTGCTTTGCATGCACGTTGTTATAAATGTTTACGACTTCCTGCGAATCATTTCGTTCCAACGGTTCAAATCATTTCCGTTTTCCTTTCCGGAAAAGGCATGATGTGGTGTCGCAACCACTAAATACATAGAAAACAAAATCCTTTCTTTAAGTCCTTCTAGTGATTACAAAAATCGTTAACGGTACACCTTAAGTTCAGTCTTTCCTTTTCCTGGCTTAACGAAGTAGAGTTTACTTTCCAATGGGGCTAAAGCTGTCAATTCCTATTACCGTCGTGACAATATGGGTGTCAACGTCGTGTGGACCATATTTAACTATGAACACTTCATCTTTAAATTTCTCTATAAACATTGACTAATTGATTTGCTTTTCATTGGACAAGAACTTATCTTGCGCTACAAGTAGTAGCAGTCATAGTGCCATTATAAATAATATCAGCGCTCATGTACTTCGAAGAATGCCGATTCTATTCAGACTTTTTGGTATTGGTAGCGTTTTTAGTATAACCATCCAAACTATTTCTATTTCAGAAGTTCTTCCGAAATGATGTTGCACGTAATTTATGTACTCAGCTTGGATTGGCCGGTATGTCTGATTTAGATACCAAATGACACGGTGCATGAGATATCCACCGTTGATGGTATGTAGTCTATCAGTAAGATCCAAACTGTTGTGATTCTGTATATTCCTCATTAAACTGAGAGAGCTAAAATAAAGCTAGCTCGTACTTCAATTGCTCGACTAGTGCTGGTCATCTTTCTTCACAGTGGTAATTATCTGAAATACAATACAGAGTCAATTGGTTCTAACTTTTATCGCTTAGTTCACTGTTGCAAAACAACAACAATTCCAGTTAGCATGGCGTCTTTTTAACGTTTTGCAAATTATCCCACTTCATTGCTTTGTACCTTTTTCCAGCCACAAGCGAATTTCTCATGGTCAATAACGCCAGTACTATAGAAAAGGACTGTGACAGGATAGACAGATTTGAAGTCGTTTTACGTCCTTCGTAATCTGTTTCTATTCGGGATTTCCTCGTTTTACGGTATTCTAGACCATGGTGAGAGTCGTTGTTACGGTCCCGTCAGATGTGATGTTTGTAATAACAAAACTCTTGTGGAGCACTGAGGTTATGACAATAATTGTTGATACAATATCTTTTTTCATTATTCAGCGTTTAACTACCGCAAAATCATTATAGATGCATACGAAAAAATCTGTATAGCTTTTGTGTAGGCAATTTTTAAGATTTAGTTTTTATGTGAAACATATTCCGACATGGCTAATGGTTGCGAGATATAACCATTATTCTAAGATACCGGTTCGATCGCCACATATTACGTTAAGAACTTTTTCTCACTGCGAATCATGTAAGTCAGTGATACAGCCTCAGTAACAAAACGTGTAAGTCGGTGATTATATTTGTTTGCTGCTTTTCGATGACAACGGAACTTAATATTATTATTAAGTTCCTAGGATAAGCAAATTAGCAACGCAAGATGCAGACTTAAACGTTTTGTTTATAATTGCAAATGTTTATGTGACATGTGACACTCACAGGTAACACGACTCACGAAAATTAATTCTGGTGACAGATGACAAACCAAACGAAATTAAAAATCTAGGAAAATTTCGAGAAGCAGCGGGAAAAATATAATAAGATAACTCGGAATGTATCTTCTATTAACATTTTCAGCAGGAAACAAGCCGCGGCTTTGCCTTGAATTGTACTTGCCTACCTCAAATGTTAATAGGCCCTTACATTTCTTGTTACTTAAATAGCTATTAGTAGGTTTCACTGTATATCCAAATGAACTGGACTAGATAGATGAAGAAAAGAAATCTGTAAAGGGCTTTATTCAGAACTTCCTTCGCAAGTACAAATTGTGACACTAAATAATTTTAAAAATCAAAGGAAACTAGACTAAATATGTCTTCACGTTTCTAATAATACTGAAACAATAGAAGGAAACCCTTGGCAATGTAAATTACATCAATTTTCAAATAAAAAAAACATTACCGGCGTTGAATATAGAAGCCGTGTGGCACAGTTGAGTAAACGCCAGGCTTGCATTAAGCAAGTCCTCGGTTCGAATCCCGCGGGGGTCGAAATTTTTCCGTAGCCTTGGCAATTGGTATCGGGCTCGGTGAGACCATTCAAATTTGGGCACCACATTAACTATGCTCTACTCAGAACCTCACACCTAAGAGATAGAGTAAGACGGTCAACACATCACCATGACACACACCTCACACAATGGTTGCTGCTCAAGCACAAAAAGCGCGCTCAAAATCTGTATCCCGAATCCGGGGCAAGTTGAGCATTGTGCCGCCAGATGCCAGCGCATAAAGCATCAGCCTCTACACCTCAAGGTAAATGAGGTTACAGATAATACATACCGGCGTTGAATTCGAAAGGCAGGCGGCTGCGAATGCGATTCCAACGAATGGTGAGATATTATAACCACATCGCCCGTTCCCTACATGCCCCACAGAGCCATCTCGCATCCTTGCGTTTCAACTGCCTTAAATAGAACTACTTTTTTAACACTTTTTCTGTATTACTGCATTTATTCTGTATCTCTTGGGTCTCATTTTTATTAAAGATAAAGTGTCCGCGATGCTCCTTGAATTTATGCAAGCCTTCGATTTGCGTAGTTCCAGGAATTACTTGTTGCACTCGTTCAGGACGCACTTCAGAACATAAATTGTATAATGTTATATAACTAGTTTGGTGTACTGAAGGAGGTTTATACTTGATGAAAAGCGAGAGGATTTTGATAAAATGTGACTGGATTAGCCAGGTCTAACTACCTCTTAGACATTCTTGGTGCATTAGTTTGAACATAAAGCCTGAGCGATGTGAAAATTGTTAGTTTTATCTATTTCTCAGTTAAAGCAAAAATAAACAAAATGTTATATTTTTAAGGTGATCACCCTGTATATAGTATGTATACAAAATATCGTCTTCCTCCAACAAATAGTTTTTGAGTTCTACCGCCAACAAGCAGACAGATAGATAGACGGACAGACAGATGGAATTGAGAAAACCTGTTTTTAGTTATCTAGCAACCCTGAGACGTGAAGATCTGAAGAAATCTCAGAAGGTTTTTTTTTCGCGGTTAAGTACAATACTTTCTTCGTCCATTAGACAAGGGAAGTAATAGAATTTCCTAAGTTTATTTTAATTGTAGCCATTACCATTATCTGGTCATTTGCCATGGAGATTTGGTTTAATACTGTTACGTCGTCAACTATCGATCTTTTATCTGTTATAATGTAGTGTATTTTGGTTTTTAAAAGTCCGTTTTAGCTTGCGCCCACTTTTGTCTCATTGCAGGTTTCTATTGGAAGAAAGTTTGCATTCAGAACAGATTCTTTTCTAGTAGAAACGTGAGCAGGGTTTCCTCTCGCTAGTTTCTAGTACCGCTTCTGATATATCCAGTGTAGTATCGGTGCAGTATACGGTCATGAAATGTGCCCGGCTGTCCTCTATAGTTCGGCTGCTCCATCGAAAAACACAGTATCCAACATTTTTTGTGAAATTGAGCTGAATAGTCATATGTAGATACTGTATTGCCCCGCATCTTTCTAGCTAATCAGATTTGAGCTATCTATACTGGTTACCTATTTACAGCTACCCATAAACACAGTATCTACATGCATTTCTTCTGTTATCCAATTCAAAACACAGCAAGTTGTTATAATGTCCAAAAGAACCAAAGAAAACACAGTATCTGGTAGTTACTGTGTTTTAGAAAAAACACCTAGCAAACTTTTTTGTTAAAATTCTGTGTATTACACAGTATCTACGAGATTTGTTATTGGTGTGCAGGGCGTTAAATCATAAATTTTGCTTATTTTTATTGTTTTTGTATTTCTTTAAGTTGTTCAGCATATCTTTTTAATAAAAAAAAATCGTGCAGCTATCGTAAAAAAAATAATAAAAGTTTTCTTGTAGATACTGTGTAGAAAATTAATTTAATCCCCACTTCCGCCTACCCATTGGATTTCAAAACACAGTAACTACATTTTACCATGAAACTTTAGGGTTGCAAGATTTTTGGACAGACAGTAAAAATTATACTTTAGTACAGACTGTAAATATACGGGATTAAACTTTGGGAATGCATGCAGAGTGTGGGGCCATCGATCTAAAGTGTTTCCTTGTTTCCCACAATCTTACTCATTATCACATACTGTGTTATTCGATGGAGCAGCCGAGTAAGTTGTGGTCGTAGAATGCTGAATTCTTTTTCACATTGGTCGGTAGTCTTGAATTTAATTTAAGAAGTAGGAATATGGCGGAGACATTTTTTATAGGTGAAATATTGTCTACGTGTTTTTTGTTTGTCATAATTTCGATTCCGCCCGTAGCTCTATCTATTTCACCAGTGGTGCCTGTAGTAAGTATCTTAATTTTAGAATTTTTTATCCCATCTTTTCGTCATATTTCACATATTTCAAGAACATTCCATTTGATACTATGTGTGTGCTCTTGCTTTAACTTAAGAAGTGTGCTAGCGGCTGCCAAAGTTCGGGCACTCTATTTGGTGATCCTCACTATCTGGATTTTACTTGCTGCGATGTTTTTTTCATCGAATTTTTGTGCACCCTCTCAAAAATCCGGAGACGGCTTGATTTTTAGTTGTATTTAGAGAGCGGAGGCGGGTGATTGGCAATTGAAGACACTACGCTTGCTAGACGAGTTGGCGAGTTCTTTGTCAGACGCCCGTAACACGCGGAACAGTCGTTGTTTAAAGCTGCCCAACATGGGTTGCTACTAGTTTTCGCCCTCATGGGATATTTTATTTTTCCGGTACTCACCACATCTGGTGAGCGTTTTCCGATCAGTCACCTAGGAAAGCGCCTAATGGGGGACTAGCAACCCCACAGCAGCATCTCTGGCATACCATGCTGTAATACTTATTCTATAACTTATTTTGTGATTGTGTTCTTCACTTTGCGCTATAGCTGTAAGGTTAGTTTTAAACAAAAACAATCCCTCAGATTACCCTATGCAAACGCTAATAAGAACCAGGTGTTACTAAATTATATTTGGTTTTACATATAAATTCCAAATTGTGCAACAAATCATGAAATTATTGTCTTTGTCGTATAACTTCTGTGAGAGACTTCCTCATTTTTCTCGTATCTTCTCAACTATCCTCTTACCCTTTCGAGTCTAATTTAATGTGGGACGGGCTAATATTTGTACAATCCACTGAAATATTCACGAACTTATTGTGTATAGCGCCAATTTGATTAAACATATGTAAATGTTGATTGGGTTGTATTTCTTTCAGTTGCTGCTCAGCTACTCTATAGTTCGAGGTATACAGCAATTCGGTTCTGATGATAACAAGGCATTACAGCACTTTATGAATAAATTAGTATCATGTAGCCTCACGTGGAAATAAATAAAGTACAGCAGCTCAGATTCATCCACTCTTGGACATAGGCCTCTCCAAGAAGTCTTCATGCTTGTCAGTCCTGCGCCGACCTAATCCAGTTTTTACCAGCCGCTTTCCTTATGTCGTCGGCCCATCTTTTTTTATGTCTGCCTACGCCCCTTTTGGTTTGTCTCGGTCTCCATCTTATCGCTCTAGATTTCCACCTGTCTGCATCTTGTCGTGCAACATGGAACGCCCATTGACATTTTTAGATCAGCTGTTTCCTCCATAACATCTGTTACTTTTGTTCTTCGTCGGATTTCAATGTTTGTTATTTTATTTCAAAGACTTATACCCAAAATTGCTCTTTCTCCAGCTCTTTGTCTTACTCATAGTTTAACGGAACTTTTTTGTGTAAGAGTCATTGTTTCCATCCCATACGTTGTTACGGGGAGGATACAGCTATTAGAAACTTTTTATTCCGGCTTGTTCACTCAGATGGTATTAATCTAGTTTCTGTGTTAGTCTATTTGTGAGTATCCTTGAGAAGAACTTATAGAGGAGGGAGACAAGACTTATAGGTCGGTAGTTTTCCACATTGGTGTTATCTCCTTTCTTAAATAACAGAATCATCTTCGGGTTTTTCCAAGTACTCGGTATTTTTCCCTCTACTAGGCAGCAGTTTAAAAGAGTCTTTATTGCACATTGAAGCATATCGCCACCCATTTTGATCATTTCAATTGTAATACGATTTTTACCAGGAGCTTTTTTATTTTTCATTTGATTTATAGTACTTTATTTATTTAATCGGTTGTTATTTCCGGTATATCTTCTGATCCTACATTTATAATTTTTTTGTGATAGTATGGGCTGTTCTGGCATTGCTGTCGAGTACAGTCTTTGTAGAATTCCTGAATTGCTTTTGCTATGTTCGTTCTGTTTGTGACTGTCGCTCCCTTATTATCCTTTATTTTCAATATTTTGGTGCTTCTCGGGATAATTGATAATTGGAGTACAAATAATGTTCAGCCCTATGATCACTATCGGTATCTAATTTATTTATAACACTAACACATTTTTTGCTGGTTGCAAATTTTTTTCCAGTATGTTCCCTCTATTATTTTGTATGCCCAGTCTAAATTTTCCAAAGTAGTCACTAATAAATATTTGAAAAAGAAATAAAATCGTATTTTTATCGCAAATTATTATTACAACTTGCTGAGAAAATGTAAACGAAAATCTTCAGTATTACAACCACATGTGCAAAGTAAATGATGTTACATACCTCACACTTTATATATATATAAAATATACATATACAATAGCCTCACAACAGTTCACATCAAAGACTACCTTATTCCCACAAGTTTATAAACTAACGTAAATATTTTCCTTAGAAGGCTTTTCTGCGCCGTCGAGTTTTCTGTGCAATAAAAGATAAAATTGAATTGCGAATACTGACAGTTTCAGGGAGCGAACTGGAAGTTCCCGTCTCGTTTCTCATTTCTAGAGATTCAAGTAAATACTTTCAGTAGCAGTACCTACCCTCGAGCTTATTTGTACAGCTTGTTGCCATGGAAAACCATTTTGCCAGGCTTAATGAAAATTCGAACATTTGTTATGACACCACATAGAAGATTTAATATTTCAAATTAATCTTAACCGGCAATCGAAAATATATGTGTTTCTAGGTTGTATCCATGCATTATGTAAATTGATGTTACTAATTGACTACAATATTGTGTTTAAAACTACTCTTGAAATACAGCTCCTACCGAAATACCTTATGTAGAGTTTCTCTGCAATATTATTATGATATTTAATGGAATACTAATCTATTTCCCTTTGTAATTAATAATCTTCACATTATTTCCCTGCTTTATAAATTGAGATATACTCGTCGGTGGAGCTGGTGAACTACTTTGTAGAATTGATTTGATTGAAAGCTGAAGATAACCACAGACCAGCAATTTATAATTTCCACTGATTTTTTTCGTCAGCAAATATTTAAATATTTGTTTAAGCATTTATACGCTTTCTTCAAAGTAGAAAAATCAGCGACTTGAGTAGGGAATGGTTACTGTTTCTTTTGTTTTGAAAACCAAAATAACCAAAAGACCATAGCAAAGAACGATACTTGTGTACATGAGGGCCACAAAACTCGAACCCCTTACTACTTCAGACAGCTCTCAAATGTACAGATCTCATGGCAACACAAGTACGTAATATTTATCTAAAAGAGATGTTGATCGTGGTTGCTGCGCCGTTATGATATTAAAGCAATTGATAGTTAATTCTGGCAGTTGTAAGTCCATAGACCAATAATATCACTTAAATAATAAAATTTGCGATATTAACAATCAGAGAAAACCAAACGACATTATTTTTGTAGATTGAGAATACCATACAAATGCAAATGCACTATCCGAAAACACATTCAGTCCGCTATTAGCTTTATTTAAAAAGTATCAAAGTTTCATAAAATACCAGAGGTCCAGAATTAGAACCCCAACTTAGTCAAAGAAGAACAAGCAGAACTTAATAGGATAAACGAAAATTTTATTAGGACAATTTTAAGTACGAATAAGTTTCATCCTCCATCCAAAATTCACTTCCTAAGCTACTACAAGAAATTAAACTTAACATTAGACAGCGGGACCTCGGTAGGCGAGCGGCGATTGCCGTTGCAGCCGAGGTCACATTGAAAATCATGGAGCGCTCGAGCCGGAGCGTTGAGAGTTCAACTCCCGGCACGGGCGGTCTAGATTTTCAATTAATTAAGGCTAGGTTTAAGTGACGCCCGCGCCCCCTGAAGTAATGCGTAAGCGGTTCCGGGGGGCAACGGTAGTCGGTAAGGAAATTAAAAAAAAAATAAAAAAAAAAACATTAGACAGCAAATGTAGATGCAATATGACAGCGTATCCTTGTATTACAACATTGATGTTCGAAATTATTAGTTTTGGAGACAAATGGGTTGAAAGAGTAGTCCTTAATTTCTGGTCAGGTAAAAGTGCAGCCCTTACCGACAGAAATTAACAAGGACAATAGTGTAGGTTTGACATCAATTATACCGAATGTTATAGGACTTGCTCTAAAGTGAATTTTCAAACAAAGGTTGCCAAATCAGAATGAAGCTTTACGATATCTTAATGAAAAATGTACTGTACTGTACTAACAAATTTATAGCTGACTATTATCACTAGAACTGAAACGTAAAATGGATTGCAGAATTTTATGGACGTGTGAGACTATGAATAAGCAGTATAAAATTTGTGTTTTCTATTTTCTCAATGGTATTTAAAAAAATAGCAATTTCATAGTTAGTGTTCGTTCAAATTACGTACTGATTCGAAGGAGAGGTTTACGTTTCCAAATATTTGTTTCTACAGAGATTTTCGAAACGCCTTTGCAATATCTGTTTTCATTTGTTAGAAAGTTCATGACACAAAACGCCTCTTCCAAACGGTGGCTGATTAAAATAACTGTTTATGGAACAGTACTGAAATTGACGATGTAATGGTTGTTTAAGTGAAACCTAGTTAACACATTTGTTTAGATCTTTTAAGAAGACCCTAATTGTTTTTACAAACTTGGTAGCAGGACGTTTATTTGTGTTTCTATGCTAATTACGTACAATGTTAAAATAACTTGCGCAGCAAAAGCAAGGGCGCCTAAACTTGAAGTGTACACTTCATGCATTACTTCATCGAGATTGCCTATGTTATGTTAGTTGGGTAATTCTCGCCCAAACACCGGAAGGCATTTCTACACCGTGACCAAAAGTACTTTAATTTCTAGAACTACTATACTGCTGTTTACTACCCATGCAGCCCATTTGCTTTGTGTATAAATTTATAATAGGCTAGTAGTTGAAAATGAAATTTACAATAGTAAATTGTGTCTAAATATATTATGTATGGCTATATGTTTGCTATAAATATACAGTGTGTCCAAGATAAGGAGGGCCAGTATGGGGATCTCGGTAACTGTAAGAGATAAAAATTTGGTTAAATGGGAAGAAAGTTGCGCAATTAAAGGACTAACAAAATTACGCTTAGAAATCCTTGATATGATTCTTCGTTTTTGAATTATCTAAAAAAAACCGAATTTTTGGATTTTCTATTTTATTTTTTTCTGGCGTTAATATTAAAGTTATAGCGAAACTTCCTTAAGGCAACTTTTAGTGGACTTAACGATTACACTATCAAATTTTTTATCCAACGTTTCGTCTTCGAGAAACCATCAACTTCATTTTTTTAAATACGGCCCTGGTTTTTTAATGCTAAATTTGTGGAGTCCTTTTTATTCTGAATTCAACAATGTACCACATGTTATGGTTTAATTACGTTTCGAGCTATTTTTGATCATCACCAGAAAATTTTTACGATACGGACCTGCATTTCTCATAATTTTGTAAAAATAAGTTCACACAGTAAGTTAGGCGTTTTTAGATGCCGTTAAAATATTGAAATTCACATCTTAATGTCATAATTCTGATACATTAATTTAATAACCGACCAATAACTATTAACAATAAACAACAAATAAATGAACAAAAGATAGACAGAAAGTATTTAAATTACTTTTTAAGTATTTGAATTACTTGTGGTAATTGAAATTGCTCCCGGTAATTGAATTACCCCATAGGGTATTAAATGTTCAAAATGCAAAAAGTTATGTAAGGCCTTATTAAGTTTCTTGTTAAGCAAATGACAATAGGGTATTCCTGGAGCAATATAAGTACAATTTATGATTTTTTATGACTAGCAAAACGATATTTTGTGCAGGCGCGTATGCTTGTGGATGACATGTGCATGTGTCGTGTCTTGTGTTGTGTAAGCTGTGCAGGATGTAGCATTGTAACTTGCTAATAATTATTGTGTAAGAAGCGAAAAATAGGTCTGCGGTAAGTGCAGAGTAATTTTTTCCCACAACAATAGCTTTATTAAATAATAACGATGCATAATAATTATTTATTAATTTTAGTTTGCTTGTTTAAAACTATGTACGGTTACGGCCAAATAAAAACGACCACCATTTTGACATTCTATGTCATTTTCATAAATTTTGGTAAATCAAGCTTTTACTTGAAAGTACCTTGACAATTTGAACTTTTAATATGTCATTTTTAATTTTTATGTTTCTTAGGTAATTTAATACCAATTCACAATAGAGTAAAGTTCTGCCCGGTTTTATTTGGCCGTAACTGTACTAGAGAGTATGGCTATCTAAACGCTACTAAATACAGATATACGACAACAATGTCTAGCGAAAGTAATTGAAAAAGTAATTTATGTTGTGCAATTACAATTACCAAGTAATTGATAATTAAATTACTATTTCATTTGAGGAATTGAAAATTTGTTAATTCAGTTACTTCATTATGCAGTAATTGGTAATTAATTACTAGTTTAAAGTAATTTGCCCAGCTGTCCAGCGAGTAAAGCAGCGATTTATCGGGGACACAAAAAACAATAACGACGAGCTCATATTTATTTATTTATTTATTTATATCGCACTCAGCCAACAGCCTTTGGGCCAATTATAGACGTCGCTGTGCAGGTCTTAATCAATGTATGCGCTGATAACAATTTGGGAATAGACAATTCAACAGAATTTTTGGAGATTGGAATGATCTTCCCGAATTAGTTGTCTGTGCGCCCTCAGTAAACGCTTTTAAAAACGCATTGGAAAAATTGACAGGTTAATTTAAGTTAAGCTTATAGCTTTAGTTTTATTAATTTTTTGTAAAATTTTCAAGTTCCCAAGAGTTGGCAGTAGAATTCTCTATTTTGGTATTTACTACATTATTGCTTGTGTTCAATTTTAATTTTTAGTTTTGGTTTTCCCTCTGATATGTTTTATGAGCTCTGCCGACTAACATTTTAAACAAATAAATATATGAAATACATACTTTAACTACAGCGAGAAATATAAATACACCTGGTATAATAGTAAAATGATGTACTACATTATTTTAAACGAACACATAAACCTATTACAAATTATGGATATTAGAACATTAAATTACGCGAATATAGGAAGTGACCATAGTTTGATAAAATACTCCTAGGATTACAAATTGTTAAAAGAAAAACTCCAGAATATATAGAGCAACTGCAAATAGAGCTTCTAAACGATGAGAGTGTACAGGGATTATATCAAAAGACTAAAGTAACAAATAATACAGAACAGAATACAAGAAACGGACAAAGTGTGACGCATAAAATACATTGAAGACAGACGTATTACAATCTGCAAACGAAGCATGTCAGGAAATTTTTAAATTGTACCCTCGTACGGCTAATTAGAGTATTTTTTAAATTACGACCCCACTTTTATGTGGATTTTTCGTATTAATCCGCTTGAATTTGAGGATATTGAGTTTTAAACAAGCATTTAATGGTTTCTAACGCACACCGCTGGGTCGTTCGCTTACAGCTATCGGATCTGAAAGGCACTCATTTGGCGTAGCTTGCTTATATTCGTTGGCACGCCAGGTTACAAATATAGATTAGTCTGCAAATCGCATTCTGGAATGTCCCGCGACGTGAATCTAACAAACAACAGCCATAGGTACGAGAGAGAGAGCTATCATGTACAGCTCGGCTGCCCCGTATCTTTATCGATCACGCGCTGTCTGGCGGTGCATTTCGAGTTCAGTTGGGTCGCGTCTGCCGCAAGCAAAAGTTGGTTTTGTAGTGGTGTAGCCCAGCGGCGTCTTTCCTTCGGGGACGGCGTTCGCGAGGCAGGTGCGACGTTTTGTTTTGTTGAGTGTTTTTTACCAGCTAATATTTTGTGCTGTTTAGTCTGTGTGCGGACGCCGCTGTGCTATTAGGACTCCCGTCGTTTCAAGGCATTTGGCCGTGCGTTACACATTTCTTTTGGGACATTGCTGTGTGGGCGCGTAAGTGACCGTTTGGGGGGTGTCGTTTGTGGATTACCGTAAGCCTTTTGAGTTTTCCGATTTGACGCGGAGCCGCAGACTCCTATGTCTCGTCGATTAGACGGATTACTTTGTTAGGAACTGATTAGCAGTGTTGTGTTGGCGAAGCTATCGTTTTACCTTTCTGCCTTCCGTACGAACTTTGCATTACGTCTCGTATGGATAAATTCCCCATGTGTTCAGCTCCCGCAGAGTCCGCAGCCCGTAGAGAGGTTGCCGTATGCCCATCCGTTTCGTTCCCTGCAGTATCTGGGTACCGTAGCCGCCACAGCAGCTTAGGACATCGGTTGCCTCACAACCAAGCTCCTTACAGGTATCGTTTGTATTGCTTATTAACGTTTAATGTGCAGTTTAACATATATACAGTGTACTTCATCGAATTATCGGACAGTTGGTGTAACGTCTCGGTTATTTAGCTCTTAATGCTTACCTTTAGTATTTGTCAAACCGTTACAGTTGTGTACCAGTCATTTACATTCCATTTACCCTCAGTTTACATACTTAATATAGTTTAATGCCGCTCTTTATTACCGCTGTTTATTGTTTATAGTTCACTGTTCATATCCTTTGTCAGAATTGTCAACTTATCGAATTTATGTCAATAGATTTAAGACGTTGCGCAATTTACCGAACTGCCGTATATATATTTCATATTTACATGTGCCTTTTTTTACATATATTTTACAGTTGTAAGAGGAGTTTGGCAAGTTGTTCAAATGGATTTTAAAAAGGTAGGTCCGATGGTGCTGAACCGGCTCGTTGTCCAGATTACTGCCAAACTTTTAGTTGAAAAGTGGATTCATATGCTTCTCTGTTCCTCAGTGAGTTTACCTGTGCATTTTCGTTTATCCTGATGGAATTTGTCGTGGCACCTAATCAATTTAGATCTGTTTACCGTTTATTAGGCCGTTGCCCTTGTGTTATCTCGTGTTGGACCACTCCTCGCACCAATGTAGATTAGCCGACACCTTTTGTTATGGGCTGAGCAGCGGACCTATGCGAGTTACATGCTCGATTTTGTGAGTTATTGTTCGCGCTGGTCTAGCTTCTCGCGACTTTTCGTAAATACCGCTATGAACTGGCGCGTTGTCGTAAATGTCGTTGTAGCCTGTAACAAGCATTACGACTTAAAAAGGTTGAATAAATAAAACCGTTTTCGTCTTCTTCTTCCCCTTAATTATAATCCAGTGGCCTATTTTAACCACAAAGGGGCTCTATGAGCCCTCTTTGCTTTGAGGCCGGGTAGGTGGCTACTGGCTAGCCTTGTCCGTCGAAGGTGCGGAAGAGTTCCCTTATTAAGGGTTAACGACTGTTTTATGATCAGAAAACCATATGACAGCGTATCCTTGTATTACAACATTGATGTTCGAAATTATAAGTTTTGGAGACAAATGGGTTGAAAGAGTAGTCCTTAATTTCTGGTCAGGTAAAAGTGCAGCCCTTACAATATTAAACTTATTGTTTTTGAGTCGAAGTTAAATAGCAGTGTGTTTATACCATTTAATACCGACAGAAATTAACAAGGACAATAGTGTAGGTTTGACATCAATTATACCGAATGTTATAGGACTTGCTCTAAAGTGAATTTTCAAACAAAGGTTGCCAAATCAGAATGAAGCTTTACGATATCTTAATGAAAAATGTACTGCAACATGCAGCAGAAGTCTGAGGATGGAGATTGAAAAAAAACCAAAAGGTTATCAACTAAATACATAAAAATATGGAATTGAATAGAGCAACACCATCTCACTGAAACAAAAAAAGAACAATGATAAAGGAAGAGGTAAGTGAAAGATGTGTCAGTCAAGTAGGAAGAAAAGTAAGAATAGTAGAAAAAGATAAGTTACTGTTTGAAGTATGGAAAGACATAAAGAAAGAAGATATTTTACATGACACCCAAAATCAAGATGGGAAAATACAGGAAAACATTTTACAACGCCAAAGGTTTATCTTTGGCAAGTAAAAAAATTAAACTAATTTAAACAGACGGCACAAAAGGATAACATGATAATCGATATCGATAGAACTAAATGTCTAACGGTCCCAAAAAACCAGTACGGTGTAAGCTAGAAGTGAACAAAATAATCGAACAGGTTAATACCTTTCCCCTACCCAGGGGATTTAGTAACTAGTTACGGAGATATGCAAGAAGAAGTCAAAAAGCAAGCTACTAAGGCCGCAGCAATATTTGGTGCGCTAAAAGACGTAATATGGCGAATAAGGACATTAGGACCAACTAAAACTAAAACCTACAATATCTGCGTTAGACCAGTACTAACATACAGTATAGAAACAAGGGCCGACGCACAGAAAACAAAACAAGTATTTGGGACCCTACCGTACGCCTAAAGACTTTTCCATGCGCTCACTGGACGTGGTGCGGTGAAGCAAGATTGGGTTCCTTTAGTTTCCGGAAACATGGCTGCTGATGAGATGCACGATGTCGATACGGTATGCTGGTGTCCTTACTGGCAGAGACTTGTGATGTGTACGCGCTTTGAGCTCATTAGGATGGCTTTTATACACTTTATGTAAGTTAATCACTAGTTGAATAGCGAATTCAACTCGCGCAAATAAAAAAAACACTTTAGGAACACTTTTTTAATGTGAATGCTTCATGTCAGGTACTAATCTTTATTTAAATTTTTTAAGGGCATTAAGGATCAAGTGACCAAAAATAATTTAGAGGTGACCGATAATAATGAAAAAGTTACGCTCTTAATGCTTATATAAAAATGCTTATGTACACCCTGAAACTTTAACACCCCAAAACACAAATCGCTTGTTTAAATAAAAACTCAATTGGCTTACATTACGTCAGGCTATTTGCGATTGGCTAACCGACATCGTAGGATCGGACGCCTGATTTTAAAACAAAAGGTAAATCAACTATCTGGCGGAAACATATTGTAAAAACGCCGAAAATTACAATATTAATAAATTCTACACTCAAATTTCTCAATTACGCTAACAATCATATGCGCACAGGTAGCTTCATTGTGACGTGCCCTTGGCCAATTCTAAATCAAAATATTTGGAGTGTTGCTGAGTAATTAATCTGCAGATTGCTGCACCGTTGTCAAGGCGACAAACTTCAGCCTTCATCTCATTGCCGTCTACATGGATCTGTCACTTAAATTACTAGCTTGCCCCAGTGACCTAATTTCGTAGGGTTTGACATAAATTTCTAGCTCTCCCATGGTTACTTTTGTTGCAAGGGTGTTCAGTTATAATGGTAACCAGATCTGACCTGCTGCTATAAGCCGTAGTACCCTCGGATATTGCCTGCCTTTACTCGTACTTTGATGCAGGTGTGTCGGGATCATATTACTGTCTCAAAAATGGGTTACGTGCCTTTCCAAGGTGGTTCTGTCCCCACCGGCGCCTCGGATAAGTACTGCACGACCTCTAGCTGGTTTTTCTGGTGATGTGCTCATGAGACATTGAAAAAAGCACACCTCGAAAGTATCGTATGCCAGTCACATATGTTCGTACTTTGAAAATATACGCACTGTCATTCACTGTATTACTCTGTTATTTTGAACTAATTTAAATTTGTCTAACTCGAATGTTTGTTGTTATTTAAGTTCTATTTAAGACTACAGTTTACTGATGTATGTTACAAATAATTTATTATTTATTCCTTTTTTTTAACCCTTCGGACTTGATACTTGAAATTGTTGCATTTATTTTTAATTACAAACATTTAATTTATTTTTAGAACCCTTTTTGCATTGAGTCCTTGCCAGCTACTTTGTTATTTATCAATGTCCCTTACTAATTTGCAAAACGTTTCTTCCACATTGTAGATTTACTTGCGATATTTATGTCTTTAACTTAAAAGGATGACAAATAGTGGGTGCCTTGATGAAAACATACCAATATAAATTAAAAAAAAATTAATAAAATTCTACAATGTCATGATGGCCCACAGCTCTGATCACTATTTATTTTCAGACTTATAGATTATATTTGTATTACCATTCTATGTGTACGTTGGTTTTCAGTTCCAAATAGTAAGGGGCATACGAAAAGTCGCATTATAGCGTTTGACGACCTTTATAATAATAAACATATTCTTTAGTGGTCCAAATGGTACGAGAAGTTTATCTTACGCTATGCGTAATTTTCATAACTGTATTATACTCCACCATTTAGTACTTTATTTCTGCATCAATATTAAAGTTGTTGATACATTTAAATGTAACCTATAATTATCACAGCCCTCAATGCCTCCGGCGCAAAATTTCAGATGGCGCCTAAATGGAATAATTTACAAAAAATGTGTTTCGTGTTCGTAATAAAATATTAATTCCCAGACATGTACACTGTGTTACGTTTAGAATACGCCGCCTGTCTTAATTTCGAATTCGAATGGTATTTTTCCGCGCATCGGGTGTCTGGGACATTTGGCCGAGATAACCTCGATGTGCTTTTATCTGGGGAAAGCCGATTGCCGGGCTTCTACGCATTCTTCTTCGCTGGCAAATTGAAACGAGCAGTTTAGTGGCGCAGCAATTCACAAGCTTCGGGGATGTTGTAATAGAGTTTTTGGTTGGTTTTATGTGGTGGTGATATGTTAGCCCTCACATTTTCGTGGCTTTAAGGTCCCGAGTTCATTAAAAGAAGCTTTTTCCTACGCTTTTGGCGGATTTTGTTAGTGATTGCAACCACGAGCTGTTTTATGTGCCCAAAACCACCATCTGCGGTCTCCTGTCTTTACGTATTCTATTCGGACCTCTTTCCATTTTCACAGCAAGCAGTACTAAGCAGTACCAAGCAGTACCAGGCAGAATTAATGCCGCTTTTTAATTAGCCGCGCCAGCGAAATTTTTGGGCTCGGTCGCCGCGCTGAATTCGGCGCCACTCTTCCTGGTAGCCAGCGCCTAATTAGGGCACTAGAAGGATCCGTATGGAGGGGGGTTGTTTGACCTCCGGATTTTGGCACCTCAACCCCGCTGCCGCAGCTCCGTTTTGCGCTGAGAAAACACCACCTACGGCCGCAGGAACTTCTCAAAAGCTCGAATACCGCGTTCAATTTTCGCCAAAACTGAGCCCCAGGGCCTTTTGCGGCTAAGTAGCTTGCGAAGCTACTTTATTTTAACGTGTTGTAAATTGCAGTTGCGTCAGAAAACTGTGGGTATATTAGCGCATGTATTAATTAGATTAGAGCGATCCTGCAACTTTGATTTATGCTATTTGTGTGTTAACGATTGTAATCTTGTACTGTGATATTTACACAAAATGAAATGATGTTTATTGCCAGTATACAGGGTGAGTTGATTACGGTTGATTACAGTTATTTGGAGCTATCTTTTAAGAAGTGTGATATAGCCTGGGTATTGAGTTTACAATTTCTCGTTAGATCACCGGGGTGCATTCGCCGTTACTTCAAAAATTGTTGGCGCTCTGGGCACTCAGTTAATTATGGTTCTACCGTTTCACTTTCGTTCTTAAGAACTACACGCCTCCAAAACGCTGAGCTGGCGGCCGGAATTTCCACCTAAGTGTACCTAATTTTGTCTCCTTGGAAAATCGCCCAGAATTTAATTTAAAAAGGCCTAACAACTGCTCCAAAAAATAACGCACCATCTGAAATTTCTCGAAAATTTTAGAAATGTGTACTATTTTTGTGTATTTCACGATAGCGTCTTTGAAATAACGAAGAATGCTTTGAATTTTGTGTTTATTTTAACAGGTTTTAGATGTTAAAAGCATAAAATATGAATAAAGTAAAATTTGCCTTAAAGAGTAGGCGTTTGAAGTTATAAATAATATAGCGGTGTAATCGTCTGCACAATGAAAGATTGAGAAGGGTCTTATAAATTTTTTAATTTTTGGGCAATATGAATAGAAATTTGAGCCGTGATTTATTTATTTATTTATATATTTCGTACTCAGCCAACAGCCGTTATGCCAATTATAGGCGTCGCTGTATATTTTATGGAGACTTCCAATCCCACTAACGACTGTCATGATGTTATTATGACATCCGGGACCAACTATTTCCGTGGCAGCCGTATCACGAGGCGCTAAGTAAAGCAGCCGTAAAACTCCCATCCAAGTTCCGACCAGAGAGAACGTTGCTTAACTCTACTGATCGTACGTGGACGCTTGTTCAAGCTACACCATCCGGGACCTAAATGCGTTCAATCAGTTGTTTTGGCGCATGAAGGCTGGAGCTACAGGTCCATTGCACAGAGAGTTGGTGTTTCTCATACCGCAATATCTCGAGCTGTTCAATGATACAGAGAAACGGGAAATCACTCTAGACGCCCAGGACAAGGTAGACATCGCAAAACTTCTGCTGCACAAGATCGTCTTCTGGTGCTACGAGCGTTAGGAGAGCTCTTCATAACAACAAGAAGTCTCAAGATGCAGCTTCCAACGACCCATTACGTCAGGATGAGCACCGAAACTGAGAAAACGTCTTGCTGAAGATCATTTGCAAGAAGACCAGCTACAAGCCCAACATTGACTGCAGACCACCGCAGAGATCGACTGAATTTTGTTAGAGAACATATCGATTGGCAAGAGGCAGATTGCGAAGGGGTTTTGTTTAGAGACGAATCCAGGTTCTGCTTACACACTTTTGATCGATGTTTGAGAATTTTTAGATGTCCAAATCAGCGATACTCCCAATGTAATATTCTTTCCAAAACAGCATTTGACGGTGTCTCGATGATAGTGTAAGGAGGTATACCTTTGACGGCACGTACTGACTTGCAAGTGTTCAACCGGGATTCTGTAAACAGCCATACAGACATTTTGGCAGAATATGTTATTTCATTTGCCCCATACATTGGTGAACATTTCTTGCTTAGACAAGAGAAGGTTAATCCCCAAGTTGCCCACGTCGTGAGTGAATACCTTGATCGTGTTGAAATTCAGTAATGAAATGGCCAGCCTGAAGTCCCGACCTAAATCCTATAGAACATCTATGGGACACTCTCGGCAGGCGGATAAGGGCCCTACATCCCACCAACTGCCAAAATTCATAAACCGGGACAGCGACTAATTGAAATTTGGAACGCCTTAAATCAAGAAGAGGTAATAAGGCCGCTAATTTAGAGGTGGAAACACTCTTTATTGAAGTCTACATTAAAAATTAAGAACGGTAAGTTTTTCTCGAGTTTTCCGTTTCACATTATTATTGTTGTTTAATTGAAGTCCCACCATTACTCGTTTATCCTTATGTTTAAAATTTTATTGTTAAAAAATAAGTAAAATACACTTTTAAAAATGTTCATCGTTGTTTCAGTAACCGGAAAATAAATAGTATGCATAAAGATAAATTGAAAAAGTTGAATTTTTTGGTGGTGCGTTAATTTCTTGGTGCAGTGTATCTATTGAAAATAGCAACCTAAAATAATCACAGCCAATAATTCCTGGATTTTTCAAATAATAAGTAAAATTTCGGGGCAAAATTTTGAGGGGCTTCTGCCAGCAAGCACGTTAATACATTCGGGGAGGTACTCTCCCAAGGTAATAACAGCAAGAGGCGATTCAACTAAAGCAAATAGGCGTGACAAGCTAAGAACAAATAGTTTATCAATATAGTGCCACTGTTTACAAAAACCTCATTTTTATTGCAGTTATGCAGAAAAGCGGACTAAAAATTGAAACAACCACCCTAATCGTTACACTGGCTTTCACGATTTGTGAGGCACATCTGAGCTTAATTTGTTTTCAGATGATGAGCTTCTGATTAGATGGTTCGAGACCCGACCAAGGAAACATATTCAGTGACTTTATTGTAATTGCATCAACTGCATATTAATAAAACACTGCTGGAACCTGTGGTTTGAATCTTATACACTTATTGAAAAACCCCTAACCACACAAATATTTAACAACCGCTAAATACTTATTTTGACAGCTAAGCTGCAATCGATCGGCAGCAGCCTTGGAGAGAAACTAACACGACAAATTTGGCCGAAGCTATGCTCATCACCAAATCACCAGTCATGCACTGGTGATTAAATTTGTTGTTAAATATTTGGGTGGTTAGGGGTTTTTAACTAACTGTATATTAGTTGAAAGTTCCACTCGTTTTCAAAATACATATGTCATTCTCCTTATCTTAAAAAGATCACTAAAAACGAAGGTATAGGTAAAGATATAAATTTAAATACTTAGCGTAGCTTCTTGTCTAATCTATGAACATATTTGGATGAATAAGTTATCATCTTCCTGGAAACCCCGAGTGCGTAGCACGAGGAATTTAGGGGCGGAAAATGTACGAGGTATATTTCTTCAGAGCAAAACATTCTGACAGAAAATCGTCAAAATTTATTCAGGCTAGTTTACATGCACTTCCTGAATAAATAGATAAAATTCAGTTCACCTTTAATAATCATATTAAAATTTTTCACAAGCGATTCAATTTTGGCACATTTTTAACCGCGGTTAAATTTAGACGTTTGAATTTTAGTCATTATTACACTGACAGAAACCATGGTGATTACGCATTATTATGGATATGAAGGAAATTATTTCTCTTATTTTCGAATTGACTTGATTCCGCATTCCCTTATAATTTTTATATGTTTCGTAAGTCGATATTGTCTTATATTTGCTGTAAGCTTCTCGTTTCTCTTCCGTTTTCTTTTATTTATTTATAGAACCATGGTTTTCTGATCATAAAACAGTCGTTAACCCTTAATAAGGGAACTCTTCCGCACCTTCGACGGACAAGGCTAGCCAGTAGCCACCTACCCGGCCTAAAAGCAAAGAGGGCTCATAGAGCCCCTTTGTGGTTAAAATAGGCCACTGGATTATAATTAAGGGGAAGAAGAAGACGAAAACGGTTTTATTTATTCAACCTTTTTAAGTCGTAATGCTTGTTACAGGCTACAACGACTTAAAAAGGTTGAATAAATAAAACCGTTTTCGTCTTCTTCTTCCCCTTAATTATAATCCAGTGGCCTATTTTAACCACAAAGGGGCTCTATGAGCCCTCTTTGCTTTTAGGCCGGGTAGGTGGCTACTGGCTAGCCTTGTCCGTCGAAGGTGCGGAAGAGTTCCCTTATTAAGGGTTAACGACTGTTTTATGATCAAAAAACCATGGTTCTATAAATAAATAAAAGAAAACGGAAGAGAAACGAGAAGCTTACAGCAAATATAAGACAATATCGACTTACGAAACATATAAAAATTATAAGGGAATGCGGAATCAAGTCAATTCGAAAATAAGAGAAATAATTTCCTTCATATCCATAATAATGCGTAATCACCATGGTTTCTGTCAGTGTAATAATGACTAAAATTCAAACGTCTAAATTTAACCGCGGTTAAAAATGTGCCAAAATTGAATCGCTTGTGAAAAATTTTAATATGATTATTAAAGGTGAACTGAATTTTATCTATTTATTCAGGAAGTGCATGTAAACTAGCCTGAATAAATTTTGACGATTTTCTGTCAGAATGTTTTGCTCTGAAGAAATATACCTCGTACATTTTCCGCCCCTAAATTCCTCGTGCTACGCACTCGGGGTTTCCAGGAAGATGATAACTTATTCATCAAAATATGTTCATAGATTAGACAAGAAGCTACACTAAGTATTTAAATTTATATCTTTACCTATACCTTCGTTTTTAGTGATCTTTTTAAGATAAGGAGAATGACATATGTATTTTGAAAACGAGTGGAACTTTCAACTAATATACAGTTAGTTAAAAACCCCTAACCACCCAAATATTTAACAACAAATTTAATCACCAGTGCATGACTGGTGATTTGGTGATGAGCATAGCTTCGGCCAAATTTGTCGTGTTAGTTTCTCTCCAAGGCTGCTGCCGATCGATTGCAGCTTAGCTGTCAAAATAAGTATTTAGCGGTTGTTAAATATTTGTGTGGTTAGGGGTTTTTCAATAAGTGTATAAGATTCAAACCACAGGTTCCAGCAGTGTTTTATTAATATGCAGTTGATGCAATTACAATAAAGTCACTGAATATGTTTCCTTGGTCGGGTCTCGAACCATCTAATCAGAAGCTCATCATCTGAAAACAAATTAAGCTCAGATGTGCCTCTTAAAAGTAAGTTACAAATCGTGAAAGCCAGTGTAACGATTAGGGTGGTTGTTTCAATTTTTAGTCCGCTTTTCTGCATAACTGCAATAAAAATGAGGTTTTTGTAAACAGTGGCACTATATTGATAAACTATTTGTTCTTAGCTTGTCACGCCTATTTGCTTTAGTTGAATCGCCTCTTGCTGTTATTACCTTGGGAGAGTACCTCCCCGAATGTATTAACGTGCTTGCTGGCAGAAGCCCCTCAAAATTTTGCCCCGAAATTTTACTTATTATTTGAAAAATCCAGGAATTATTGGCTGTGATTATTTTAGGTTGCTATTTTCAATAGATACACTGCACCAAGAAATTAACGCACCACCAAAAAATTCAACTTTTTCAATTTATCTTTATGCATACTATTTATTTTCCGGTTACTGAAACAACGATGAACATTTTTAAAAGTGTATTTTACTTATTTTTTAACAATAAAATTTTAAACATAAGGATAAACGAGTAATGGTGGGACTTAAATTAAACAACAATAATAATGTGAAACGGAAAACTCGAGAAAAACTTACCGTTCTTAATTTTTAATGTAGACTTCAATAAAGAGTGTTTCCACCTTTAAATTAGCGGCCTTATTACCTCTTCTTGATTTAAGGCGTTCCAAATTTCAATTAGTCGCTGTCCCGGTTTATGAATTTTGACAGTTGGTGGGATGTAGG